>SJXQ01012487.1:212027-436465 GCA_006408695.1 Aepyceros melampus | reverse complement strand
TTAATCATTTGGTGGTAGAAATCTTAATGGCAAGAACAGACTTCAACATTTTGCTCATCCTCAAAGATTACCATGTTGAACAAGATCTATTTCTATACCTTCCAGATTAACCTTCTACAACAGCTGCAACTCGTGCTCAACTGACATTCAGGGACTGTATGGTGGTGGTGACAGGGTATCACTTTTCCAAGTTAAAATATTAAACACGGTTGTATAAAAAGTAACAACATTCTTATTCTTCCCAGTAAGAAAAATTCACCTCAAGTGAATGTTGGGCTCTGTGATATGCTTTCTATAATCAAACCGGGAATTGGGAGGCAAAAATTAACTAAGACAATTCAAAGTTCCATATGCAAGTAGCTGCATAAAGTAAAGAAGATTAAAAGAAACAAAGAAATAATAAAAATTAAGATTCATTTACACTACTAAAATATCTCAAACACCCAAATCTATAACTACTATGTAACGAAATTATAATTACAGATGCTAAGAAAAATATTCACTCTGATCAAATGTGTATAATCTGTATATTCATTAAGACTGTAAATCCAGACTGTACACAAATGAGACACTCGCTGATTGTATTTGTGCCATATCTTTAAGGATGAAAAATTTGAAGAAACTTAAGGGAAAAATCCCTATAAATATGAAGGCAGAGAAGTTAACGGGAATGTAAATCCATATTCTTTTCACTGCTAGTGTCAGAATCCCAATTAGAATGATTTTAAGTAAAAAGGTGGGTTCACTGGCTCATAAAATTCAAGAGGAAGAACAAACAAACTCCTGGAAGTATAGGGATGTAAGAGGTGTCAGGGACAGCTGGAAACAGCTTTTCCCATGCAGATACAGCGGCCAGCTACAGAGAGCTCCAGAGCAGTGTGCCTGGCACTACCTCACCACCAGAGAGACCCCCTCTCCTCATCAGGTTTCCCATTCTCAGACACCACCAACCAGACCTCGGAAGACAGGAAATCCAACAGGGCTGGGTTGGTTAGGCGGTAAGCCTAGAGGAGTGGAGTCATGGATGGACAGACAAATCCACAGGTGTGCACAAAACACATATGGATGGAAGACCGGGCTACACAAACCAGGAGCCCGGTGCTGTCCACTTGAACTTGGACAAGCCACTTTATCACTCTGAACTCTGCTTTCTTCCCTCATAGAAACACTGAGAGACTAGACCAGTAAGTCTAATGTCTTTATCACTTCTAACAGGCAGGAGTATTTTCGGTTTTAAAGATTCGTGTCTCCCCACCAGCAACAACCAGACATTATCTGAGGCCAGTAAGCCAAAGCATTAGACCTCCTTTTGCAAAACTTGATACAACACTTCCTCTCCAACACGTGAGAACTGATCAAGAGTCTATTCTGTAGCCAGAAGGCAGCTCCTAGTGTTCTACTCTCCTGTCGCACTTAACAAAGAAACCCTGTCTTTTCAATACAATTCTGTGCATTGGTTTCTTCTTTTTAAAGTCTAGATGACAAACCACTTGAATGGCATTTTCTTTTCCAGGAATTACACACATATCGAGAAAAAGAGATATATTGATAAGGGTGCAGGGTGAGCGAGAGGGTGAGAGAGAGGGAAGAAAGATGATGATGATTTGTTTGGCGGTCCAGTGAACAAGAAAATGGAGTTGGAAATAGGCAATGCTCCCTACTGAAAACACACACCTCTAACTTAAAAGAACAAGAGAGATTATAAATACTCTCTAGACACAAAAACAGGCTAATAGTTCACACTTCCTGAAAGACCAATGACTTCTCCTCTAAAGATGCACTTAAGTTAGTCAACATAACTTTCACAGATGTGAAGTATAGCTGAATGACATGAAGACCACGTAACACAATGAGAGAATCTGGTCACTAAGTTCAGAGATGACAGCTCCGTTAATGAAGAGCCACTCTATTCTGCTACCTTTGAGATGTCTTCAAGATTGCCGCCATCACCCTATGAGACAGATAGTTACTGCCTTCTCGCCTTTCCTGCCCCCACAAAAATCCCAATGGAAGGACCATTACTATGTTTGTTAGGCAGGCGAGAAACTGAAGGAAAGAAAGGCAGAAGCTGAGGCACAGGAAGGAAAGCGACACACGGAAGCACTGAGCGGGGCAGGCGAGCAAGGCGCCACGAGACAGGTCCAGAGTCTCTCATGTGCACCCTGGGGACACGCTGCTCCTCAGAACCCCGCCTCCACCACAGCTCCACAGCGGCATCCTGATGTGTGGCTTTCAGGTGATAAGCATAGTTTTAAAGACTGCGACTGAACTCCTTAGAGAGGAGAGTCACAATGAGTCAGGTTGAGTTGAGATAGCTGAATGACATGAAGACCACGTAACACAATGAGAGAATCTGGTCACTAAGTTCAGAGATGACAGCTCCGTTAATGAAGAGCCACTCTATTCTTCTACCTTTGAGATGTCTTCAAGATTGCCGCCATCACCCGATGAGACAGATAGTTACTGCCTTCTCGCCTTTCCTGCCCCCACAAAAATCCCAATGGAAGGACCATTACTATGTTTGTTAGGCAGGCGAGAAACTGAAGGAAAGAAAGGCAGAAGCTGAGGCACAGGAAGGAAAGCGACACACGGAAGCACTGAGCGGGGCAGGTGAGCAAGGCGCCACGAGACAGGTCCAGAGTCTCTCATGTGCACCCTGGGGACACGCTGCTCCTCAGAACCCCGCCTCCACCACAGCTCCACAGCGGCATCCTGATGTGTGGCTTTCAGGTGATAAGCATAGTTTTAAAGACTGCGACTGAACTCCTTAGAGAGGAGAGTCACAATGAGTCAGGTTGAGTTGAGTTGAGCTGAGTTGGGAGAGCTGATCTGAGTGGGGCGAATGACTCTTTTCAAATCCTTTATCTAATACAATTTGAAATACAGGAGAAGTCAATTTATATTACAACAGAAAACTCTAAATTATAATCAGAACAAAAATGTATCAGAGACATTCAGTCTTTTGATGAATTTACTGATTCTGCCACAAAGATTAAGAGCGAGAAACCAAATTAAGGTTTCCATTAAACCTCTTTCTTGCCTTAACCAAACACTGAATGCATGTACCTGATACTATTCTAGAAATGACAGGAGACTTTTTTAAAAAGTTGACAGAGGACTTCTGACTATACCAGCCCAACACGCTGCCTGCATGTGGGGGGATCCAGGATCCCACAAACTCACTCTAAAGCAATGACAACAGGATGAGAACGTGAATCCCTAACAGAGAACACTTCATGCAAGGATGGGCACAAAAAAGAACAGAAATTGTATGGACCTAACAGAGAAGGAAATGGCAACCCACTCCAGTGTTCTTGCCTGGAGAATCCCAGGGACAGGGGAACCTGGTGGGCTGCCGTCTATGGGGTCACACAGAGTTGGACATGAGTGAAGTGACTTAGCAGCAGCAGCAGCAGAAAAAGAAGATATTAAGAAGAGGTGGCAAGAATACACAGAAGAACTATACAAAAAGATCTTAATGACCTGGATAACCACAATGGTGTGATCACTCACCTAGAGCCAGACACCCTGGAGTGTGAAGTCAAGTGGGCCTTAGGAAGCAGCACTATGAACAAAGCTAGTGGAGGTAACAGAGTTCCAGCTGAGCTATCTCCAATCTTCAAAGATGATGCTGTGAAAGTGCTGCACTCAATGTGCCAGCAAATTTGGAAAACTCAGCAGTGGCCAGTGGACTGGAAAAGGTCAGCTGTTGTCACTCCAATCCCAAAGAAGGGCAATGCCAAAGAATGCTCAAACTACCACACAATTGTACTCATTTCACACACTAGCAAGTTCATGCTAAAAATCCTCCCAGCTAGCCATCGACAATACATGATCCAAGAACTTCCAGATGTTCAAACTGGATTTAGAAAAGGCAGAGGAATGAGAGATCAAATTGCCAACATCCACTGGATCATAGAAAAACCAAGAGAATTCCAAAAAAGCATCTACTTTTGCTTCATTGACTATGCTAAAATGCTTGATCGTGTGGATCACAACAAACTGTGGAAAATTCTTAAGAGATGGGAATAACAGACCACCTTACCTACCTCCTGAGAAAGCTGTATGCAAGTCAACAAGCAACAGTTAGAACTGAACATGGAACAACAGACTGGTTCAAAATGGAAAAGCAGTGTGTCAAGGCTGTATACTGTCACCTTGTTTATTTAACTTATACTCAGAGTACATTGTGCCAAATGCTGGACTGGATGAATCACAAGCTGGAATCAAGACTGCCAGGAAAAATATCAATAACCTCAGATACACAGATGACACCACCTTTATGGCATAAAGTGAAGAGGAACTAAAGAGCCTCTTGATGAAGGTAAAAGAGGCGTGAAAAAGTTGGCTTAAAACTCAGCACTTGAAATACCAAGATCATGGCATCTGATCCCATCACTTCATGGTGTACAGATGGGGTAACAATGGAAACACTTAAAGACTTTATATTCTTAGGTCCCAAAATCACTGTAGACAGTGACTACAGATATGAATTAAAGATGCTTGCTCATTGGAAGAAAAGCTCTGACAAACCTAGGCAGTGTATTAAAAAGCAAACACATCACTTTGCTGACAAAGGTCTGCATAGTCAAAGCTATGGTTTTTCCAGTAGTCATGTATGGATGTGAGAGTTGGACCATAAAGAAGGGTAAGCACTGAAGAACTGATGCTTTTGAACTGTGGCATTGGAGAAGACTTTGAGAGTCCCCTGGACTGCAAGGAGATCCAACCAGTCAAAACAAAAGGCAATCAACCCTGAATATTCACTGGAAGGACTGATGCTGAAGTTGAAGCTCCAATACTGTTGCCACCTGATGCAAAGAGCTGACTCATTGGAAAAGACCCTGATGCAGGGAAAGATTGAAGGCAGGAGGAGAAGGCAGCAACTGGGGATGAGATGGCTGGATGGCATCGCTGACTAAATGGACATGAGTCTGAGCAAGCCCCGGGAGAAGAGGAAGGACAGGGAGGCCTGTTGTGCTGCAGTCCACGGGTCACAGAGTCAGACATGACTGAGACACTGAGCAACAACAACAGAGAAGAAGGTGAGAGTCACCTGCAGAGAACTGAAGACTCACTGGAGGAAGAGCCAAGGGGCCAGTTTTCCAGCCTTGGTCCTGGAACTTTCCATGTTCACTTTAACAGGTAAGACAAAGGTCTTGTGCCCTCAGACTCTGCAGGATCGAGGTTTGGGGAGAACACCGGGTCCCCCATGACAACTGCCAGACTGTCTCTCTCCAGGAGTGTCACAAGTCTGAAATGATGACACAGCCTCAAGACAGGGTCCAGACTAGGGAAAACATCCTAGTAGGGTAGGATGGGTGTCACAGATTCATACTTCCCTACTAAAGCTAGACTAGAACCCACGAATTTGAAAAGTACAACATCCATTCAACAGTTGTTTCATATTTTATAAACATTCACTTTAAGATATTTAAGAATCAACCTTGTATCAAGCACTGTTTGGGGCCTTTGGTGGTGGTTGTTCAGTCGCTAAGTCCTGTTTGACTCTTGAGACCCCATGGACTTCAGTACACCAAGCTTCCCTGTCCTTCACTATCTCCCAGAGTTTGCGCAAATTCATGTCCTTTGACTCAGTGATGCCATCAAACCATCTCACCCTCTGTTGCCCCCTTCTCCTCTTGCCCTCAATCTTTCCCTGCATCAGGGTCTTTTCCAATGAGTTGGCTCTTCATCAGGAGGCCAAAATATTGGAGCTTCAGCATCAGTCCTTCCAATGAATATTCAGGACTGATTTCCTTTAGGATGGACTGGTTGGATCTCCTTGCAATCCAAGGGACTCTCAAGAGCCTTTTCCAGCACCACAGTTCAAAAGCATCAATTCTTCAGTGCTCAGCCTTCTTTATAATTCGACTCTCACATCCATACATGACTACTGGGAAAACCACAGCTTTGACTATATGGACCTTTGTTGGCAAAGTGATATTTCTGCCTTTGAATACACTGTCTAGGTTTGTCATAGCTTTTCTTCCAAGGAGCAAGCTTTTTTTTTTTTTTTTTTTCAGCTGCAGCCACTGTCCACAGTGATTTTGGAGCCCAAGAAAATAAAATGTGTCATTTCCACTTTTTCCCCTTCTATTTGCCATGAAGGCAAAATCGACATTCAACATGATCTGAATGTTGAAAATTTAATGCCTAATGTAACAGCATTAGAAAGTGAGGCCTTTGGGAGATTTGCCAAAGATGGCAGAGGAATACGACAGGGAGACCACTTTCTCCCCAACAAATTCATCAAAAAAACATTTGAACGCTGAGTACATTCCACAAAATAACTTCTGAATGCCAGCAGAAGACATGAGGCACCCAGAAAAGCAGCCCATTCAAAAGGAGGTAGGAAAAAATATAAAAGATAAAAAGAGAGACAAAAGAGGTAGGGATGGAGATCCGTCCCGGGAAGGGAGTCTTAAAAAAGAGAGAAGTTTCCAAACACCAGGAAACACTCTCACTGGCGAGTCTGTGGTAAGCCCTGGAACCTCAGAGGGCAACACAACTGGGAGGACATATAAACAAATAATAAAACCCACAGATTATGAGCCCAACAGTAACTCCCCCAGAGGAGAAGCAGGGCAGATGCCTGCATCCAGCACTAGCAAATGGGGGCTGGGCAGGGAGGCACGGGCTGCCTTGCTTAGAGTAAAGACTGGGCCTGAATGCCCCGAGGGCAGTCTGAGGGAACTAACTTGAGATAGCAAACCAGACTGTGGGATAGCTACCCCACGAAAAGCCTAACCTAAGACACCGCCAGGCTCACTAACAGAACAAAGGACTGACTAGAGCTAGCCGGCTGCGGCCTGGCCCATCCCCTCCGGTGACAGGCAGGAAAGGGCAGCCAGAGCCGAAAGGGGGCAATTGCGGCCCCAGAGAGGCATCATCTACCAAACTGCAAGCAGGCTTAGTTGCTAACCAAGACTTCTTGGGATTCTGGACGGTCAACATCCGCCTGAGAAGGTGCGCCAGTTGTATACCCAGGAAACCGAGCGGCAGGGACAGGGGAGGCGATAAGTCACAGAGACCACGCTCGCCAAACACCTGGTCACCTGAGCTGCTCGGACCTAGGAAGGGCACAAAACACAGGCCCAACCGAGTCTGCGCCTTTGAGAACCACCCGAGTGCCTGAACCTAAGCGGCTTAGACCTGGGAGGTGCATGCAGTCAGGGCCCGCCTTAGACAGTTCCCAGCAGAGCAACCTAGAGCCTGAGCAGTGTAGACAGGAAAGCACACATGCTGCGAGTGGGGGCAAACCCAGTGTGGCCGAGACACTGCGAGCACATGCCAGTGTTATTTGTTTGCAGCGTCCCTCCCTCCCCACAGCACGACTGAACAAGTGAGCCTAAAAAAGTGTCTACCACTGCTGCCTTGGGTCAGGGCATAAATTAGACACTGAAGGGAGCAGCAAACACAAGAAGCTAAAACAGAGGGAACCTCCTTGGAAGTGACAGGTGCAATAGATTAAAACTCTGTAGTTAGTACCAGCTACAGAGGAAGGGGCCTATAGATCTTGAGAAGTATAAGCTGGATCAAGGATCTATCTGAAAGGAAGTAAAGATGGAGAAGTCTTGAGGATACTGTAAGAATAAGACTGAAAACCAGTGGCAGGAGGCTTAAGCCCAAACCCTGAGAACACCAGAGAACTCCTGACTCCAGGGAACATTAATCAATAGGAACTCATCAAATGCCTCCATACCTACACTGAAACAAAGCACCACCCATGGGCCAACAAGTTCCAGAGCAAGACATACCACACAAATTCTCCAGAAACACAGGAACATTGCACTGAGCTTCAATATACAAGCTGCCCAAAGTCACACCAAACTCACTGACATCTCATAACTCATTACTGGACACTTCATTGCACTCCAGAGAAAAGAAATCCAGCTTCACCCACCAGAACGCCAACACAAGCTTCCCTAACCAGGAAAGCTTGACAAGCCACCCATACAACCCCACCCACAGTGAGGAAACTCCACAATAAAGAGAACTCCATAAACTGCCAGAATATGGAAAGGTCACCCCAAACACAGCAATATAAACAAGATGAAGAGGCAGAGAAATACCCAGCAGGTAAAGGAACAGGATAAATGTCCACCAAACCAAACAAAAGAGGAATAGATAGGGAATCTACCTGATAAAGAATTCAGAATAATGATAGTGAAAATGACCCAAAATCTTGAAATCAAAATGGAGTTACAGATAAATAGCCTGAAGACAAGGATTGAGAAGATGCAAGAAAGGTTTAACAAGGACCTAGAAGAAATAAAAAAGTCAATATATGATGAATAATGCAATAAGTGAGATCAAAAACACTCTGAAGGGAACCAACAGTAGAATACAGAGGCAGAAGATAGGATTAGTGAGGTAAAAGACAGAATGGTAGAAATAAATGAATAAGAGAGGGAAAAAGAAAAATGAATGAAAAGAAATGAGGACAATCTCAGAGACCTCTGGGACAATGTTAAATGCTCCAACATTCGAATCATAGGAGTCCCAGAAGAAGAAGAAAAAAGAAAGACCATGAGAAAATACTTGAGGAGATAATAGTTGAAAACTTCCCTAAAATGGGAAGGAAATAATCACCCAAGTCCAGGAAACCCAGAGAGTCCCAAACAGGATAAACCCAACGTGGAATATCTCAAGACACATGTTAATCAAATTAAAAAAGATCAAACACAAAGAATACATATTAAAAGCAGCAAGGGAAAAACAACAAATAACACACAAGGGGATTCCCATAAGGATAACTGCAGATCTTTCAATAGAAACTCTTCAGGCCAGGAGGGAATGGTAGGACATACTTAAAGTGATAAAAGAAAATAACCTACAGCCCAGATTACTGTAGCCAGCAAGGATCTCATTCAAATATGAAGGGGAAATCAAAAGCTTTCCAGGCAAGCAAAGGCTGAGAGAATTCAGCACCACCAAACCAGCTCTCCAACAAATGCTAAAGGATCTTCTCTAGACAGGAAACACAAAAAGGGTGTATAAACTCGAACCCAACACAATAAAGTAAATGGCAACAGGATCATCCATATTGATAATTACCTTAAATGCAAATGGGTTGAATGCCCCAACCAAAAGACAAAGACTGGCTGAATGGATACAAAAATAAGACCCCTATATATGTTGTCTTCAAGAGACCCACCTCGAAATAAGGGACACACACAGACTGAAAGTGAAGGGCTAGAAAAAGATTCCACACAAATAGAGATCAAAAGAAAGCAGGAGTAGCAATACTCATATCAGATAAAATAGACTTTAAAATAAAGCTGTGAAAAGAGACAAAGAAGGACACTACATAATGATCAAAGGATCAATCCAAGAAGAAGATAAAACAATTATAAACATATATGCACCCAACATAGGAGCACTGCAATATGTAAGACAAATGCTAACAAGTATGAAAAGGGAAATTAACAATAACACAATAATAGTGGGAGACTTTAATACCCCATTCACACCTATGGATAGACCAACTAAACAGAAAATTAACAAGGAAACACAAACCTTAAATGATATAATAGACCAGTTAGACCTAATTGATATCTATAGGACATTTCACCCCAAAACAATGAATTTCACCTTTTCTCACGTGCACATGGAGCCTTCTCCAGGATAGAGCACATCCTGGGCCATAAGTCTAGCCTTGGTAAACTCAAAAAAACTGAAATTGTTCCAAGCATCTNAGGGAGGCCTGGCGTGCTGCGATTCATGGGGTCGCAAAGAGTCGGACACGACTGAGCGACTGAACTGAACTGAATCTGCTGGTTTATGAAGGCAGCTAATGGGCATTACACATATGACATTACAGACACACACACATACACAAATTCCATAAATGCAAGCATAGCCAGTTTGTATACATTTGGTGCTCACACCCCCGGCCGGTATCTTTTAGTTGATGTATAATCAATTAGTTAAGTGACAGCTTTGATGGCAAATGGCAAAGCAGAAAATAAAGTACAGCATGATACAAAAAAGGTTGTGTTTTAATCATGTAGGTTGTTTTTGTTTATTCTTGTGGGATAGTTTGAGTCTTAAGACTTTTCTGGATTATCATTCTAGGAAAAAGTTAATCTACTAAATTGTGTTTTTATCAATTGTAAGACAACAGAAAATACAATTCAACTTGGTTTAAACAACAAAAGGAATATATTGGTTTATAAAATTCAACAAATGTATAGGTTTTTGGCTTCAAGTATAGTTTAATCAGAGCTCAAGCTGTGTTTTTTGGTTCTGATTGATCAGTTGGTTGATTGACTTATTTATTTTTTTATACTTTTCTCAACTCTGCCCTCTCTTAGGCTGATAAAGTAGATAGCAATTCTAGGCTATTGATATCGAGAGGAAAGCTTCTAAGTCTATGATATTCCCCGTGGAATATCATAGACTTACTCTGATTGTACTGGCTGGCTTAGGTATTGTACCACTTTGACAAGGGGTTGGAATGTGCTGACTGGTTTAACCTAGCTTACATTTCAGCGTTGAAGCTGGAAGTCGGAAATCAGGGTGCCCCTGTGTGAGGACAGCAAGAAGGTAGCCAGGCGAGCCTGGAAATAGTGCTCTCACCAACCCTAACTATGCTGGTACCCTCATCTTTGAATTCCAGTTTCCTGAACTGTTAAAAAAATCGATTTCTGTTGTTTAAGCCACCTTACCATCTTATGTTAACTTGTTATGACAGCATGGTGACTAACATACCTAGGAAGTTAAGTGTTTTGCATCTATCAAGCTTAAGGAATATATAGTTAGAGTCATGTACTTTGGTTTAGTTGAGCCTTTATTTAGTTCTGATGTTTTCCCCTCAGATTCTTTGTCTTTACTGGAAAATAACATGCTTCATAGTATGGTAGTAGATCCTTGAAAATAATATTTTTAAGTGCAGAAAGGACAGGTAGTTTTAATTGTCCCATTTCTACATTCTTCTGAAAATATAGAATATTTAATCTACTTTCTGTATATTAAACTAAAATTTTCCTTTAGGTATTTTTAAAATAAAATATTTACATGGTACTAAATAGGTCAATAAACTCCTGACAACTTACTGTTGAAATTCCTACTATGTCTTAACTTTTATAATATATAATATTTTATATGTATAATATATATAATTGTATATAATATATAATATTTATAATAATATCAAGATGATAAATCTGATCCTTAGCATCTTTGCTATTATTGTCATCATCTCTAAATCAGTTTCTTTTGGTTTCTTGGATCAAAAGAGATGAAATAGACTGATACTGTTTCAGCTGAAAGACATACAAATAACAGCTACTGCCAGAGATGTCTGCCAAAATTAGAAAACATGAATTATCAAATAGTGCCACAAAGTAAACACTTCTTTGGAAGATAAGTTAAATACATCTTACTGTTCTCTGTTAAATCAGTACACACACACTAATTTTAATCATGTACTTTCTTTGTAGCTTTGTTCCAGAAAAATATGGAATCATTGACACTCCAGACTCTCAGGATGGTGTCTGTCAGTAGAAGCATAACAGCAGAAGTAGAAGCATTTTGAAATTCATAAAATGCAGAACTTAATTAAATTCACAATAAGTTCTAATTAGAAGATTGTGCTGTCATAGGATGAATTCTCATGAAGAGCTAGTAAATTTTTTCCACCAATCATGAACAGACCAACCCCAGTAATGAGTCCTTGCTTATATATTTTTTTATTTACTTGTACTTGGTAGGTAATCTTCCTCTAGAGATATTTTGGAATCCTCAATTATTATTGGCTGGAGAATGGATAGAGTGCTGGTTGATGAGATGATGACTTTATGTTATTACCAGTTGGCATGTACATAGTAGGTTCCTTTTAGGAGGTCAGGTGTTTCATAGAAGTTGGTCATTAATATCAGAAAATCACTCTGAATTTGAGAGAAATATATATAGGTAAGACAAAATCCATACTTGCTCAGAAACTATCAGAAGTAATTTACTTGCCCATCTGTTAAAAATTATGAATGACTATCTGGTTTGTATGTAGTAAATTACAATCTTATCTCCAAAGCAAATTGAATAAATTATATACTACAATCTAAAGATAATATAACTTGTGATTATAGAAATCTGATATTAGGGGAGAGGAAGTTCACTGAAAAGAGTCATGTGCAAATATTCTGGGGTGATGAAAATATTCCTTTATCTTGTCTGAGTGGCATTTTCACAAATCTATATTCATTGAACATAAATCATCAATCATAACACCTGATCTTTTCATTTGCTCATATGCTAACTTATGAGAGTTTGAGTAGGGGTATAATATGATTAAATTTGCATTTCAGATCAATTTAGCAAAGGTAAAAAAGATGGACTATATGGGAAAAATTATGTCTTTTATGGGCACTAATATTTTTTTGTATAAAACAGATTTTTATAGAAAATGTGTATGTGGACTGTAATTCTGTTTTCTTACCAAGATTTTATAAAGCAGTGAAAAGTCTCTTCAGCTTTCTGCCAGTAATTTTATTTGTCAAAATATGCCAGTTTTTGTTCATCAGGACTATCTTATCTTATATCCACTTCTGGTTAAGTTAATAAAAAACAACACAAAACTTAAATTGATAAACATGTCAACATAATATTGACTGCTGCAGCATGAGAGGATGTATGTCAGAATTTAATAGGGATTTACCATAGGATTTAGGCTTATGCCTAGTATGGTTCCCTTAAATTCAGTCTCCTTAACCCAGAAAGTCTGCTGTGCTTCACATGGGTTCCAACTCCTGCACCAGCCACCTGAAATTCTCTCGAAGCTTTAAAATGGGCATAAATTATAAGGATCATCTATTTGTTTCCCATCCCTCTTAGATCACTGTCCTTCATGCTTAAGTTCCATTATTTGAATACTGTGGTTTTATGTATTTTGCCTGATTTTTTAATGCAGTGAGGATAATCCTGTCTCAGCCCATCTTAGTCAGCAGTAGAAGTTCTGGTATTGTTTCTTTTAAAAAAGTATTGGAGGAGGAGGATGTATGGGTAGACAAAAAACCATTAGTATGTCAGTGCTTGTTTCAAAGCATGAAAGGCCACAAAACTTGAATGACAATAGAAAATAATATAACAATAATTGTAAGCAGTTTCTTAAAATTAATTTCAGGAGTAGTTTTTGATCTGTGGAAAGAGATGCATTTAAGCTAAGTTGTACTAAATAATAAGCACATATCAATTAATTAATTACAAGCACCTTGAAAAGAGTTATTTACTGATTTAAATTTGAACATGTTCATGTATTGAATGCTCAATAAATAAATGTTGAATAAGTGTTTCCAGGATCAGAGAGCTAGCATTCATAGTATTTATTTTGTCCCTGAGCTTAATAAAGATCCATTTGTAAGTGAGAGGAAAACTAATGCTTATTTGTACAAATCCAGTCAAATATGTGATTTTATATTGCAAGTTTTAATGTTTAACTCAGTTTTTAAAATCCGTCGCTTATTCTAGTCTCTCTTCATGTGTTATTTTAAACCTACTGATTATTAACTTTTATTTTTTCTAAATATTTACTCAAATACTCATTTTAGTAAATGAGTAAATTTTTAGTTGAATTTTGAGCACTTTAGTGATCACACATTAATATGATTCTTGGTCTTCTGGAGCTTACATGCTAATGGAGAAGGCACAAGTTAGTCAAATAATCAGTCTGGTTTCTGTATATGTAGACTGAGAGTACTGTGTCAGAATTAACAAAAAACCTTTGTTAAGACTCAGAGAATCTGTTAATTCTCATATGTAGTAGAGAATGTATTTTGGATGGTATTACCAAGGTTATTTAGCATCATCCTTATAAAGAACAAAGAATACATTTTAATAAACATAAAAGCGTAGATTAGGTTGGTGCAAATGTAACTGCAGTTTCAAGCTGTGAATTTTAAATCATTATAACTAGGCTCAAACATCTTTATCAATCAAAATAGGAACAGTTATAATCAACACTTTTTGCCAAGGAGAAATAAGTTTGTTTGTTCATGTAGCATAAAAATCTGTGTGGGAATGCAAATTAGTACAGCCACTATGGAAAACAGTGTGGAGATTCCTTAAAAAATTGCAAATAGAACTGCCTTATGATCCAGCGATCCCACTGCTGGGCATACACACCAAGGAAACCAGAATTGAAAGAGACACGTGTACCCCAATGTTCATCGCGGCACTGTTTGTAATAGCCAGGACATGGAAACAACCTAGATGTCCATCAACAAATGAATGGATAAGAAAGCTGTGGTACATATACACAATGGAGTATTACTCAGCTATTAAAAAGAATACATTTGAATCAGTTTTAATGAGGTGGATGACGCTGGAGCCGATTATACAGAGTGAAGTAAGCCAGAAAGAAAAACATCAATACAGTATACTTACACATATATATGGAATTTAGAATGATGGTAATGATAAACCTGTACGCAAGACAGCAAAAGAGACACAGTTGTATAGAATGGCCTTTTGGACTCTGTGGGAGAGGAAGAGGGTGGGATGGGTTGGCAGAGTGGCAATGTAACATGTGTGATATCATAAGCGAAACGAATTGCCAGTCCAGGTTTGATGCAGGATGCAGGATGCTAGGGACTGATGCACGGGGATAATCCAGAGAGAGGGTGTGGGGCGGGAGGGTGGAGGTGGGGGTCGGGATTGGGAGTTCATGTACACTCATGGCTAATTCATGTCAATGTGTAACAAAACGAATACAGTATTGTAAAGCAAAACAAACTAAAAAATAAAAATTAATTAAAAAAAAAAATCTGTGCTTCGGAATTTGACACTCTTGGAAAGCATTTTCTGCCTCCTGCTGGTTGTGGAAGTGTTTTCCCTGCAAAAAGTTATCGAGATGCTTGAAGAATTGGTAAGTCCGTTGGTAAGTCAAGGGTAGTCAGTTGGCGAGAGGTCAGGTGAATATGGCTGATGAGGCAAAACTTGATAGCCCAATTCATTCACCTTTTGAAGCATTGGTTGCGTGACATGCCATCAGGCATTGTTGTGAATTGGGCCCATTCTGTTGACTAGTGCTGGCTGCAGGCGTTTTAGTTTTCAGTGTATCTCTTTGATTTGCTGAGCATACTTCTCAGGTGTGTTGCTTCCACCAGGATTCAGAAAGCTGCAATGAATCAGATGGGTAGCAGACCACCAAACAGTGACCATGACCTTTTTTGGTGCAAGTTTGGCTTTGGGAAGTGCTTTGGAACTTCTTTTTGGTCCAACCACTTTACCGAGCTGGTCGTCACTGGTTGTTGTATAAAGCCCTCTTTTTTTCCATGTCACAATCTGATCAAGATATGGTTCATTGTTGTTGAATAGAATTAGACAAGATCACACTTCAAAGGGCTATCCTGGTGGCTTAGGGGGACACTTCAAAATGACAGTTTTTTTTTTTTTGTAGTCAGCTCATGAGGCACCCACATACTGAGCTTTTTTACCTTTCTGATTTGCTTCAAATGTCAAACAACCATAGAATGGTCAATGATGAGTTCTTCAGCAACTTCTCATGCAGTTGTGAGAGGATCAACTTCTTTGATCCCCTCAATTGGTCGTTGTCACTTCCAGTGCCCGACTACTATACTTCTCATCTTCAAGGCTCTTGTCTCCTTTGAAAAACTTCTTGAATCACCATGGCACTATACATTCATTAATAGTTCCTGGGCCAACTGTGTTGTTGATGCTATGAGTTGTCTCCACTGCTTTACAACCCATTTTGAATTAGACTAAGAAAATCACTGGAATTTGCTTTTTGTCTAACATCATTTCCCTAGTCTAAAATAAATTAAACAGCAACTAAGTCATTAGCAAAAAAACATAAAGTGAGAAATCTATATTAAATTCATGTATAATATAACCACATTTATTTAAGAATGTATCCAGTATCAAGTGGCAAAGTTCAACAGTGGAAACTGCGATTACATTTGCACCAACCTAATATTAAATAATTTTCAAGTAGACACTTATAGTTTTGAATTATTTTGATAGTAGGTTATTGAATACCAGTTACATATTTAATCCTCCCTGGTTATTGTACAGATCTTTCCCCATCATTCTACTTAATTTCAATAAATGGAATAACCATTTACATAGTTACTCAGTCCCCAAACCCAGGAAGCATTTTTGATTTTTGGTCCCTTTGGTTCTATTGCCATCACTACCACTCAGTCAAATCCTACCTGTTCTACCTCCAAAATAATATCAAATCTATTTATTTTATAAACGCTTCTACCACCATCCTGATTCAAGTGAATACTGATGTCACACGAGTGTATGTTCCTTGGTTCTTTGTCTCGCACAACAAAGATTTGGAGTGATGGACATTAAAGCCCCCTCAGCGTGTCACAGCTCTCAGGTCTTGGATAGACTGGGTTAAAGTTCTCAGGTCTCGAATGGACCTGTTATAGCTCTTAGACAAATCAGTGTTACAGCTCAGTGTTACAGCTCTATTTTATTTAGAAGATAGCAGGAAAATCTATCTTTGAGGCGTGAGGGCACGTCGATCCAAAGACAGGAGGAGAAGAGCCCCCCAGCGCGTGGGAGAGAGAGCGAGCTAGCTTTGGCTCCTCTTTTTATATGTTTATCTCTCCCTGGGCCTGTCCTATGTAAATTGGGCCAGCCAGGAGTGTTGTTTGTTTTACCTGAGGTCCTCATTCCAGTCCTCAGACCTTCTTTTGTTCTATTTTCGCGGTCTTTTCCCTTCCTTGTCTTTTAGGCACCGCCATTTTGAACTCCTTTTCCCTATTCTACCTACCTAAAAGAGTCGGACACGACTGACGCGACTTAGCAGCAGCAGCAGTAGCACTATCTCAAGCTTTATTGCACTATTTCTAAATATCTGTTTTTATTCCTATCATCTTCTAATCCATTTTCCATACAGCAGCCAGAGAATCACTTGTAAATCAGATCACGACCAGTCTCTCTTCTTAAAATCTTTTAATGGATTTCTGTCAACATTCAGAATAAAATTCAGTCTGTTTAAGATTCACTACTATTACTTCTGTGATCTGGTTCCTGACCTTTTCTCCATTCCTATCTTATAACCATTTCTTTCACTGTCTTCACACAGGA
The DNA here is from genome assembly GCA_006408695.1 of Aepyceros melampus. Lineage (NCBI taxonomy): Eukaryota > Metazoa > Chordata > Mammalia > Artiodactyla > Bovidae > Aepyceros > Aepyceros melampus. The sequence continues at coordinate 419,398 of SJXQ01012487.1, read as the reverse complement.
TATGCTGACTTCCTTTTTATTACAAGAACTTCCCTTTTCTTCTAAGCCCTTTTCTATTTTGGTGTAAGTGTGTAGTCACTCAGTCGTGTCCAACTCTGCAACCCCATGGACTGTAGGCCACCAGGCTCCTCTGTCCATGGGATTCTCCAGGCAAGAATAGTGGAGTGGGTTGCCATTTCCTTCTCCAGCCTTCATTTAGATAGCTATCCATTGTTCTTTACATGGTTGCCTCATAGATGTTAACTGAGTCAGTTCCTCAGATAGACTTCCTCAAACTAACTACAGTGGTTTCTCACTGTAACTTTACATCATTGCCCTGAAGTTATCCTATTAATGTATTTGTTTTCTTATTTAGTTCTTATTTCCATAAATCCCATAAGAACTGCAGTTTCATTCTGCTTATATTGGTTTTATCTAAAAGAATTTTGTACTTAATTTCTCAATAAATACATGTTTTGCAAGGATATTTCCCCTATCTTCTAAGTCTAGATTATAATGCAGGATCATAAGCACAGAAAACAGTAGCATAGAATTCATATAAATTAATAGTGCTAGTGCTAGGTCGCTTCAGTCATGTCTAACTTTTTGAGACCCTATGAACGACAGCCCGCCAGGCTCCTCTGTCCAGGGGATTCTCCGGGCAAGAATACTGGAGTGGATTGCCATTTCCTCCTCCAAGGGATCTTCCTCACCCAGGGATTGAACCTGGGTCTCTTGTATTGCAGGCAGATTCTTTACCATCTAAACCACCAGGGAAGCCACATATAAACTAATAATATTGGTAACTGATAATTTCTGAAAATTGTAATCCATGTCAACAGTTTAAGGTAGTGAGCAGTTTGGATTATAGATGAAAGATCTTTAATTTTCAGAAGAATAAAGTGAAAGGTAAGAATTGATACACATTCACAAGTGTAATGTTATTTGCTAATTCAATGCAACAGAGATTTTAATTCAATATTGTGTTCACCATTGTGTTAGGCAAGCTGTCTAGTCTGATTGTTCTCAACATGTATTCTAAATGTGACAAATAGAATTTAGAATTTGGGCAAAGCTCATTATCTTCAAAATTCATGAACATCAACTATTTTTAGTTGTTATTTACTGTAAGAAGCCATAAGAGACCCACATTTATCAAGGTCTGCACCAGGATACCTCAGGTTGCTGCCATAGCAAATTCTTAGGGGTACTGTGTGGAATAGTTTAAAATTTTAAGGGAAACTCAGCAGCATTTGTCAAATATCATCCAAAGTACTGGCTCAAGGCAGTCAGGATTTCAGTGTTAGATTGCCCCTTTGATGATGTCACGTTTTTGTGATGATCCCTGCAGTTACTATGATAAAAAGCAGATGCTGTGGGAAAATCAATTTGAAGCAAGTGTGGGCAATAGTTTCTAGTAAGATTCCAAAGATTTAGAATATGTGCAGGACTCAACAGGTGTACCCATCCCACTAGTAAGTAAGTGTGGTTATTTAGTAAGGAAATTAAAATGTTTTTCTTTTATTTTTTTGTCTTTGTTTTTAGATAGCTACTAAATTGTTGCAACATAAAAATATATTAAGTTGTTTGGATCTGTTAGGTAAAAGATGACCAGGACACCAAAAGAGTGTCTAACAGGCTTTAATGGTGAAGCGCTCCCGGGCGGGGTTCGCAGACCCAAATGGGGCAGGTCCAGGAAGTCCGCGCACAGGACCTTGTTAGAAGTTTGTTTATATATGCATGCTGCGCGGGATGGCCAGGTTAATGAATGGGAGTTTGGATAGGTTGCTGGCCGAGGTGTCGCGAGCTGATAGGTCCTTCTACGTGGCTGGGGTGGGGCGGCTTTAGCTGGCAGACTGTGTTGTCACTGGTCCCTGGGATCTGGGAGGCTCCTTCCTTAGGGACTTCCCCTGCCTGAGGGGGCTGGAAGGGGTGGCCCATCATGGCCCCCGGGGGTCCAACCTTACATTATTTAATATACAAAACAATAGTAGTTCTTTTGACTTGGGAATGCCAGGAAAAAATTATTGAGACTTGAAGGATATCTTGAACTGGGAAATCTTGAGACCATCTCTTATTGACAAACTTAAGATTTCCCCTCCCCCCTCCCCAGCAAATATGGTTTTAGTCTTTTTTGATGGCATTTTTCTAGTAATCTTGTCTTTGGCATCCACTCTAGAAGACATTTCTGTTTATAATAACTAGTGTCTAGAGTATGATGGAAGCACAGTAAATGAGACATAACATTATCTACATGTTTATTATTCATGTTATAGACATCATTTTTAAATCTTGGTTAATACTCAAAGCAACTTGAGACATGAATAATATTCCCATTTTATAGGCAAGAAACCAAAGGTCAAATAAATTAAATATTTTGCTCAAGATTATACCAGAGAAGGCAACGGCACCCTACTCCAGTATTCTTGCCTGGAAAATCCCATGGTCGGAGGAGCCTGGTAGGCTGCAGTCCATGGGGTTGCTAAGAGTCCAACACAACTGAGCGACTTCACTTTCACTTTTCACTTTCATGCACTGGAGAAGGAAATGGCAACCCACTCTGGTGTTCTTGCCTGGAGAATCCCAGGGACGGGGGAGCTTGGTGGGCTGCCATTTATGGGGTCGCACAGAGTCAGAAACAACTGAAGTGACTTAGCAGCAGTGGCAGCAAGATTATACAGCTAAATGGGTAAAACTAGTATTTAAATCTAGTTCCAAAACTTGTTATATTTTTATGATAAACAACAAGTAATTTTCATGTTTATTTGAACCCTATGATGATGGCTTCTTGAAATGATACTTCAGATGTTAATTTCAGTTTAGGGAAGTGATTTGGGTGGGGGATCAAGGGAACAAGGATCTACTGTCTTAGGACTGGAAGTAAAGACTCAATGTTAGATTTATATGTTAGTTCACCAATCAAAAATTGGGCAAGAGAACTAAACAGACATTTCTCTAAAGAAGACATGCTGATGGCTAATAAACGCATGAAAAGATGCTCAATATGACTCATTATTAGAGAAATGCAAATCAAAACCACAATGAGGTATCATCTCACGCTGGTCAGAATGCCCATCATCAAAAAGTCTACAAACAATAAATGCTGTAGAGGGTGTGGATAAAACAGAACCCTCTTACACTGTTGGTGGGAATGCAAACTGGTAGAGCCACTGTAGAGAACAGTGTGAAGACTCCTTAAAAAACTGGGAATAGAACTGCCATATGACCCAGCAATCCCACTTCTGGGCGTACACACCGTGGAAATCAGAAGTGAGAGACACATGTACCCCAGTGTTCATTGCAGCACTGTTTAAAATAGCTAGGACATGGAAGCAACTGGATGTCCACTGGCAGATGAATGGATAAGGAAGTTGTTGTATATATACACAGTGGAATATTTCTTAGCTATAAAAAGGAATGCATTTGAGTCAACTGGAGCCTATTAAACAGAGTGAAGTAAGTCAGAAAGAGAAACACAAATACTGTATATAGACACATGGAGAAGACTCTTGAGAGTCCCTTGGAGTGCAAGATCCAACCAGTCCATTCTGAAGGAGATCAACCCTGGGATTTCTTTGGAAGGAATGATGCTAAAGCTGAAGTTCCAGTACTTTTGGCCACCTCATGCGAAGAGTTGACTCATTGGAAAAGACCCTGATGCTGGGAGGGATTGGGGGCAGGAGGAGAAGGGGACGACCGAGGATGAGATGGCTGGATGGCATCACGGACTTGATGGACGTGAATCTGAGTGAACTCTGGGAGATGGTGATGGACAGGGAGGCCTGGCGTGCTGCGATTCATGGGGTTGCAAAGAGTCGGACACGACTGAGCGACTGAACTGAGTTGAACTGAACTGATGTGGAATTTAGAAAGACAGTAAAGATGGTAATGCAAGGCAGCAAAAGAGACACAGATGTAAAAAACAGACTTTTGGACTCTGGGAGAAGGCAAAGTGAGTAAAGTGAAGTCACTCAGTCGTGTCCTACTCTTTGCGACTCCATGGACTGTAGCCTCACAGGCTCCTCCATCCATGGAATCTTCTAGGCAAGAGTACTGGAGTGGGAGAAGGCAAGGGTGGGATAATTTGAGAGAATAGCACTGAGACGTGTGTATTAACATATGTAAAAAAGATGACCTGTGCAATTTCCATACATGAAACAGGGCACTCAAAGCTGGTGCTCTGGGACAACCCAGAGGGATGGGGTGGGGAGGGAGTGGAGGGGGGTTAAGGATTGGGGGGATACGTGTGCACCTATCGCTGATTCATGCCAATGTATGGGGAAAACTATCATATTATTGTAATTATTCTCCAATTGAAACAAATTAAAAAAAAGATTCATGTGTTAGTTCTTAGTACTTTTGCTTCATTTGCTGGATTATTAAACTTGTTAGTGCATTTGGTAGTTTCATTTTTATAATAGACAATCAGTGAAGATTGTTTTAGTGTACACCTAGTTAAGTCTGGTCAACTACAATTTAATAGTCCATAAGAGTCAAGTACTACAGTGTTACCTTTTCATTGTGAATTTTATGGTTGAATGTATTCTTACCTTTGTGGTCCTAGAGCATAAGACATTTCTGGAGCATATAAAATGCATCTTGTTATTTGTTGTCCATATCTCCTCCTGGAATTTCTATAGTATTTTGAATTAACTCAGTCATTCTACATAGTCCTAAACCTTTTTTTCCCCATACATTTTTGTCTCTTTCTGCCACATTCTTTGTCATTTTGGGGACATGCCTTCCAGTATATGAATTCTCTTTTCAACTGTTTCAGATTTCTTGCAAATCTCCCTAGGTTCTTCCTCAGTCCTAAAATACTTTTATATGTTTCATTCATGAATGGCCTGGTTGTTTTTTTTTTAGATCTGCCTAGTCATTTTTATTTGGAGAAAGCAATGGCACCCCAGTCCAGTACTCTTGCCTGGAAAATCTCATGGACAGAGAAGCCTGGTAGGCTGCAGTCCATGGGGTCGCTAAGAGTAGGACAAGACTGAGCAACTTCACTTTCACTTTTCACTCTCATGCATTGGAAAAGGAAATGGCAACCCACTCCAGTGTTCTTGCCTGGAGAATCTCAGGGACGGCGGAGCCTGGTGGGCTGCCGTCTATGAGGTTGCACAGAGTTGGACACGACTGAAGCAACTTAGCAGCAGCAGCAGCAGTCATTTTTATTACATTTAGTACTTTCTCTAGGCATATTAAGTATATTAATGTTCTGTTATCTAATAATTCTAATACTTATAGTTTTTGCAGGTCAGATTCTATGGCTTATTGTTTCTACATATACTACATGTGGTAATTTTTTGTTTACTTTTAATTTGTTTGATGACTTTTGAATTTGTGGAGTTTGATTTTTTTATGAGAAAGGTGATTCTCCATGCAATTGGGATAGTACCAGTCTGGAACCCCTTTCAATTTGGGAGCGCTATGAATTCAGGCCATAAACTTGCATAATGGTAGTCCTTTTTTCCTTTTTATTCTACTTGTTCCAAGGCAGACAGGCACGTATCTCTGACAACTCACTGTTTGGATTTTTGTTTGTTTTCATAGTTTATCATTTGCACTTTTGCCATAGTACAAAAGATTCTTGACTGTATGTTGATTTTATATATGGCTCCCTATCCAAATTGAACTCTAAATTCCTAGCCTCAAAAATGGGGCTCTTTAATACCTACACTCTAGGTCACACATCAGCTGATGCCGCAGAGTCCAGCAAATATTGGCTGAAGAACTCTGCCTAGCTCCATTCTTGCCTCCTTTTTATGTTCCTTTATAGATTGTTTAGGTTCCAAAATGCTCAGCCATGTGTTTAAATAAGTATTTTTTTTAATGTGTGTTTTATTCAACATTTTTACTTAGTGGTATCCCAGGAGAGGTGTTAATATCTTGGTCTGCCATAGTGAAAAAGACAACCCATTTGATTTTTTGGAGCCCTGACAGTAATCAGTGCTCACTGGACTCAGAAGCAAGTTACAAACATTAGAACTCTTCTCTATGGATTTGCTATTATGTTACCCGGAGGTAGAATTAGAACTCTTTGACTGCCCTAGCCATAGATAACTAACTCCTACTGCCAAAGGAAATTTAAAATAATGGAATTTCCCTCAAAAAATATATCTCACACTCAAAAGACTATAGCAAATCTTGATAAAATGTAATAGGGCGGTAGTGGTGATAGGTAACCAGTTGTTAGATGTTGTATATTCATGCTTGATTCTTATACCAGAGCAGTAGAATAAAACTGAAGTTATAAATTGAAGTACAGTTAATTCAAAAATATCTTTTCTGTCTTATATTAAAGTGTTAGGCTAAAACAGATTTTCTTCCGACCCCAAAATAGTAACATGAGAACAATCTGTTGTCACAGAAGTCATCCTATTATAAAGTTATTCTATTAAAAGGATGTCTTTATTTCAAATGTTAAGCTACAAATATTTATCCTTTTGAGCCATCTGCTCTCCTAAATACCCAAGTATTTTAAACTAAAATATGAAAAACGGAGATAGTTTAAAAGCTTTGCATTGTTGACTTGATTTTTTTATAACATGTATCTTGCTTTGAGTAGAAATAGATTGATGCAGTAAGCTTACTTGCAAAACATTACATTACCCTTATGTGAAAAAGGAGTTTTAAATCCTCTCATAGAAAGGAACTCTATATCTGAGGGGAATTATTTTATCAAAAATATTAATTTATAATGTAAATAAAACTCTATTCAACATATTTATTCCCTCAAAACTTTTTTTTCTATTATTGTCATTTTGTATATATAACTCTTAGTTTAAAATTCTACTAGATGAATTCATGTCTAAAATCATTACATTAATTAACTAAGAAAGTTCCTGTTAGGATGTGTGGAGTAAAGTTTGCTCCTCATTCTCTCCTGATGAAATAATTTTAATATTGTCTTTCTAACTCCAAGAAATACTATGGCTTTAGCTATTTTCATGAATACACATTTTAGTAAATGTTTATTTCATGTTTCCTTTTCCAGTGTTGTTCCTCTAAACATTTGGAGAGAGATTAGTCACTCTTGTACTACCTCTACTCATCCATCACTCATATATCTGTATGCATGTGTACACACGTACACACAAACACACCATTCCCAGAGGACTGAAAACTGGAAAGAAATGTGCATTAGAGCTGGACAAAATAGGGGTTTAAGAAACATCCTTGAGAAATAGTAGTCATGATCTTTGAATTTTCAATTCAAATTCATATCACCTGACTGTACAAAAACCTTAAATGTGTGAATTTAGTTCAGAGCAGTTTGTGACTGGTAATACTTCTGAGGTCTTGACAGAAACAGGTGCAAATGCCTGGTGAACGTATTTTATCATAAAGTTCAGAGAGGTCCTCCCAGGTGGCACAGTGATGAAGAGTCTGCCTGCTAATGCAGGAGATGCGGGTTTGATCGTGGATCGGGAAGATCCCTTGGAGAAGAAAATGGCAACCCACTCCAGTATTCTTGCCTGGGAAATCCCATGGACAGAGGAGCCTGGAGGGCTACAGTCCATGGGGTCACAAAAGCAACAGACACAGTGTAGTGATTTACTATCAGCAACAACAAATCCTCAACAAAATTAATTTGAGACTGGACTGAACATGTCCTAAGACTTTATCATTTTGACCCTTCTGATTTATTTTCCCATGTTACTATTACTCTTAACTGTGATCAGTAGCTTTGGCTTAGATTCCAGTAAGCAAGGCAAACTGAAACAGTTGTGCTGGAAATAAGGTTTTTGTTTGTTTTGCTGAGATATCATTTGGCTGATTTTTGTTTTGGATCAGAATTACTTATGTATTACTTTGATATCACTGGAAGATATGTACTTAGAATATTTGTTTTTTCCGTAGAAGTTGTAAAATTAAAAAGTAAATAAAAGAGCGGTAAATGATATTGAAAAAGTTGTGGCACTCATATTTTGGTAATGATCTTCTTAAAGCTCCTTAAAGAAGCGTATGCCAGCAAATTTGGAAAATGTAGCAGTGGCCACAGGAGTGGAAACAGGTCAGTTTTCATCCCAGTCCAAAAGAAGGGAAATGCCAAAGGATGTTCAAACTGCCTCATGATTGCATTCATCTTACACCTTAGCAAAGTAAGGCACAAATTTCTCCAAGCTAAGCTTCAACAGTACAAGAACCAAGAACTCCCAAATGTTCAAGTTGGATTTAGAAAAGGCAGAGAAACCAGAGATCAAATTACCAGTATCTGTTGGATCATAGAAAAAGCAAGAGAATTCCAGAAAAACATCTAATTTTGCCTCATTGATTATGCTAAAGACTTTGTGTGGATCACAGCAAACTATGGAAAATTCTTGAAGAGATGGGAATACCAGACCATCTTACCTGCCTCCTGAGAAATCTGTGTGCAGATCAAGAAGCACAAGTTAGAACCGGACATGAAACAATGGACTGGTTCAAAACTGGAAAGGAGTTGTCAAGGCTGTAGATTGTCACCATGCTTATTTAACTTATATACAGAGTACATCTGGAGAGCGAAGTGGCAACCCACTCCGTATTCTTGCCCAGAGAATCCCCATGGACAAAGGAGCCTGGTGGACTACAGTCCATAGGGTTGCAAAGAGTCAGATACGACTGAGCAACTAACACAACACACAGAGTACACCATGCAAGATACCGGGCAGGATGAAGCACAAGCTGGAATGAAGATTGCTGGGAGAAATATCAATAACCTCAGATATGCAGATGATACCACCCTTATGGCAGAAAGTGAAGAGGAAATAAAGAGCCTTTGATGAAGGTGAGGAGGAGACTGAAAAAGCTGGTTTAAAAGTCAGCATTTAAAAAAACAAAAATCATGGCATCCGGTCCCATCACTTTGTGGCAAATAGATGGGGAAACAGTGGCAGGCTTTATTTTCTGGGGCTCCAAAATCACTGTAGATGGTGAGTGCAGCCATGAAATTAAGACTCTTGCTCCTTGGAAGAAAAGCTGTGAGAAAGCTAATTGGCATATTAAAAAGCAGAGATATTACTTAGCTGACAAAGGTCTGCACAGTCAAAGCTATGGTTTTTCTAACAGTCATGTACGTATGTGACAGTTGGACCATAAAGAAGACTGAGCCCCCCAAAATTGATGCTTTTGAACTGTGGTGTTGGAGAAGACTCTTGAGAGTCCCTTGGACTGCAATGAGATCAAATCAGTCATACCTATAGAAATCAGTCCTGAATATTCACTGGAAGGACTGATGCTGAAGTTGAAGCTCCAATACTTTGGCCACCTGATGCAAAGAGCCATCTCATTGGAAAAAAACCTGGTATTTGGAAAGAGTGAAGACAGGAGGAAAAGGAGATGACAGAGGTTGAGATGGTTGGATGGCATCACCAATTCAATGGACATGAGTTTGAGCAAGCTCCAGGACATGGTGAAGGACAGGGAAGCCTGGCATGCTTCAGTCCTTGTGGGTCCCAAAGAGTCAGGCATAACTGAGCAACTGACAACAAAATAAGCATTATTTTATAGTATGTTGATCTTCTAATACCTATGCTTTTTTTTTTAATTTTTTCTCTAAATATTTAATTTTACTGAGTATAATTGTTAATTTACAGTGTTGTGCCAGTCTCTGTTGTATAGCAAAGTGACTCAGTTATACTGTGTGTGTGTGTGTGTGTGTGTGTGTGTCTGTGTGTATCTCCTTGGTTTCTTTTTGTACTTTAAACTCTGATTGGAGGGGAGATTATGGTACCTTCCTCCTTTTGCAGGCTTGTAGGTGTTTATGAATTGCATAATTACAGACAAAGATCCACAGTAATGTTTTTCCAACTCTGATCTTGGATCACTTTCGTTGGAATCACCTAGAGTGCTTGCTTAAAATGCTTATTTCTGGCCCTCAGCCAAAGCCTGTTGAATCAGAATCTACAGGGATGATATTCAGGAATCTGGATTCTAACAAGCTCTCATGTATGTCACAGGCCCATTTTATCTAGAGTCATGTTCTCTGAAGCGGGTGAGACCATTGGGGTAAAGACTGAAGCCTTTCCACCAATATCCATTCTCTCTTCTTTTCTTCCTAAACTTCTGTGCAGATAGGTATGGCCATGTGCTTACTGGGCAAGAATCCCTTAGAAGAAATGAAGCAGCCATCACAGTCAACAGAAGAGTTCGAAATTCAGTACTTGGATTCAGTCGCAAAAATGGCAAAATGATCTCTGTTTGTTTCCAAGGCAAACCACTCAATATCATGGTGATCTAAGTCTCTGCCCTGACCAGTAATGCTGAAGAAGCTGAAGTTGAATGATTCTATGAAGACCTACAAGACCTTCTAGAATTAATACCCCCAAAAGATGTCCTTTTCATTACAGGGGACTGGAATGCAAAAGTAGGAAGTCAGGAAACACCTGGAATAACAGGCAAATTTGGCCTTGGAGTACAGAATGAAGCAGGGCAAAGGCTAATAGAGTTCTGTCAAGAGAATGCACTGGTCATAGAAAACACCCTCTTCCAATAATGCAAGAAGAGCTCTAAACATGGATATCACCAGACTGTCAATACCGAAATCAGGTTGACTATATTCTTTGCACCCAAAGATAGAGAAGCTATATACAGTCAGCAAAAACAAGACCAGGAGTGGACTGTGGCTCAGATTATGAAATCCTTATTGCCAAATTCAGACTTAAAGTGAAGAAAGTAGGGAAAACCACTAGACCATTCAGGTATGACCTAAATCAAATCCCTAACGATTATACCGGAGAAGGCAATGGCACCTCACTCCAGCACTCTTGCCTGGAAAATCCCATGGATGGAGGAGCCTGGTGGGCTGCAATCCATGAGGTCGCTAAGAGTCAAGTACGAATGAGCGGCTTCACTTTCACTTTTCACTTTGATGCATTGGAGAAGGAAATGGCAACCCACTCCAGTGTTCCTGCCTGGAGAATCCCAGAGATGAGGGAGCCTGGTGGGCTGCCGTCTGTGGGGTGGCACAGAGTTGGACACGACTGAAGCAGCAGCAGCAGCAATGATTATACAATGGGAGTGAGAAATAGATTTAAGGGACTAGATCTGATAGACAGAAAGCCTGAAGTCAGCTTGTAAACCTGGAATTTCTTGGTTCACATGCTGCTGAAACCTAACTTGAAGGAAATTGAGCATTACCTTGCTAGCATGTGAAATGAGTGCAGTTACAAGGTACTTTAAACATTTTTTGGCATTGCCGTTCTTTGGGATTGGAATGAAAACTGACCTTTTCCAGTCCTGTGGCCACTGCTGAGTTTTCCAATTTTGCTGGCATATTGAGTGCAGCACTTTCACAGCATCATCTTAGGATTTTAAGTAGCTCAGCTGGAATTCCATCACCTCTGCTTTCTTTGTTTGTAGTAATGCTTCCTAGGGCCTGCTTGACCTCACACTCCAGGATGTCTGACTCTAGATGAGTGACCATACCATCCTGGTTATCTTAATCATTAAGACCTTTTCTGTATAGTTTCTGTATATTCTTGCCACCTCTTAATATTTTCTTCTATTAGTTCCTTGCTGTTTCTTTCTTTATTGTGCCCATCTTTGCATGAAGTCTTCTCTTGGTATCTCCAGTTTTCTTGAAGACATCTCTAGTCTTTCCCATTCTATTGTTTTCCTTTCTTTCTTTCTTTGCATTGTTCACTGAGGTGAACAATCTCTCCTTACTCTTCTCTGGAACTTGCATTTATTTTCGTATATATTTCCCTTTCTCATTTGCCTTTCATTTCTCTTCTTTCCTCAGTTCTTTGTAAGGCTTCCTCAGACAACCACTTTGCCTTCTTGCATTTCTTTTCTTGGGGGATGGTTTTGGTCACTGCCTCCTGTACAGTGTTACAAACTTCAGTCCATACTTCTTCAGGCATTGTGTGTGCCATATCTAATCTCTTGAATCTGTTTGTCACTTACACTGTGTAATCATAAGAGATTTAATTTTGGTCATACCTGAATGGGCTAGTGTTTTTCCCTAGTTTCTTCAATTTAAGCTTGAATTTTCCAGTAAGGAGTTTATGATCTGCATCAGAGTCACCCTCAGGTCTTGTTTTTGCTGATTGTATAGAGCTTCTTCATCTTTGGGTCAAAGAAAATAATCAATCTGATTTTGGTGTTGACCATCCAGTGATGTCCATGTGTAGACTTGTGTGTTGTATTGTTGGAAGCGGGTGTTTGCTATGACCAGTGTGTCTTGGGAAAACTCTGTTAGCCTTTGCTGCCCTGCTTCATTTTGTATTCCAAGGCCAAACTTGTCTGTTATTCCAGATATCTGTTGATTTCCTACTTTTGTATTCCAGTCTCCTGTGATGAAAAGGACATCTTTTTTTCATCATTACAGTGTTAATTCTAGCAAGTCTTATAGGTCTTAATAGGTCTGTTCAACTGCAGCTTTTTCAGCAATAGTGGTTGGGATTGGACTTGGATTACTCTGATATTGAATGATTTGCCTTGGAAACGAACTAAGACCATTCTGACATTTCTGAGGTGGTACCCATGTACTGCATTTTGGACTGTTTTGTTGACAGAGGGATTCTTGCTGACAGTAACAGATACAGGGCATCTGAGTTAAATTTACCCATTCCTGTTAATTTTAGTTCACTGATTCCTAAAGATGTCTGTGTTTACTCATTCCATCTTCTGCTTGACCATGTCATATTTACCTTGATTCATGGACCTAATGTTCCAGATTCCTATGCAGCATTGTTCTTTACAGCATTGGACTTAACTTTCACCACCAGACACCTCCACACCTCAGTCTCATTTCTACTTGTGCCCAGCGTCTTCATTCTTTCTGGGGCTATTTCTCTGCTCTTCCCCAGTAGCATATTGAATAACTTCTGGCCAGAGGGGCTCATCTTCCAGTGTTATGTCTTTTTGCCTTTTAATGCTGTTCATGGGGTTCTCCAGGCAAGAATACTAGAGTGGTTTGCTATTCCCTCCTCCAGTGCACCACACACATAGTGTACAATCCAGTGGTTTATGTCTTAGTCTCTTCTTTATCCCTAATCTCAGAAGATTGCCTGATACATGATAAGTATTAATATTTGCTCAAAAATATGTGTTAAATATATTCATGAATTTGAATGTTTAACTTTGAAATTAACTTTAAAAGTACTTATGGAGAATTTGTAGGTTTAGTTGGAGTGTTCATTGCATGTTTGCATGTCAGTATTTAATAGTTAACATTTAGTGCTTATTTAGAAGTTATAAAATGCCTTAGCCCTTCCTATTCGTTGTCAGTAATCTTGTGAGCTAGATGATGGTCTTTTTCTCTTTTACAAGCAGACCATGTTGAGTTGAGATAAAGCAAATGATTTGCTGCAAGGACATATAGATTTCTACGTGACCAGATTCTGGACTGGAATCATTAGCTTCTAGTATCGCTTGGATTCTTATATTAACTTTGTATCATATACCCATATGTTCATTAATGAAAGGATAGTTGCAAAATTAAAGTCTATATAATTATTAAGATACACAAATAAATAAATGAGTACTTTGGATTATTTCACATGTGCTGAAAATAATAGTCCTTGATAATGAGCATGAATTTCATAAATTTAGATTGTGTTCATTTAATTTGAATTACATAAAAGAAAACAGAGTGGACCTATTTCTAAATTAATTCTGAAAAGCAGAAATAGAATTACATGGCACTTACTGAAGGAGCACACAGTGGTCTTTGAATTACCTAAATTAGTTATTTTCTTGCTTGTTCTACAAATACTTGAGTTCAGCTCATTAAATTTTCTATTATTTCTTTAAAACTAATGCAATCAGCAATAATACAAGGAGTAAAAGAAGATGAAAACCAAGTAGAGCAGGATGTTTTGTTGAGAGTGTGTGCATGTGAAATGAGGGTGAGAGATTTGGGGAAAGCCATGAAAATGTGAAAAGTTAAAACTTACTGGTACTTTGTATTTGGAATGATAGGATTTCTGAGAACTGGAGAACTAGAGATATTCATTATATAGGATCATCTTTTTTGAAAGAATATGTCAATCTTATCTTAATGAGTAAGACAGTATGCAAAAATATGTATGCATCCTTCTATAAAAAAGGGAATATTTTTATATATCTCTTTCTGTGGAATTGCTTTTATATGCATATAGGGACATATAGGAAGGTGGTATATCAGGGTAGGGAGGAAGATTTTACTCCGTGCTTTCCTAACTTTGATTTTTTTAACAATTTGAATGTATTATTTATTCTAAATATAATTTGAATGAAAAATAATTTTCTTAAAACCAATTTTTCTACATGATGAGAGAAAACTGTAATCAAATTAAATTTCTGATTTTATGGCTTTCAGTTGAATCTTCTCTGAGAGTTTTCTATTTTGAATTGGTTGTTATCAGTTTTGATATCAGCCATTGTGGTCCTCTAAATCTATTGTACTGTACTTGATAATAATGAAAATGTTTAAATTTGTCCTTTTTCTTTACCTTTTCATAATAGCTGTTATTTTATTCAGTTCTGCCTGTGAACTGAATCCTTTATTCATCTTCATGTTAAGACTATGTTTCAGTTCAGTTCAGTTCAGTCACTCAATTGTGTCTGACTCTTTGGGACCCGATGAATTACAACACGCCAGGCCTCCCATCCATCACCAACTCCCGGAGTTCACTCAGACTCACCTCCATTGAGTCAGTGATGCCATCCAGATATCTCATCCTTTGTCATCCCTTTCTCCTCCTGCCCCAATCCCTCCCAGCATCAGAGTCTTTTCCAATGAGTCAACTCTTCGCATGAGGTGGCCAAAGTACTGGAGCTTCAGCTTTAGCATCATTCCTTCCAAAGAACACCCAAGGCTGATCTCCTTTAGAGTGGACCAGTTGGATCTCCTTGCAGTCCAAGGGACTCTCAAGAGTCTTCTCCAACACCACAATTCAAAAGCATCAATTCTTCGATGTTCAGCTTTCTTCACAGTCCAACTCTCATATCCATACATGACTACTAGAAAAACCATAGCCTTGACTAGACAGACCTATGTTGGCAAAGTAATGTCTCTACTTTTCAATATGCTATCTAGGTTGGTCATAACTTTTCTTCCAAGGAGTAAGTGTCTTTTAATTTCATGGCTGCAATCACCATCTGCAGTGATTTCCACTGTTTCCCCATCTATTTGCCATGAAGTGATGGGAACAGATGGCATTATCTTCGTTTTCTGAATGTTAAGCTTTAAGCCAACTTTTTCACTCTACTCTTTCACTTTCATCAAGAGGCTTTTTAGTTCCTCTTCACTTTCTGCCATAAGGGTGGTGACATCTGCATATCTGAGATTGTTGATATTTCTCCCTACAATCTTGATTCCAGCTTGTGCTTTCAGCCCAGCGTTTCTCATGATGTATTCTGCATATAAGTTAAATAAGCAGGGTGACAATATACAGCCTTGACGTACTCATTTTCCTATTTGGAACCAGTCTGTTGTTCCATGTGCAGTTCTAACTTCTGCTTCCTGACAGACATGTTTAGTTCCTTTAATTCCATGAAGCCTATCATTTTATAGGTTTCATAATAAAATTATTCATTTTATTTCATATCAGAAATGAAGTTACTGGATTTTTTTAGCTTTATTGAGATATAATTGATATAGTAAAAATTGCACACATTTAATACATGCTTTTGATTAGTTCAGGCTTTTGCAAACACCCATGAGACTACCATCATAATCATGGTAGTAAATATATCCATTTCTCCAAACTTCTGTTTTCTTTTCTGTTGTCATTGTTGTTTGGTAAGAACACTTAATATGAAATCTGTCTTGTTAACACATTTTAATAAATACCATATAGCTAACTATAGATATATGATGTACAGTTGATCTCTAGAACTTATCTTGTATAAAGAAACTTTATATCCATTGGAAAATAGTTTCTCGTTTCTTTTACTGCCAGCCCTTGGCAACCACCATTCTATTTTCTGCTTCTGTGACATTGACTATGTCAAATACCTTATGTAAGTGGAATCATGTAGTATTTTCCTGGGATCATGTGGTATTTTCCTTCTGTGACTCCCGTATTTCATTTAGCATAATATCCTCTAGGCTTATTCATATTGTTGCAATTGTGAGGAATTCTTTAATTGTTAAGGCTGAATAATATTCCCATTATGTGTGTACCATGTTTTCCATTTATTTGTTGATTGATATTTGAATTGCTTCCATATCTTGGCTATTGTGTGCGGCAGTGAACATGGTATAAATATATCTTCAAGATCCTGATTTCATTTCTTTAGGATATGTACCCAGAAGTGTGATTGCTGGATCATATGGTAGTTTTGTTTATATTTTAAGGAACCTCCATACTGTTTTCCAGTGTGGCCACACTATTCTGCTTCCCCACCAACACAATATAAGGGTTATCTTTTCTCCAGACTCTGGCCAGTGCTCGCTAGCTCTTGGTTTTTTAAAGTAGCCCTCCTAACAGGTATGAAATGGTATGTCATTGTGATTTTGATCTCCATTTCCCTGTTGGTTAGTGATGCTGAAGGTTATTAGTGATGATGAGTGATGTATATGCCTAGTAGCCATGTGTATGTCTTCTTTGGCAAGTCCTTTGCTTGCTTTTTAATTAGCTTATCATTATCATCATTACTATTATTTTGCTGTTTTGTTGGGGGTTCTTAAATATCTTTTAATACTAACTCTTATCAGATAGATGGTTTTCAGATAGAATACCTTTCACTCTACCGATTATTGCCTTTACTATGCAAGATATTTTTAGTAATATAGTCCCTCCCAGTTGTCTTTATTTTGTATTTGATGCCTGTGCTCCTGGTGTCAAATCCAAGAAATAGTGGCCAAGACAAATGTCAGGAAGTATTCTCCTATGTTTTCTCCTTGGAGTTTCCAGTTTCAGATCTTACATTTAAGTTTTAATTTTGAAGGTTTCTTTTTTGTATATGGTATAAGATAGAGATCCAGTTTCATTCCTTTGTATGTGGAAATCAAGTATTTCCAACATCATTTATTGAAGTCTTTATCCTTTGCCATTTAATGTTCTCATCACTCTTGTCAAAGAGTAGTTGAATGGATGTATGCTGATTTATTTCTGTAGGGTCTTTTCTGTTCCATCAATCTATGTATCTCTTTTAATGCCAGTATCATACTGCTTCAGTACTTTAGCCCTGTAATATATTTTGAAACCAGGAAGTGTGATATTAACAGCTTTGTTCTTCTTTCCTGAGATTGCTTTGGTTACTTGTGGGTTTTGTGGTTCTATGTTAATTTTAGCATTGTTTTTCTTTTCATGTAAAAAATGCCATTTGGATTTTGGTTCAGTTCAGTTGTTCAGTCGTGTCCGACTCTTTGTGACCCCATGAACCACAGCACGCCAGGCTTCCCTGTCTATCACCAACTGCCGGAGTCTACCCAAACCCATATATTGAGTCGGTGATGCCATCCAACCATCTCATCCTCTGTCGTCCCCTTCTCCTCCTGCCCACAATCTTTCCCAGCATCAGGGTCTTTTCAAATGAATCAGTTCTTCTCATCAGGTGGCCAAAGTAGTAGAGTTTCAGCTTCAACATCAGTCCTCCAATGAATATTCAGGACTGATCTCCTTTAGGATGGACTGGTTGGATCTTCTTGCAGTCCAAGGGTCTCAAGTCTCAAGACTCTCAAGAGTCTTCTCCAACACCACAGTTCAAAAGCATCAATTCTTCGGACTCAGCTTTCTATGTTATAGTCCAACTCTCACATCCATACATGGCCACTGGAAAAGCCATAGCCTTGACTAGACGGACCTTTGTTGACAAAGTAATTTCTGTGCTTTTTAATATGCTGTCTAGGTTGGTCATAACTTTCCTTCCAAGGAGTAAGCATCTTTTAATTTCATAGCTGCAGTCACCATCTGCAGTGATTTTGGAGCCCCCCAAAATTAAGTCAGCCACTTTTTTCCCATCTATTTGCCATGAAGTGATGGGACCAGATGCCATGATAAGAATTGTATTTAATGTGTACATTGCTTTGGGTAGGATGGACATTTTAACAATGTTAATTTTTCCTATCTATGATCACATAATTTCTTTTTGTTTACATGTGTCTTTTGAAATTTCTTTCAGCAAGATTTTGTATTTTTTACTGTATAAGTTAGTTAGCTTTTTGTAAGTTTATTTCTAGATATTTTGTTTTTTTTATACTATTGTAAATGGAATTGTTTTCTTAATTTCCTTTTCAAATAGTTCATTGTTAGTGGTTAGAAATGCAACTGAATTTTATTTGTTGATTTTGTTTGCTGCAGCTTGACTGAACTCATTAATTGTTTCTAACAAGTATGTGTGTGTGTATTCTTTAGAGTTTTTCATGTATAACTTTGTTATGTACACACATAGTGTCATATTTCCTTTCCAGTTTGGATGTCTTTTATTTCTTTTTCTTGCCTAATTACTGTGATTAGGATTTCCACTACTATATTTAATAGAAGTGGTGAGAGTAGATATCCTGTCTTATTAGAGAAAAACCTTTCAGTTTTTCACTACTGAGTATGACATTAGCTCTGGACTTTCACATATGGGCTTTATTATGTTTAGATATATTCCTTCTAAATCTTAATTTGTTGAATGTTTTTATCATGAAAACTTGTTAAATTTTTGTAAGTACTTTTTCTATATCTATTGGGATGATCTGTGGTTTTTATCTTTTTATTCTGTTCAATGTAATGGATAATATTAATTGATTTGGGTGTGTGAACCATGCTAGCATCCTAGGGGTACATCTCACTAAATTATAACATGTTCTTTTTATTGTGCAGGTGAATTTAATTTGCTCAAATTTTATTGAAAAATTTTGTATTTCTGTTTTTAGATCTCTCTCTCTCTCTCTTTTTTTTTTTTTTTTTGGCTTCCACTATCCTTATACAGTCTCTTATCACCTTTGGTTGGGAATATTTCACTATCTTACTTCTCTCTTTAATCTTTCACTAATTAGATCATTTTGCATGCTCCTCTTATAAAAGTTTTTTCCATACTAAAGACATAGCTGGAGAAGAAGGAATTGAGAGGGGAAAGAAACATTAGTTAGAGGTAAGTTTTGAGGAAATTCTAGGGAGAAAGGAGAGCGATTGTAGTTAAATGAGATATGACACTGTTCCTAAGAGACTGGGAAAAAGACCTTTTAAGAAATTTTGCTCTGTGCAGGTAGTATGCTGTGTAATTCCTTCATTCACATATTTTAGATTTAAAGTAATTTTGCTCATATTTTGTCATATATGTGAATTTTTTCTCATATGTGGGAAATTTATAAAATATGTTAATATAAAGTGAAATATAGTACCATTGTATGCATTATACAGTAAATATGCAAATATGTAATATATACATATATGATATCTAAGAATACATATATATATCTATTATATATAATATACAAAATCACATATGTTTTGTGTCTATCATGATTATAAAGTTCATGGAATCAAAAACCATTACTTTGTATCTGACATATAACCCCAAATATTGCTAAAGTAAGTTTTTATTGTTTACTCTTCTAATCTTTGTATTAAAGAGTGTATCTTTCCGTATGTTTGTGTCATCTTCCATTTATTTTATCAGTTTCTTAGAGTTTTCCAAGTGCAGGTCTTTTACCTCCTTAGGTAGGATTATTCCTAGGCATTTTATTCTTTTTGATGCAATTTTAAATAGGATGGTTTCCTTAATTTCTGTTAGTTTATAGAAATGCAACAGATTTTTATATGTTAATTTTATATCCTGAACTTTACTAAATTCATTGATGACCTCTAGTGGTTTCTGGTGGCATCTTTTAAGATTTTCTCAGTAGAGTATCATGCCATCTGCAAACAGTGACAGTTTGACTTTTTTCTTTCCTGTTTGAATTTTTTTTCTTTCATTTGTCTGATTGTTGTGGCTAAGACTTCCATATTGTGGTGATTAAAAGGTGCAAGAGTGGTCATTCTTGTACCTCATCTTAGAGGAAATGCTTTCAGCTTTTCACCGTTGACTATGATGTTCGCTGTGGGCTTGTCATATATGGCCTTTATTATGTTGAGGTATGCCCCCTCTATGTCCACTTGCTTGAGTTTTTTATTATAAATGTATGTTGAATTTTATTGAATGCCTTTTTTTGCATCTATTGAGCTGATCATCTGGTATTTTTTCCCTTCAACTTGTTGATACCATGAGTCACATTGATTTGTGGGACTGAACCTTCTTTGCCTCTTTGGGGTAAATCCCACTTTATCATGATGTGCCATTCTTCTTATGTGTTATTGGAGTTGGGTTTGCCTATATTTGGTTGAGGATTTTTGCACCTGTATTCTTCAGTGATGTTGACCTATAATTGTTTTCTGTGATATCTTTTTCTAGTTTTGGTATCAGGGTGCTGCTAGTCTTTACAGTTGGAAGCATTTCTTCTTTTGCAACTTTTTTGAAATACTTGAGAAGTATAGGTATTAACTCTCCTCTAAATGTTTGGTGGAATTCACCTGTGAAACCATCTGGTCCTGAACTTTTGTTTGTTGAGAGTTTTAAATTACTGATTCAGTTTCATTAATGGTAAGTGCTCTGATCATATGTTTCATTTCTCCCTGGTTTAATCTATACAGTCCATTAAATTCTCCAAGCCAGAATACTGGAGTGGATAACTATTCCCTTCTCCAGGAGATCTTCCCAACCCAGGGATCAAACCCAGGTCTCCTGCACTGCAGGCAGATTCTTTACTATCTGAGCCACCAGGAAACCTGGTTTAATCTTGGGAGATTGTATATTTCTAGGAATTGTCCATTTATTCTAGGTTGTCCATTTTATTGTCACATACATGTTTATAGTCTTTTATGATCCTTTGTATTTCTAGGTGTTGGTTGTAACTTCTTTTTCATTTCTCATTTTATTGATTTGTTCTCCCCCCCTTTTTTTTCTTGATGAGCCTGGCTAATGATTTATCAATTTTGTTTGTCTTTTCAAAGATCTGGATCTTAGATTCAGTCACCTTTTCTACTGATTTTTAGCCTCTATTTCATTTATTTCTGCTCTGATCTTTTTGAAATCTTTTCCACTAGCTTTGGATTTTGTTTGTTCTCCTTTTTCTAGTTCCTGTAGGTGTAAATTTAGGTTATTTATTTGAGATTTTTCTTTCTTCCTGGGATGAGCTTTGTAATTGCTGTAAGCTTCTCTCTCAAAACTACTTCTGCTGCATCATACAGATTCTGGGTTTTTGTGTTTTCATTTTCATTTGTCTTCAGATATTTCTTTATTTTTCTCTTTGATTTCTCCAGTGATTCATTGATTGTTTAGTCACTTATGTTTTAGTATCCATATATGTGTTTTGTAGGCTTTTTGTTGTTGTTGTTGTTAATTTCTAATCGCATAATGTTGTTGGAACAGATACTTGATAGGATTGAAATTTTCTTAAATTTGCCTAGCTATGATCTATCCTGGAGAAAGTTCCATGTGCACTTGAAAAAGCAGTGTTCTCCTGCTTTTGAGTGAGATGTTTATATATATATATACATATATATATATATATATATATATATGTATGTATGTATGTATGTTTGAACTCCATCTGGTCTAGTGTGTCATTTAAGGCCAGTGTTTTGTTTTGTTCATTTATTGTCTGGGTGATCTTTCCATTGATCTCAGTGCTGTTATTGTATTACTTTCAGTTTTTCTTTTTGTCTGTTAATATTTGCTTTATATATATAGGCACTCCTATCTTGGGTGCATGTGTTACATTGTTTTCTTGGATTGGTCCCTTGATCATCATGTAATGTCTATCCCAGTGCACACCTGCTGGTGTTAGATTGCGTCTTTAGGCTGCAGGGCTGTGATTTTTTGTGGCTGGTGTCTGCCCTTGGATGGGTCAGGCTGATACCAGTGCTAGAGCAGGCTAGCTGGAGGGTGGAGCTGGGACCCATCATATTCTGAGGCTAGTGCCTGCCCACTGGTAGATGAAACTAGGTCTTGGAGTTTTATTGGAGGGCCCTGTGGGTCCTGGTTCTAGTGTTTGTGCACTTGTTTGTGGGAATAGGCTCTGGGCTCTCTGGTGGGTAGGACTATGTCCAGGGGAAACTGAAGGCTCAGAGGGCCTTAAGGCAGCCTGTCTGCTGGTGAACATGGCTGTGTCATTGCCTATTTAATTGCTTGGCCTGAAGTGCCTTAGTGATGGCTCCTACAACATATTGAGCCAGAGCACGTCTGGATCCTGCTAGAGGGAGGATTTAAAAATGGTTCTTGCTAGCAGTAATGTCTACGTGGTGGAGTCAGCTACCAATAATGGTTGCTGTCAGTGTCTGGGTCCCTATGGTGGACTACAGTTGCCTCCTACCTCTCAAGGAGACTCTTCAAGATTAATAAGTAGATCTGAACTGGGCGTCTTTCAAATTAGTGCTTCTGCCCTGGATCCCAGAGCTTATTTTGAGTTCGCCCTTAAGAGTGAAGGCTCTATTCACCCCAGCCTTTTGGGACTTTTGAAAATAATCCCTACTGGCCTTCAGTGCCAAATGCTTTGGGGGCCTCTTCTTCCTGGTACAAGACCCATGGCCTGGAAAGCCCAACATGGGACTTGGACCCCTCACTCCAGTGGAAGAATCTTTGCATTTGTAATTGTTCTTTTGTTTGTAGGTCACTCACTGTGTTACGGGAATTGACTGTATTGTGACTCTGCCCCTCTTCCATGTCTCCTTGTGGTTCTTTCTCTTTATGTCTTTGTTTTCAGTCTTTTCTAGTAGGTTCTGGTCTTTTAAACCAATGGTTGTTGATTTTAGTTGTAATTTTGCTGTGCCTGTTAGAGAAGATGAGCTCAGGGTCTTTTTACTCTGTATATTTGCCAACATTAGAAATGAATTATATATGAGCATTTGGAGTAGAAGTTTATTAGAATTCTTTACTTTAGCTGAGTTTTAGTTTTAACAAGGAAAATATGTAACTAAATAAACCTGATCTAATAGCAGATAAATTTTGAATTTTTATTTTTTAACCTATTATAAGGAAATGAAAGGATTTCTAAAAACAAAAATAGTTTTAGAGGAGAAACTTTATATTACTGGAATCCTCTCAGTTGACAACATCCATTTTTCCTTTCCAGTTAGAATAGCTGGACATGGCTGCTGCAGGTTTATGTTTGAAATTATAACAGATGATTACCATTATTCTTCCTTAAAACAGTAAATGAAGAGACCAGACATTAGAAAGTAAATTTATTCAGTGATTTACTCACATGTTTTTGTTTCTTGAATAGTGACAGTATGAAATTTTAGCTTAATGGGGGAAATCAATTGCCATTATAAAAGTATATTTGTTATCTTACATAAATGTTTTGGTCAGATACTTGAACACCATGCTTTTAAAATAGTTTTTGAAAGAATTTTCATAACTTCAGAGAAATCATATGGTTTAAACTGTAGAAATGTATTTTTTCTTTGTTGTTTTCTACATTAAACTTTCCTTTTTTTTCACTCAGTGTGGTTTTCCCTTTTATTGCCTATTTCTTTCCCTTTATCACCTTGGAGAAATTTAGCTTTGTGTCAGTTTTTCTAGCTTTTGAGTAGTTCATTGTATCAGTCAAAATTCAACCAGGAAAAAAGCAGGAAGTGATTTACTGGAATTAGCAGTTTGCAGATGTGTTGAAAGGGTAGAATGAAAGGCAAGTAAGACCTTTGCTTGACCTTGGTTTTACTGCTAACATTTAAGGAGTCAGGAAGGTGAAGCAACTTCAGGAATTACATACAGATGATTATGGTTGCCTCCATTTCCAAATGTGTAATTTGTACAAAAACACCTAGAAAGAAATGTTACTGAGTTAGCAAAAAATTTGACACTATAGTAAAATATAGAAGGGGGATTGCTTAATTTCTGAGAGGAAAGTTAGCTCTATAAATTCTGTTAATGGCCTGGGATGGCATTTTTTTTAATGCATCATATTCCATGTGGCTGTTTCTCCCCTTTTTCTTAATGAGTCTATATATTGTATCTCTCTTGGAAGTCACCAAATTCTTACTGCTTCGCGTCACTCAATCCCAGTCTTACTGTGCAGTGTTTTTCTTTTTTTTAAACTGTGAAGTACTGAAGGAGAACCAAACAGGCCACATTTAAAGGTTGGAATTATTGAATGTACATGAGAAAGGAAACTTTTTTCCCTAGGAAAAGTAAAAAAAGTAAAGGAGAATACCTTCAGATTCTTATATTACATTCCAGATTACTATTTGTTGGTCACTTTTAAGTTCTCCACTGGATGATGAGAGGAAATGATAATAGTGTCATAGAAAGTGAAAGGGCAAATACTCAAAATTTCAAAAAAATCACTAATTTGGAAGGCTGTGTGACTTGTCTGTTACGGTATGCCAGTGATACTTATACCTTTTCATAAAAATCTTAGAGTTCCCCTTTTAGGTACTTCCCATCTTTGTCACTCTAACCTCATACAAGGTTCTCTATAGGAGAAAAGATTGATTTCATTCTACTGTGGCATCCCTGATGATTCTAAGTATTCAAATACTATAATTATAAATGCCTGAACAGTGTTTATGTGCATGATTATGACCAGTAATTCATTAACCATGACAATGAGTGAAGTGAGAACAAGAAGAAAAGGGTTGTACCCTTTTGGAGTGAGATTTTGAACATAAGCCAACATTCAGAAAATTATTAGAACTCCAAAGTGAGAATTTTAAAACCTAATACATTTTTTCTTTTAATTATCTAGAGATCAGAGAGTTTAGTCTTTCTCTGGGAAGTAAACACCCATTTATTTACCCGTAAAAAAATCTCAAGTAAAGCTTTTTTTCCCTGAAGAAGTATGACCTACTCCAAAGATAGAGAAATATTCACATTGGACTATTACATGAAAAACAAATAAAACTTAAATATTGAAAGTTGGGGTTGATTTGTATAGAATCTAGTCTTACTCTAGCTCTGTGTTGTCCAGATAGGGTAGCCATTAGCTACATGTGGTTATTTAAATATATTAATATAAAATATTTTGGTTTCTCAGTCATATGCATTCATATCAAGTACTCAGCAGTCACATATAATTAGTGGCTATAGTATTTGACTGTACAGATAGACTATTTCCATCTTCACAGAGAGTTCTATTGCACAGAGCCACTCTAATACACTGTTTTAAGCACCTGAGTTTGTGGTTCCTGATTTAGGACCTGAAACAAAGAGAAACATAATATTCTTGTCAGTTATAAATGATTATACATGATTATTCAATAGGGATAAAAACACTATTAACATTTATATGACAGTGATAAGTTAAGAAATACTTTGATATATTATCTAATTTGATCTCCTAAACCAACTTTCTGAAGTTGGTAAGCACAAATTTCACCTTTCATCCTTAAGAGCATTTTCCATCAACAGACCTTTCTTATTGTGCAAGTGAAGCTTAATATAAAAAAACACACAACACAGAAGTACCAATAAGTACCTTTTTTTTTTTTAACTTTTTCATCTTGTGGCTTCATCTTCCCTTAAGACCTTGGAGATTGTTACTTCCACATGGTAAAGGAGAGAAAATTCTACTCTTTCCAGCCTGGAAGTGAAAAAAGATCACTCTGCTCACATTCAGTTATTGAAAACTTGTCATGTGGTCATATCTGGATCCAAGGAACTGGAAAATGTAGTCTCTGTCTGGGAAACCACTATGCAGCAATATATTTGATGGTATGGTTAGAGGAACACACATTTTTGATGTTCGATTTTGGCACAGAGGACTAGGCAGGTAATAAAAAAGAGTGAAGTGGGCCAGATGTCAGTGCAAATGCGTTCACTGTGTATATGTGTGGGGAGGAGGCAGAGCTGTGGCATGGCCTGTACATAGACAAGTTGCTATTCATTATCAGCTAGTGTTGTCCTGTCCTAACATGCCAGATCTTTCAGGGTTTCAATGAAATGTGAAACTCCTGTTTTAATATCCCTAGTTTTGAAAGATTGTAAACAGCTGTAAACATTCATGTATAAGTTTTTCTATAAAACAAGTATCATGTTTAACTTTTAAGAAATTTTGGAATTGTTTTCCTAAGCTGCTGTACCACCTTACATTCCCACCAACAATATATGAGAGTTCTAATTGCTCTGTGTCTGACATTTGCTCAGCAGTATCTTTTATTTTAGCCATTCTGAGAGGTATGTAATGGTATCTCTTATGGTTTTCATTTCCCTCTCATATTGGCTAATGATTTTGAACATTTTTTCCTATACTTATTTGCCATATGTACATCAACTTTGATCAAGTTTTCATTCAAATGTTTTACTTATTTTTGATTGAGTTGTTTGCTTTCTTCCTGTTGAATATTGAGAGTTCTTTATATATTCTTACATAAAGATATATATATAAATAAGCTTATATATAGATATAAAGATATATATATATATAAAGCTTATATAAAGATATATATAAGCTCTTTGTTGGATTTATGAGTTGCCAACATGTTTTCTCAGTCTGTAGTTGTCTTTTCATTTTCTTAACAGTGTGTTCCATAGAGCAAAAATTCTCAATTTTGATGAACTCTTTGCCAAACTCAGTCACTAAGATTTTTTTCCTGTATTTTCTTATAAAATTTTATAATTTTGCATTTAATTTTTTTATAAGGTGTGAAGTTTAAATCAAATTTCATTGATTTGCATATGGATATTCAGTTGTTCTAACACTATTTGTAGAAAAGAGAATTTTGCAGGCTGCCAGGAAGAAAGATGTTTCTTAATTTCTGTATTTTCACTAGGAAACTTCCTATAATGCTTTCTCATTTCCATTGTTATAGCAAGTTCCTTTGCTATGTGTTAAAAATTGCCTAATTTTAATTAAGATCATGTATGTTTACTAATGCTTATCATAGTGATTTCTAGCTACACTATTTCTTTCCCATACCATTAGATTCTGACTGTAAGCCCAAATTCCTAGAGTTAATGTGGTGGTGTTTACTTGCTCAGTTGTGTCTGACTCTTTGTGACCCCATGGACTGTAGCCCGCCTGTCCATGGGATTTCCCAAACAAGAATACTGGAATGAGTTGTCATTTCCTTCTCTGGGGAGCTTCCTACCCAGGGATTGAACCAGAGTCTCCTGCATTGGCAGATGGATTCTTTACCACTGGGTCACCTGAAAAGGTTTTATCTGCTAGCAAACATTTCTAAAAGGCAATCAAAAAGAATTCAGAAGCAAATGTTTTAATGCTTGAAATGTGTAAACTGTATAGTTATTTCAGACATTATGTACAGAACTGTTCTAACACAAATCTTCCCCCAAATCATTCAAAAATCAGTAAACCAACAAATAATTATTGAGCATTCATTTTCTAGGAATTGGGTTCTGCAGAAGATAGAAAGACAATATATAGTTTTAATGTCCTCAGAAATTCTATACTCAAGTTGACATAGAGTAAAATCTAGACTTGCAAACTCAAATATCTTCAGTTTCTGGAGAAGTATTGTAAACTTTTTGAGTTCCAGATATAAGAAAATAGAGAGAGTTAGGGACTTTGTTAGCCTATAGAGTTCCTTCATGATAAAAGGCATTCACACAAATAGCCATACATACAGATGTCCAAAGAAATCACCTTAAAAGACTGACTACAGTCTAGGCTGTAAGTTTGTAACCCAGCCTCTGACTGTGAGGATCTGCCTTTAGGTGTCTGGAAGGACTCTGAATTTGAAAGGATTGCCCTTACAAACAGTTTTGTGCATGTGTACATACACTTGGCTTTCTTTGGTTAAAAAGCAGATTTTTCAAATTTCTCATTGGCTTTATATGTAAGCAGTGTGTTTGTGTGTGTGAATGTGTGTGCATGTTCTTATGTATTTACTGTGGTGAATATCATAGTCCTTTTATTCTCTCCTATATTTTCTGATTGATCATTATTGGTATTTCAGTTTTGCTTGTTAACCTTCCAACTCTTATTTATTCTACTAAGCTCTTATGTGTGAATTTACTATAGATGAAGAGTGCATGCTTTCCTGACTTTTTAGTGAGAATGTTTCTGATATCTCATCATTTAGTATAATGTTACTTTTGATTTATTGTATTAATATATCCCCTTTGGAAATTTCCTTCTATTCCTAATTTACTTGAATCTTTAGATTTTGCTTATTTAAATCAGGAGTTGATATAGAATTTTATCAAGTACTTTTCCAGTATCTGTTGAGATGATTTTATGTTTTTTAATTTACATTGACCCCTACTCCATGGATGAACCTTACTTGGACAAGTTATTCAGTGTGTTATTTATTTAATACACTGCTAGAGTCTATTTAAGATCTTTACCTCTAAACTACTTTGTGTTCTAAACTTTTTTTTCGTATTCTAAACTTTTTTTGTATTCTGTTCAGTACACAGTATGGTGGCTTTGTGTATTTAGGTGCTCAGTATTATTATTTTTAATAAATGAAACTTTGATACTGTTTAAATTAGTATGTTGGAAAGACAGACTAGGGCGTAACTAATAGACCTTCATCTGTATCAGAATCCATGATAAATATGTTGTAGTAGAAACTTCTAAGAAAACGTTTTGTCATTTTCTATTTGACTTCTCTATTCCTCTAGTGCAGAGTCTCTCAGCCTCAGCTTTATTGTCATTTTGGGCTAGCTAATTGTCATGGGAGGCTCTCTTGTGCATGGTAGGTTGTTAAGCAACATCCCTGGTCTCTCCCTGCTGGATGCCAGTACTACCATCTAAGCTATAACTAATGAAAACCTATCTAGACATTGCCAAGTGTCCCGGGGAGCAAAATCACTGCCAGGTGAGAGCCATTCTGGTGGTTTTGGCAGATTTTTTTTTTTTTTTCAACAGAGAATAAGAACGTTGATAAGGCAATTAAAATTATAATCTTGTTGAAAGTACCTTTGGTATTTTTTTTCTTTTAGCGTTTTACTGAATTTTACAAATGCATGTTGCTGGACTATAAAACATGCTATAGAGATATGCTCCTTCAGTGCTATAAATTTATCACTTCATAGCTTATAATGTCTGAGGTAAGTTGTCAGAAAGTTGAATTAGCTTTGGCAGTATGCCTGGATGAACCACTTAGCAGGGAGCAGGGAAAACACAGAAATAAAAAAAGAATATGAACAAGTTCCATCCTTAATTGTTCATCTTTCTCAATGCAAAATATCTCCATATTATTAATTCAACTTATATATAAAATTAGCATACAAGAATGCTAAATACTGAATGTAGTACCTTTTTTAAAAAATTAGGATTGTTCCTACTAAGTAATTTATAACGCATGGTAAAAATAACACACATACTGGAAACATTAACAAAAATGATATATATGATTATATGACAAATGAATTGGGATTACCAGTGAATATTAAAAGTTTGTAGAGGAAGGAGATCGTCTTTTCTTGGAATGGTGTTTTTCCAAGTTTTCACTAGAAGCATTTTGCTTTTACTCTGCTCTTTCTCTAAAAATCAGACTGTCTTTGTACTATTAGTCTCCTCATTCAAGTTATGACCAGAGTTCAGAGCTCATTTCATGGACCTGAAGTTGGAATATCATCTAGCTACATGTTCTTCTGTCTACAAGTTTCCAGTAAATAATATGGGTTAATACAGTACTACGAATTCTATTAATCTCTCTGCAATTAACTTGCATGTGAAATAAACTATTTTACTATTGAAAATCATGATTAGTAGACAGACCTTTCTTCCTGGTAGTCCTGTTGTTTTTTTATAGTGCTACTTGAGAAGGAAGAACAAATATGTTAGAGGTAAGAACAACAGAAAAGTTTGAAAGATAATTGCTGCTTAATGTGAAAAATTGGGGCATAGATAACTGTGATATTGAATGGTTTGCCTTGGAGATGAACAGAGATCATTCTGTCATTTTTGAGACTGCATCCAAGTATTGCATTTCAGGCTCTTTTGTTGACCGTGAACTCCCTGATGTTCAAGCTGGTTTTAGAAAAGGCAGAGGAACCAGAGATCAAAGTGCCAACATCCACTGGATCATGGAAAAAGCAAGAGAGTTCCAAAAAACATCTGTTTCTGCTTTATTGACTATGCCAAAGCCTTTGCCTGTGTGGATCACAATAAACTGTGGACCATTCTGAAAGAGATGGGAATACCAGATCACCTAACCTGCCTCTTGAGAAATCTGTATGCAGGTCAGGAAGCAACAGTTAGAACTGGACATGGAACAACAGACTGGTTCCAAATAGGAAAAGGAGTACATCAAGGCTGTATATTGTCACCCTGCTTATTTAACTTCTATGCAGAGTACATCATGAGAAACGCTGGATTGGAAGAAACACAAGCTGGAATCAAGATTTCTGGGAGAAATATCAATAACCTCAGGTATGCAGACGACACCACCCTTATGGCAGAAAGTGAAGAGGAGCTAAAAAGCCTCTTGATGAAAGTGAAAGAGTAGAGTGAAAAAGTTGGCTTAAAGCTCAACATTCAGAAAACGAAGATAATGGCATCTGGTCCCATCACTTCATGGGAAATAGATGGGGAAACAGTAGAAACAGTGTCAGATTTTATTTTTTTGGGCTCCACAATCACTGCAGGTGGTGACTGCAGCCATGAAAATGCTGTGATTCATGGGGTCGCAAAGAGTCGGACACGACTGAGTGACTGAACTGAACTGAATGTGAAAAATAAAAACAGTGAAAAGAACAGCTGCAGCTCAGCTTAACTGAATCTTCCACTCGTACTCCTGGCAAACACTGAAAAAGAAATTGGATTTTTCCTCCATATATACAACATTTTTTGTTTGTATTGTTTTTGTTTTTTAAAAAACTTAATTCTTATTTTTCATTGAAATGATACATTCACATGTTTTAAAAAAAATCAAACAATGCTAAAATAACTTATACCAACAGTGAAAACCAGCTACCTGCTTTTATCCTGCTGTTTCCAGAAGCAACCAGTTTCTTGCAGTTGTTTCTTCTGATATTTGCATACATATTTCATACAGTGCCCTTTGCTGTATCTATTTTAGACATTTATGTTTGTTTTCTGTGGCTACCGTAATAGATGATTATAAATGGCTTAAAACAGCACATATTTGTTATCTTACAATTCTATAATTTAGAAATCCCATACAGGATCTCGACTGCACAATACAGCATCTCGCTTAGGCTGAGATCAAGATGTGGGCAGGACTACATTCCTTTCTAGAGGCTGAAGGGGAGAATTCTTTTGCTTGCTTCTTTTCCAGCTTTTGGTGGCCACCTTCTTACCAGGTCTCATCATCCCTTCCAGTTTAAAAGCAAGCAACATCAGGAATCCTAGTCTTCACATTACCATCTCTCTTCTACTTTTAAGGTACCCTTGTAATTTTACATTGAGAATCAACAAGATAATCCAGAATAAATTCCCTATTTTAAAGTCAGGTTCGATGCAGGATGCAGGATGCTTGGGACTGATGCACGGGGATAATCCAGAGAGATGGTGTGGGGCGGGAGGGGGGAGGTGGGGGTCGGGATTGGGAGTTCATGTACACTCGTGGCTGATTCATGTCAATGTATAGCAAAACGAATACAGTATTGTAAAGCAAAACAAACTAAAAAATAAAAATTAATTGGAAAAAAAAAATAAAGTCAGCTGATAGCTTTATTCCATCTGCAGGTTTAATTTGTCTCTGCCCGATAGCCTGGGCTTCCCTGATGGCTCAGTGGTAAAGAATCCGCCTGCCAGTGCAGGAGAATCAGGTTCAGTCCCTGGGTCAGGAAGATCCCCAGGAGAAGGAAATGGCAACCCACTCTAGTATTCTTGCCTGGAGAATTCCATGGACAGAGGAGCCTGGTGGGCTACAGTCCATGTAGTCGCAAAGAGTCGGACATGACTTAATGACTAAATAATAACCACAACCATACAGCCTAACACATTCACAGGGGCATTATTCTGCCTACTGTACCTTCCCAGTATGATCTGTTGCTGTTCAGTTGCTAAGTTGTGTCCAACTCTGCAACCCCATGAACTGCAGCACGCTAGGCTCTCTGTCCTCCACTATCTCCCGGAGTTTGCTCAAATTCGTATCCATTGAGTCATGATCTTATCCAACCATCTCATCCTCTATCACCCTCTTCTCCTGCCCTCAATCCTTCCCAGCATTAGGGTCCTTTTAAGTGAGTTGGCTCTTCTCATCAGGTGGCCAAAGTATTGAAGCTTCAGCTTTAACGTCAGTCCTTCCAGTAAATATTCAAGGTTGATTTCCTTTAGGATTGACTGGTTTGGATCACCTTACAGTCCAAGTGACTCTCAAGAGTCTTTTTCAGCACCATAATTCAAAAGCATCAGTTGTTTGATGCTCAGCCTTTTTTATGGTCCAGACCTTGGCTACATTTTTTCAATTCCTCCTACAGCTCATTGAAGTCCCTCTTAGTACTCGTTTCCACTTTTTCAAACTCATCAAGTAATTTGACTTCTGCTTTTTACCTGGAGATGTTTCTCCTGTTCGTTCACCATCAGTGTAAGTTTGTTTACCTGTACTGAAGACTGAGAGTCTTCATATATAAGCGGTCTGCTAGCTTAAAATTGTCTACCTTCTGTAGTACCTTGTACCTACAGTTCCTCAGTATTTGAAGATTTCTAATATGAATCACTTTGTTATTATTTCCTTCTGGAGGTTTTAGGTAATGCCTACATGCATGCTAAGTCGCTTCAGTCATGTCTGACTCTTTGCGACCCAGTGGACTATAGCCTGCCAGGCTTCTCTGTCCATGGGATTCTCCAGGCAAGAATACTGGAGTGGGTTGCCATGCCCTCTCCAGGGGATCTTCCTGACTGGGGGGTCAAACCTGTGTCTCTTATGTCTTCTACACTGGCAAGCAGGTTCTTTACCACTAATGCTCCTTGGAAGCCCAGGTAATACCTAGGGTAAGCATACAGTTGATCTTCATCTGAACCTGGGATAACATTGGAGTAGGAAAGAAAGATAAAGGAAAGGCAAAGAAGGAAAGGAGGCAGGAAAGATAAAGTCAGGTTACTTTCAGCCTGGACCAAGTGATATAGAAATGTACAATCTCACTTATTTAAATTCAGTGTTGATAAAACTGGCATTAAATTAGAGAAATTTTTGAATTATAAGTTTTTGCTCATTTTTAGAATAGCTTTAGTACTTTGAATATATATAATTACTCAGAATTAATATCAGACATTAGTTTAAGTTATGACTTTCTCAGAGCTTAACTGGCACCACTCAATCTTGTGTATGCTAACACATCATTCTGGTTTTTCTGTTTTCCTCATAGATCTTATTGAATTGAAATCTTATTAATTTGTTTATTTATACCTGTATGCCTGATAGAAGTAAAATCCATAAGTATAAATACCAGATTTGTTCACTGCCTTCTCTCTCATACGTGGAACTTGCCTAGCATATAATATATACTCAATAAGTATGTATTGAATCAGTGAACAAAAGTGTTTAGGCATGTTATTTTAGCAAATAGATTAACAGAATTTTAGTAGCATTATCAAAAGAATCTTTGTAAATAAGGCTTTAGAGACTCACAGATGTTTCTGTTTTAGATAATTTAAATTCTACTCTACAGTCTCATTTAATTATGGATTATACACTTTGCATATCAGCAAGAGATTAATTTATGTTAGTCCTATGCAAATTATCATATAATCTTTGAGTTCTTCGTGTTACTGTAACTGTATTATGTGAAATACATGCAATGAAATTTCACTTGTGTTTATTAAATATAAGATTATAAAACAGATTAAACTGCAAATAAGAGCAACAGCATTCTTATAAATAAAGGCTTGAACACAGTATACTAAGTACTAATGGTCAGGTCAAATTGTTAAAGATCTTAAAAGATTTTCTAAGTTCTTTCTAAATTTATTTATCTTTTAATTTGTAAGTCATTATAACAAAACTTGTTGTATTCCAGTGATCATCTGTATGAGTTGTTTGAATTTAAGAATATACTTGTTAATATTCTTAATGATAATTTAATTTTCTAATGTTTACATGAACTGAAGTCTGAAGAACATTCTCTGTCTTTCAGTTTTAGTTCAGTTGCTCAGTCGTGTCCAACTCTTTGTGACCCCATGGACCGCAGCACACCAAGCTTCCCTGTCCATCACCAACTCCCAGAGCCTACTCAAACTCATGTTCATCCTGTCAGTGATGCCATCCAACCATCTCACCCTCTATTATCCCCTTCTCCTCCCACCTTCAATCTTTCCCAGCATCAGGGTCTTTTCCAATGAGTCGGTTCTTTGTATCAGGTGGCCAAAGTATTGGAGTTTCAACTTCAGCATCAGTCCTTCCAATGAATATTCAGGACTGATTTCCTTTAGGATGGACTGATTGGATCTCCTTGCAGTCCAAGGGACTCTCAAGAGTCTTCTCTAACACCACAGTTCAAAGGCATAAATTCTTGGCACATCCATACATGACTACTGTCTTTAGAATAACATATATATAAGAAAACTTAATTCTAAGATAACGTATTATCTGACACAGACAAGTATGTGTGCTAAATCACTTCAGCTGTGTTCGACTCTTTGCAACACTATGGTCTGTAGCCAGCCAGGCTCCTCTATCTATGGGGATTCTCCAGGCAATAATACTGGAGTGAGTTGCCATGCCCTCCTCTAAGGGGTCTTCCTGACATAGGAATCAATCCCGTGTCTCTTAAGTCTCCTGCATTGGCACAGGTTTCTTTTACCACTAGCACCATCTGGGGGAAAAAGTCTGGGCATTGAAATGAGATAGATGTAGGTAAATGACACTTTTCTCCTGTTAGCTGTCTATAGTGTTAGTTACTCAGTCGTGCCCGACTCTTTGTGACCCCACGGACTGCAGCCTACCAGGCTTCTCTGTCCATGAGATTATATCCCTAAGCAAATTAACCTTCATGAACCATACATAGAGACTGTACTGAGACATTATATGTAAAAATGCCTAGTATAATGTTCATTATAAATTCTCAATAAATTCTAGTTGTTTTCCTTCCTTGATAAAGTTGGAACAGAAACTCTTCTCATTTACCAAAATAATGGAGAAGAATGATGAGATTAAAAAATATCCATTTAAGCCTAGTGAGCTTGGCTGTTAATCATAGATATTAAAGAGGGGAGTTTCTAATCAAGGCTTTTAGGGATCAAACTTTGAGCATCTTTTATAAAGGTACCTCATTTGTTTTTAAATCTTTTTGGCCTAGTCTTTCCCCCCATAGCCTCATGGTCCTTCCTAGTCTCCAGTAACCCTGTACTGTTGTAGGGCCATGCCACAGGACAGGCAGAGCTCACATAGCCTCTTAATGCATATCAGGATGCAGGCTGTGATAGTCTGGCCACTGTCAGAGATCAAGGTTTCTTCTGTTATGCATTCTTAGTAAATACTACCCACTATGCTATGCTCAGACACTTGCCCAGGTCTGAATAAACTCTGCATCCACACCTGAGCTCTTTCCAGTTGCCAAAACCCTCAATCCAGTGTGGGACTGTGACATAAAAGTGAAGCTGAAGCATTGGCTTAGCTCAGGCTGGAGTACATGCTGGGGCTGTTGTGGGCAACTGGGTAGCCACTTGTGCAGTCCTAATTATCCCTCTCTGTTCTTCTGTGGGAGCAGTGAACTAGGTTCACTCCTCATGAGTGAAGTCCATGCTGACTACAGCCTTCCTGTTAGTCCCAACAGAGCTCAAGATGCCAAGGAGTTACCTGTGTCAGATCCCAGGCTTGGACACCCAATATGTGGCTGGAACCACTTCCTTTTCAGGAAGACCCTCCACCCCTGTAATCCCCCTTTTCTTTCAAGCCCCTTCAGGGACACAAGGCCTAATCTGATCACTTCTGCTCTGTGATTTCTTGTGGATCTGTCTTACAGCCTTGGTTGTATAGGAGTCTTTATTCCAGTTTTCATTAGTTTTTAGTGAAGATTGTTCCTTGTGTAGAATTTTTTTTTTCAATTGGCGTATACACTAAAGAATCTGCCTGCAGTACAGGATAAAGTGAAAAGTGAAAGTGAAGTCGCTCAGTCATGTCCGACTCTTTGCGACCCCATGGACTGTAGCCTATCAGGCTCCTCCGTCCATGGTATTTTCCAGACAAGAGTGCTGGAGTGGATTTCCATTTCCTTCTCCAGTATAGGATATACAAGTTCAGACGCTGGTGAGGAAGCTCCCCTGAGGAAGGAAATGGCAACCCACTCCAATATTCTTGTCTGGGAAATCCCATGGCCAGAGGAACCTGGCAAGCCACAGTCTATGAGGTCAAAAAAGAGTCTGACATGATTAGTGACTAAACAACAGCAGTTGATTTACAGTGTTACTTTCTGCTGTACAGCAAAGTGAATCAATTTTATATATACATATACACACACACACATACACATATATATAGACACACACATATATATATGTATACACACACAGATATATATATCTCCACTCTTTCTTTGGCATCAGGTGGTTACATCTTTGGCCACCTGATGCAAAGAGCTGACTCATTAGAAAAGACCATGATGCTGGGAAAGACCAAAGGCAAGTGGAGTAGGGGACAACAGAGGACAGGATGGTTGGATGGTATCACCGACTCAATGGACATGAGTTTCAGTAAGCTCTGGGAGATGGTGATGGACAGGGAAGCCTGGTGTGCTTCAGTCCATGGCATCGCAAACAGTTGAACATGACTGAGCAACTGAACAACAAATCCACTCTTTCAGATTCTTTTCCCGTATAGACTATTAAAAGAGTAATAGTGGAAGTCCCTGTACTATACAGTAGGTCCTTATTACTTATCTGTTTTATGAAAGTGAAAGTGAAGTCACTCAGTCGTGTCCGACTCTTTGTGACCCCATGGACTGTAGCCCACCAGGCTCCTCCCTCCATGAGATTCTCCAGGCAAGAATCCTGGAATGGGTTGCCATTTCCTTCTCCAGGGGATCTTCCTGACCCAGGGATCAAACCCGGGTCTCCCACATTCCAGGCAGATGCTTTAGCCTCTGAGCCACCAGGGAAGCCCTATATCTGTTTTATATATAGTATTATGTATGAAGTGAAGTGAAGTTGCTCAGTCGTGTCCGACTCTTTGCGACCCCATGGACTGTAGCCTACCAGGCTCCTCCCTCCATGGGATTCTCTAGGCAAGAGTACTGGAGTGGGTTGCCATTTCCTTCTCCAGTATTATATATATGTCCATGCAAATCTAGCAGTTAATCCTTCCCCCCAGCCATTTTACCCCAGTAACCATAAGATTTACCCCAGTAACCATAAGATTGTTTTCTGCATCTGTGGCTGTATTTCTGTTTTGTGGATACGTATATTTGTGCCATATTTTAGATTCTATATATAAGTGGTATCATATGATATTTTCTTTCTGTCATACTTAATTCAGTATGGCAGTCTCTAGGTCCAGCCATGTTGTTGCAAATGGCACTGTTTCATTCTTTTTTATGGCTGAATAATATAATATTCCATTGTATATGAAACACATCTTTATTTTTCTGTCGATGGACATTTAAGTTGTTTCCATGTCCTGACTATTTAAAACAGTGTTGCAGTGAACATTGGGGTGCATGTACCTTTTAAAATTATGATTTTCTCCAGGTATATGCCCAGTAGTGGGATTGCTGCATCACATGGTTGCTCTCTTTTTATTTTTCAAGGAACCTCCATACTGTTCTCCATAGTGTTTGTGCCCATTTACATCCTCATCAACAGTATAGAAGGTAAAAGAGAAATTAAGGAAACAATACCATTTACTGTCACATGGAAAGGAAGAAATACCTAGGAATAAACCTACCTAGTGGGCTGCCGTCTATGGGATCGCACGACTGAAGCGACTTAACAGCAGCAGCAGCAGCAGCAGCAGCAAGGAGACAAAAGACCTGTACTCCGAAAGCTATAAGATACTGACGAAAACTTTATGATCAAGATGGCACAGATGGGAGAAATATACCATTTTCTTGAATTGGGAGAATCAATATTGTGAAAACAACTGTACTACCCAAAGCAATCTACAGGCTTAATGCAATCTCTATCAAATTACCAGTGGCATTTTTCACAGATCTAGAGCAAAAATATTTTACAATTTGTATGGAAACTCAAAAGACTCTGAATAGCCAAAGCAAAATAGAGTAGAAAGAATTAGATGCCTGACTTCAGTCTATACTACAAAACTACAGTAATCAAAACCATATGGTTTTGGCATAAAAACTAACTTATAGATCAATGGAGCAGGATAGCAAGCCCAGAAATAACCACCCCACACTTATGATCTATTAATTTATCACAAAAGAAGCAAAGAATGTACAGTGGAGAAAAGACAGCCTCTTTAATAAGTAGTACTTGGAAAACTGGACATCTTCATATAAAAGAATGAAATTAGAAAACTCCATAACACCACACACAAAAATAAACTCACAATAGATTAAAGACCTAAATATAAGACTGGATACTATAAAACTCCTAGAGGAAAACATAAGCAGAACACTCTCTTCCATAAACCAAGATCTGTTTTGACCCACCTCCTAGAATAATATAGATGTATTTTTGATGTGTTCATGTAGGATGTTGATTTCCACATCTTCCTACTTCGCCATTTTGATCCAGAAGTCTGGAGATACTGCTTTGAAAAAAGATTTTTGCTAAGGATCTTGGTGAAATGTCATAGGTCTGATTCCCCTGAACTAATTCACCAAATGTGTGCTGGTTTTTCAAACTATAAGTACTCACCATTTGCCAAGTATAGAAAGTAATTTAAATATAATCTGTACCTTCATTATCTAGTGGAGAATATAGACTCTAAGCAGATAATTACAATAATAGAACAAAAGCTATAATGCAAATATGAGTAAGGCACTAGTCATAGTAGAGGACGGACCTATTTCTGCTTCCAGAGTTTGTATAAGTGTTCTGAAAGTGATATTTGATTCCTGAATGGTGACTTGAAGTTTTGAGGATGGAGAAGAATATTCAAGATACAGGTAACTGAGAGACATAAAGCAAAGGATTGCCTAATGCATTTATGAAACTATTGACGGTTGGGCATGGCTGTAACAAACAGGTATTATGAAGGCGTGACAGGAAATGAAACAAGAAATAAACTTAAGGAGTCAAGTTTATAAAAGGAATTTTTGTCACACTTCTTAATGTATTGCCCATTAATTAGTTAGGATGTGACATGGCAAAAATTACATTGTGGAAAGATAAGGTTTGTACAGCTATGATGAGGATACTCCTAAAACCATGGTTAGAAATAATAAAATCATAAAGTAATAAAGTGAAAATGGAGGAATGAATATTTTCCAGGTAAATTATGGCAAATAAAAATAATGCTGTCATTAAATTATGTGAAAGTGAAGTCACTCAGTCGTGTCCGACTCTTTGCGATCCCATGGACTGTAGCCTGCCAGAATCCTCTCTCCATGGAATTTTCCAGGCAAGAATACTGGAGTGGGTTGCCATTTCCTTCTCCATGAGATCTTCCCGACCCAGGGATTGAACCGAGGTCTCCCTCATTGTAGGCAGACGCTTTACCATCTGAGCCACCAGGGAATGTTATGTAGGGTTTGAGAAGATAGATATTTAAAAGAGTTTTACACTTCTGACATGCACTACTGGGTCAATTAACATTTATCATAACAAAAATTGGGGAGAACTGTAGAAGAAGAAGAAGAAGATATGACTTGGGGAGAAAAATCAAACTATTTTTGAGAAACTTTGAATTACCTGTAAATATTTTTATTCCTAATGAATTTTAATTTAGATAACCATGATGGTGTGGTCACTAACCTTGAGCCAGACATCTTTGCGTGTGAAGTCAGTGGACCTTAGGAAGCATTACAAACAAAACTAGTCGAGGTGATAGAATTCCAGCTGAGCTATTTCAAATCATAAAAGATGATGCTGTTAAAGTGTTGCACTCAGTTTGCCAGCAAATTTGAAAAACTCAGCGGTAGCCACAGACAGGGAAAGGTCAGTTTTCATTCCAATTCCAAAGAAAGTTCAACATTTTCTTATGTTGTACTACCCTTGAATTCCTGGGTTAATCGGATTTGGTCACCATGTATAACCCTTTTTTTTTTTTTTTTTTTTTGAGGACTCAAGGAAATATTAAGGCACTGAATCCAACAATGTATTAAAAGGATTATATATGGTGACCAAGTCAGATTACCCCCAGAAATTCAAGGGTAGTTCAACAGAAGAAAATTAATTACTGTAATATACCATATTAATAGAAAGATAGAAAGGCAAAAAACCACATGATCATCTCATTTGACACAGAGAAAACATTTAACAAAAATCTAGCATCTCTCCATGGTAAAAACACTCAGAAAACTAGAAATAGAAGGGGACCTACTTAACTTGATAAAAGACTTTAGTGAAAATCCTACAACTGACATCATATTCAGTTGTGAAAAATGGAAAGTTTCACCACTGATACTGAACATTGAAATGGAGGTTCTAACCAGAGTATTTAGACAAAGGCAGGACATAAAAGGTATCCAGACGGTTAAGTCAGAAGTAAATCTATCTATATTCATAGATAACATGATCCTGTGTATAGAAAATCCTGGAGAATCTGAAAGAAAGTTACTAGAATAATCAAGTTCATCAAAGTTGCAGAGTACAAAATCAACACAGGAAAATGATTTGTTTCTACACATCAGCAGTGAATAATCTGAAGAGCAAATTTAAAGCTGCTCCATTTAAAATAGCATCTAAAAATAAAGATAGACCTATAGACCAATAGTATAAAATTAAGGATCCAGAAATAAACCTGTATCCATGGAAAACTGACTTTAGAGAAGGGTGGTGAGTCAAAGCTGTGAGAACAGCTTTGGAAATGGTGCTAAATGATTGGATTTCCACATGGAAAAGAATTAACTTAAAATGGTATCTCATGCCATCTACAAACATTAACTCAGAATGGATCAGTACCCTAAATAGAAGCACTAAAATAATAAGACTCTTTCAAGAAAATGTAGTAATAAGCCTTCAAGACATTGGATTTGGCAATTGATTCTTATGCATTACACCAGTAAGGTGAGCAATGAAAGAAAAAAGTACATAAACTGGACTTCACCAAAATTAAAAGTTTTTGTGCATCAAAGTCTATTATCAAGAAAGTAAAAGACAACCTACAGAATGATGG
The DNA here is from genome assembly GCA_006408695.1 of Aepyceros melampus. NCBI lineage: Eukaryota > Metazoa > Chordata > Mammalia > Artiodactyla > Bovidae > Aepyceros > Aepyceros melampus. The sequence goes on along the minus strand of SJXQ01012487.1, from coordinate 378,422 downwards.
GAAAATATCTGGAAATAATACCTTAGATAAGGGTTTAATATCCAGAATACATTAAAAAAAAACTCCTACAGCACACCAGCAAAAAGAAAACCCAATTTTAAAATTGTCAGAGCACTTGAGTTTTTATTTCTTTAGATAAGAGACACAAGTGGCCAATAATAATATGAAAAGATACTTTATACCCATTGCAAGTGAAAGTGAAGTCGTGTCCAACTCTTTGCGACCCCGTGGACTGTAGCCCACCAGGCTCCTCCGTCCATGGGGATTCTCCAGGGTAGAATACTGGAGTGGGTTGCCATTTCCTTCTCCAGGGGATATTCTCGACCCAGGGATCGAACCCAGGTCTCCTGCATTGCAGGCGGACGCTTTAACCTCTGAGCCACTAGGGAAGCCCTTATACCCATTAGGATAGCCATTAAAAAAACAGAATAACAAGTATTGATGAAGATGTGGATAAATTGGAACCCTCATGCATTCTTGGTGGTAATGTATGAGTAAAATCTGTACAACCACTTCAGAAAACTGTTTGGTGAAACTTGGAATTATTATATGATTGAGCAGGTCCACCTCCTAGGTAAATATCCAAAAGAACTGGAAAGAAAGATTCAAGATATTGTATGCTAATGTTTATTGCAGTATTGTTTATAGTAGCCAAAAAATTGAAGCAATCTAAGTTTCCATTAGCAGATGAATGGATAAATAAATATGGTAACATATATATATATATATACAGTGGAAATTATATGGTCATAAAAAAGGAATGAAGTTCTGATACGATGCTACAGTGTGGATAAAGCTTGAAAACTAGGCAGAGTAACATTTTCCAGACACAAAAGGACAAGTATTGTATAATTTCTCTTTGTGGGTTTCCTAGAGTAGTCAAATTTGTAAAGACAAAGTTGGTTAATAATTACCAGGAAATGGGGGTAGGGGAAAATGAGAAGTTATTCCTTAATGATTATAGAGTTTATTTTCTTTTTTTTTTTAAATAGAGTTTATGTTTATGTAGTGGGTAAGTTTTAGAAATAGATAGTACTGATAGTTGCCCATCATTTATCATTTAATTGTACACTTAAAAATGGTTAAAATGTCAAATTACAATATTTACAATAAAATAAAATTTATTTAATAAGCAAAAAGTAAATTACAATAAAATAAAAGGAAAACAAAAGCTAGTTGACCGTAAATGTGATATTTGTTTCCAGACTTTCAGTTGTACTCTATTGCTTTGTATGTCTATTCTTATGCCAGCTCCACATTGTCTTTATTATTGTAGCTCTTTAGTAACTTGGTATCAGAAAATATAAATCTTCCAACTTTCATCTTTTTAAGATTGTTTGATTATTCTGTGTCCCTTAAATTGGCATATGAATTTAAGAATCTGCTTATCAATTTTTGGAAGATAGGACTGTTTATCTTAAGCCCAGTCTGCCATTTCTAGTTGTGAGACTTTCAAAAATTGCTTTTCTTATTTTTTCATAATCCTTATTATAACTTATTAGAGTTAAATGAGAGAAAAAAAAACCTGTGAAACCTGACAATTGAGTGTTTGGCATATAGTAAATACTCAGTATACTACTAACTGTAGTATTATTGCTATAACTACCTCTGTTACTGCCAATGTAATACTTTCACATATTGACTAGAGTAAATTACTCTACTGCTACTTCTAGCATTGTCCTTCCTTGAGTCAGGAAAGCAGAATGTTGTAAGGGAAATAACATGAAATTTGGATCACTCTACCTCAGTGCAGTGCTGTAGAATACTGATGGTATGTTGAATTGATAAGTATTTTAAACGTAGCTGTGTTTCATGATGCCATGAAAACAGAAATGTCAGTACTGTTCTTGATACATCCTAGTTGTGACAGAATCTATTAATCAAAATGACAGAGCATCATAAAAACCATCAATAAGAGAAGCTTAATTATGGTTAAAAATCTAACTTACATTTCCTTCTTCAGTAGTCATTTATTATCTGTCTTTTTAAACTACTATATGGAAAACCCGAGCACAAAATGGTTGTTTTTCTCCTCCATAGTTATTGGGTGGGTAATGGGCAATTACTGGTGGCACTTGGCTGCTAATGGCAAAAATAGTCCATATTTTTTAATACACTGTTGCTGGTTTTGAGAATATTTTTTTCTCCTAATTTCAGGTTGGGTGGGACTATATCAGCATACAAGATAGTACCAGATGAAATAGAAGAAATCAAGGTATAGTATGGCATTTTTCACCTCTACAAAAACTTAGTATCTTGGAGGGAAGGTGGGCAACAAGTTGTCTTTTCTTTATACTATTGAATCTTTACCTGTGTTGGATATCATTTAACTCCCAGTTATTTTTGTTTTTGTTTTGTTTTTAATTAATTTTTATTTTTTAGTTTGTTTTGCTTTACAATACTGTATTCGTTTTGCTATACATTGACATGAATTAGCCACGAGTGTACATGAACTCCCAATCTTGACCCCAAATGGGTCCAAGATGGCAGACAAGTCAACTTGGACTAGACCTGATCCTCAGTATATATGCTCAGCTATAACAGTGCAAAACCATCAATTCTTTGATGCTCACGATAATCAAACATAAAACTTTCATCAATAGGAATCAGATCACCAAGGGGATTTGGGGTCACCAACCCAAGTCATTATCCCCATTAGGTTCGGATGCACAGATGCACTGTCCACAACTTCCTCTGGGCTCTGGAGAGCAGCAGGTTGCAGACCCACAGGCAAAACTACTGTGGACTTCGCGTGTTTGGGGGGCCAGGAAAGGGAGACATTTCCCGTAGTAGTGGGAGTCAGGAAGATCATGAGGCAAGCACCGGGTGGTGAAACAGATGCCATAAGGGAGGAAAATAAGGCAGATCCTCGCTCGCAAGGAGCACTGTAGCCCTCTGATCTCCGCCGGCTAAAAGCACCCCTGGTTTCGGCATTTTTCGCCATGGTGCCATGATGCCACATGTTTTGTCCTTTAATGTCTTCAGTAGGTAAACTGAAATTACACAGGGGCCTCAGTGGGAAACTCCCATGGCTAACCCCACTTCAACTCCTGGGCTATTTTTCAGAAGAGATGATCTGGGTCTGTGTGGGGCCCATTCCCGTATAAAATCTCAGTGAAGGCAATACCAAGACAAGTCCCATCACCCAAGGGCTTAGGATAAAAGTGACCCAAGAGGTGAGCCCAAATTAAATACCAGTGAACTAAGTAACACCAGGTGGGAAGTCCAGCAGCAGCTGCGAAGCAAACAAACAAGAAGAAGACCTTCCTCCCAGTGGACAGGCAAAGACCTCCCTTTTGAACCTGCTTTCTCAGCGCCCTGGTTGTCCAAGCTGTTCACATGCAGATTGTCAGATCCAAGGGGATCAGCCTTGCAATGTGCTGTCGAAGATACGCCTGTTAAGGTGGCTTTTAACATCCAGTTAGGGGCAACCCACTCCAGTATTCTCGCCTGGGAAATCCCATGGACAGGGGAGCCTGGCGGGCTACAGTCCAGGGGGGGTCACAAACAGTTGGGCACGACTGAACATGAGCAAGATAGGGACTTCCCTGCTGTTCCAGTGGCTAAGATTCTGCACTCGCGATGCAGGAGGCTGGGTTCCATCCCTTGTCAGGGAGCTAGATCCCACATGCGGCAGCTAGATCCCATATATCACAGCTAAGACTCGGTGCAGAGATAAATCCACACACCTATGGACACCTTATATTCGACAAAGGAGGCAAGAATATACAGTGGATTAAAGACAATCTCTTTAACAAGTGGTGCTGGGAAAACTGGTCAACCACTTGTGAAAGAATGAAACTAGATCACTTTCTAACACCATACACAAAAATAAACTCAAAATGGATTAAAGATCTAAACGTAAGACAAGAAACTATAAAACTCCTAGAGGAGAACATAGGCAAAACACTCTCCAACATAAAATCACAGCAGGATCCTCTACGATCCACCTGCCAGAATACTGGAAATAAAAGCAAAAATAAACAAATGGGATCTAATTAAAATTAAAAGCTTCTGCACAACAAAGGAAACTATAAGCAAGGTGAAAAGACAGCCTTCTGAATGGGAGAAAATAATAGCAAATGAAGCAACTGACAAACAACTAATCTCAAAAATATACAAGCAGCTTATGCAGCTCAACTCCAGAAAAATAAATGACCCAATCAAAAAATGGGCCAAAGAACTAAATAGAACCTCTTTCAGAATTTTCCACAGTTTATTGTAGTCCCCACAGTCAAAGGCTTCGGCATAGTCAATAAAGCAGAAATAGATGCTTTTCTGGAACTCTCTCGCTTTTTCAATGATCCAGTGGATGTTGACAATTTGATCTCTGGTTCCTCTGCCTTTTCTAAAACCAGCTTGAACATGTGGAAGTTCATGGTTCACGTATTGCTGAATCCTGGTTTGGAGAATTTTGAGCATTACTTTACTAGTGTGTGAGATGAGTGCAAGTGTGCAGTAGTTTGAGCATTCTTTGGCATTGCCTTTCTTTGGGATTGGAATGAAAACTGACCTTTTCCAGTCCTGTGGCCACTGCTGAGTTTTCCAAATTTGCTGGCATATTGNTGGAAGTTCACGATTCATGTATTGCTGAAGCCTGGCTTGGAGAATTTTGAGCATTACTTTACTAGTGTGTGAGATGAGTGCAAGTGTGCAGTAGTTTGAGCATTATTTGGCATTGCCTTTCTTTGGGATTGGAATGAAAACTGACCTTTTCCAGTCCTGTGGCCACTGCTAGTTTTCCAAATTTGCTGGCATACTGAGTGCAGCACTTTCACAGCATCATCTTTTAGGATTTGAAATAGCTCAGCTGGAATTCCATCACCTCCACTAGCTTTGTTCGTAGTGATGCTTTCTAAGGCCCACTTGACTTCACATTCCAGGATGTCTGGGTCTAGATTAGTGATCACACCATCATGATTATCTGGGTCATGAAGATCTTTTTTGTACAGTTCTTCCATGTATTCTTGCCATCTCTTCTTCTGCTTCTGTTAGGTCCATACCATCTGTCCTTTATCGAGCCCATCTTTGCATGAAATGTTCCCTTGGTATCTCTAATTTTCTTGAAGAGATCTCTAGTCTGTCCCCTTCTGTTCTTTTCCTCTATTTCTTTGCTCTGATTGCTGAGGAAGGCTTTCTTATCTCTCCTTGCTATTCTTTGGAACTCTGCATTCAGATGCTTATATCTTTCCTTTTCTCCTTTGCTTTTCATTTCTCTTCTTTTCACAGCTATTTGCAAGGCCTTCTTAGACAGCCATTTTGCCTTTTTGCTTTTCTTTTTCTTGGGAATGGTCTTGAGCCCTGTCTCCTGTACAATGTCATGAACCGCCATCTAACAAATCTCATTTACTAGGGAAGGAAAAAAGAGTGAAGAGTTCATGTGAGGTCTGAGGAGTCAAATTTAACAAAGAAGCTGCTTGTAGGAAACTTGAAAATGAATATGAACCACTAAAATGAATATGCTCAAGAGAAAAAGCTCTGTGGATAGTATTTGTTGCACTCTGGTGTTGTGTTTTTGTGTTGGGTGGTGGGAAACGTGTTGTTTATAGGGAAGTCCCAGGTACACTGCACTTCTCAGCTCTGCTGCTCTTAAAAACAGAACCCTGAGCTTAAAGCCACTAGGGGCCTTGGTCTTGGATAAAAGGAAGTTCTATTTTAGATGCAAAGTATTATATCTAGGATGGATAAACAACAAGGTTCTACTTTTAGCACAGGGAACTTGGGTTGACTAGAAAAGTTTGTTTGAGTTTTCTGTGTTCAGGAAAATCCGAACAAACTTTTTGGCCAACCCAGTATATTTACTATTCTATGATAAACTATAACGGAGAAGAATATGAAAAAGAATATTTATTTGTATAACTGAGTCACTTTGCTGTACAGCAGGAATTAAAGTTTGCAGGGGAAAGGAAGTTTACCCAACACTGTAAATCAACAAAATTTGTAAAAATATTTTTTAAAAAAAGAGGCTATTTTGCAAGTGAGGCTTCTAACCTTTTAAGATCTATGCTTAGTGTTGGGGAGAGAAAAAGGGTGCAGGGTGGTTAGGAGGATGAGTTAAGCCCCACATACACCCTTCCTAGCTGTGTGCCTCATTTCCTTATCTGTCAAGCTGGGATGATGGTGGAAATCATTTCCATGGGTGACTGTGGAATAATAAACAAGCAAATAAGACAGAACATGCTAAGCGCTCAGAACTGTGCCTGGCACATAACCTAAATTCACTTAGACCCTTACTGTTTCTCTGTAACAGTAACAGTTTTTGAGTACCTGTCATGTTTTAGACTTAGTGCTGGGAACTTACCTCCAAACTCCTCATAGCAACCTCAACAGTAACAGTAGAGAAGAGCTCGTTGTATAGAGTTTCAGACAAGAGAAGAATTGTGAGCTTGTGTTGATCAGGGAAAATATTCTTTGAGCAGGAAGACTTAAGCTGGGCCACTTAATGAGAAAGAGGATGAACTGAGGGGTTGAATTGGGAGTTGGTGATGAGGTTTTCAGGAAATGGGAACACCATGGGCAGTGGCACAGGGGCAGGGATAGGGCACTTCCCACCCAGCACAGTTAGAGACATTCCTTGATGACAGGAAAGAAGACAAGTCAGAGCTACTCAGATCCCACCAGGTGGTCACAGGATACACAAGCATCCTCTCTTCCAGTTCTACTGGTTGAGATGGATGACTCGCATTTGTCATCAGGAAGCATCTTTTCACATGCATTTAGTTTCAGTGACTCACAACCATGTAGAACCAATCTTTATCAGTTTTATACATTAGAGTCAAAATATACATTACCTATATATTTTTGTCTGCACAGTCCTGCATATATACATGCATTTGTGTGTATGTGTGTGTGTATGCATGTATATATCGATACACTACTTTGCATTACTTTGACTACCCCCAGGGTAGTGAGATAAGCAGTATAGTATCTTTCTCTCTCTCCCTTCCTCACTTCTCCTTTCTTCTGTTTTTCATCTATTACATTCTTTTATTAGATGAAGACTTGGAACCAAATAATCATATCAGTCCTCTCTATTAGACAGTTAAGGATCCTTAGGCTGTGAATCCAGCTTGGGTTCCATATGTGATGTGTTCATGGAATAAAAAAAGATTTAAGTTTGATTCTTTGGGAGGGCTGCAGGCACATGTCTGAGAACTAGAATGGGGACAGGAAGTGACAGTCCACAGAATGGGGGAATGACTGTAGTCAAAGCCCAGTTGAATGGATCTGGTCTCCTGTCTTAGCTTTCATGATCTCAGCATATTAAAATGAATCCCTCTACTTTCTTAGTTTTCTTATCTGTACCATGGGAATAGTAATTTCCTCTTAGGTTGTCATGAAGATAAGACGGTTTCATAAATATGAAGCATCTAGCATAGTAATAGACAGTAATAACTGACATTTGCTATCATCATTGGGGAAGTTCCAGTTTCAGTGGGGACAGAAGGGCAGGGACCCTTTACCAGGAAGTTGAAGTCTACAATTAAAGCCAATTTAGAGAATGACCAGGTGACTTGCCAGGATTCCCAGCTGCGATGGACCAAACACATATACCTATAGCTTCATCTGGGTCATCTAGGGTGAAAAAAGTATTCTTATGTACCCTGGACAAAAATATAATCAGGGCATAAGGCAAAAAGACTCTCCAAGCCATGCTTATGATTTTACCTCCTTTCTTCCTCCCACATCAACCGCCAGAGTTAAAGGAAGGAGTCAGAGAATTGACGCAACTCATCTTGGCACAGTGAACAAGGGTGACCTATTGGTGACTGACCTCCCTTCTGTTCAGTTCAGTTCAGTCATTAGTCGTGTTGTACTCTGCGACTCCATGAACTGCAGCACGCCAGGCTTCCCTGTCCATCACTAGCTCCTGGAGCTTGCTCAAACTCATGTCTGTCAAAGTCAGTGATGCCCTCCAACCATCTCATCCTCTGTCATCCTCTTCTCCTTCTATCTTCAATCTTTCCCAGCATAGGGTCTTTTCCAATGAGTCAGTTCTTTGCATCAGGTGGCCAAAGTATTGGAGTTTCAGCATCAGTCCTTCCAGTGAATAATCAGGACTGATTTCCTTTAGGATGGACTGGCTGGATCTCCTTGCAGTCCAAGGGACTCTCAAAGTCTTCTCCAACATCATTTCCAACAACACTCCCTTCTGTACTTGCTACTTATTCACTTGATGTCCTCAAATGAGTCATTCTGCCTTTCCTGACCTTAGTCTCCTGATATGTATGCAAAAGGGTTTGACAAGGTGCTTACTATGATTACTGGGGTCAATGGAAATAATGAATAAACAAATTTATGATAAGAATAGAGGAGAGGTTTTTTTTTAATTTTTTAAATTAATTTTTATTTTTTAGTTTGTTTTGCTTTACAATACTGTATTCGTTTTGCTATACATTGACATGAATCGGCCACGAGTGTACATGAACTCCCAATCCCGACCCCCACCTCCCCCCTCCCACCCCACACCATCTCTCTGGATTATCCCCGTGCCTCAGTCCCAAGCATCCTGCATCCTGCATTGAACCTTATGATATCATACATGTTACATTGCCATTCTCCCAAATCATCCCTCCCTCTCCCTCTCCTACAGAGTCCAAAAGGCTGTTCTATACATCTGTGTCTCTTTTGTTGTCTTGCGTACAGGTTTATCATTACCATCTTTCTAAATTCCATATATATGTGTAAGTATACTGTATTGGTGTTTTTCTTTCTGGGTTACTTCACTCTGTATAATTGGCTCCAGCTTCATTCACCTCATTAGAACTGATTCAAATGTATTCTTTTTAATGGCTGAGTAATACTCCATTGTGTATGTGTACCAAGCTTTCTTATCCATTCACCTCAAACTGGGGAGCTCCGAAGACATCTTCTCAAATTGCTCTGAGCAAATCCTCCAGGGAAACGTAGTTTTCAGGACAGTTTTATATTTTGTCAGAACAAAACATCAGGCATGATGGGGGTATATTTCTTCAAGGTTTCAAAAAAGGCTGGCACATACACAGTGAGTCAGTATGACCTCAGCATCTGGGAAGGGAGAGCCTATCATGAGCTGCCATTGGTCCACGTGCTAGGGACTCAGAGAGGAGCTCACAAAGAAGATGGTGAAATCAGGGCAGTGCCAAGTGGAGGCCAAGGGGGGCACTAAACTCCTTAGAGACCCTATTCTCCTCACTTCTCATAATTACTTGATTTGAAAGTCAGCTTGTTCACCTTGTACAAAGTGCCCTCCAAATGTACGGTCCAGAACCTCCTAGGTGGAACCACGAAACCCTTCCTTCACCCAAATTCTGGACCAAGTTAGGTTTAGTTAGATTTTTAAGATGAAATCCTATTGTGTTTTTTGTCTGCAACCTCAAGCTCTCAAACTGAGTTTGTTTGTTTTTTAATGTCACAGACTGGAGATCATTAATAACCACTCTTTCTTTATTTTAAATATGTAAGAGTTTCAGTGTGTGGTAATGCTAGTCCTGAGCCCAGAGTGCATCTTGTTTTGGTGGAAAATAGTGACAGAGCCAAGGAAAGTAGGCATGTTCTGTGTCTTCTTGAAAATCTTAATTAAAATTAAGTCCTAGGTTTCTGGAGTCAAGCATTCAGGATCTACAAGAAGTAGGACAAGTTTGACAACATGTTGATCTCCTTTGCTGGATTTCTATTAGCTGGATTTCTCAATGATAGCCTTGCACAATAGCATATCAGAGGTATACCAGGCTACCCACTTTAATGCTGTGTTCCTTTTTATTTCTGTGATTAAATGTGGATTTAAGTCCTAAAACTGTATTTTGATGAAGAGAAAGTAGGTTTCCCAATGAGTTATAAAATCCCAAGGGAATGAGCAGATGGTTAAAATTTATTAACATATCTAAAACACGTCTTCACTCTAGAAAAATCAGCAATGTAATCACCATACAGATAACAGCAGAACACTGTTGTTCATGTCTTTGCTACTTGTGGTTGTTTTTGTTTGTTTTTTTAAGGAATATGCTATTTTTTAGAGTAGTTTTAGGTTCACAGCAAAACTGAGCAGAAAGTGCAGAAATTTCACATTTACTCTCTGTCCATACAAGACACAGTCTGCTGCTGCTGCTGCTGCTAAGTCATTTCAGTCATGTCCGACTCTGTGTGAACCCATAGATGGTAGCCCACCAGGCTCCCCCATCCCTGGGATTCTCCAGGCAAGAACACTGGAGTGGGTTGCCATTTCCTTCTCTAATGCATGAAAGTGAGAAGTGAAAGTGAAGTCACTCAGTCGTGTCCGACTCTTGGCGACCCCATGGACTGCAGCCCACCAGGTTTCTCCGTCCATGGGATTGTCCAGGCAAGAGTACTGGAGTGGGGTGCCATTGCCTTCTCCGAAGGCACAGTCTACTCCACTGTAAAAATCAACTATTAACACCCCCCACTAGATAGGTATGTTTGTTGTAATGAATGAACCTACGTGGATACATCCTTATCACACAAAGCCAACAGGCTATATATTAGGGTTCATTTTTGATGTTGTAAATTCTATGGGTTTTGACGAATTTATAATGACATGTATACAGCATTATAGTATCATATAGAATAGCTTTACTGCTCTAAAACTCTCTTGTGCTCGAAACTGTTCATCCCTTGCTCTCTTATAACCTTGGGCAGTTCCAATTCAGTCACTCAATCGTATCTGACTCTTTGCGGCCCCATGAACTGCAGCACACCAGGCCTCCCTGTCCATCACCAACTCCCAGAGTTCACCCAAACCCATGTCCATTGAGTCGGTGATGCCATCCAACTACCTCATCCTCTGTCATCCCCTTCTCCTCCTGCCCTCAATATTTCCCAGCACCAGGGTCTTTTCAAATGAGTCAGCTCTTTGCATCAGGTGGCCAAAGACTGGAGTTTCAGCTCCATAGTTTTACATTTCCAGAATGTCATAAAGTTGGAATCGTAGGATTTGTAACCTTTTCAGATTGCCTCCTTTCATTCAGTGATACGCATTTAAGGTTCCTCCACATCTTTTAATAGCTTCATACTTCATTGTCTTTAATGCTGAACAATATTCCTTTATCTAGATGTATCACAGTTTATTTATCTGTTCTCTTTCTTGAGGATGTCTTCATTGCTTCCAAGTTTTGGCAATTATGAATGATGGCCTTAGAAAGCATCACTATGAACAAAGCTAGTGGAGGTGATGAAATTCCAGCTGAGCTATTTCAAATCCTGAAAGATGATGCTGTGGAAGTGCTGCACTCAATATGCCAGCAAATTTGGAAAACTCAGCAGTGGCCACAGGACTGGAAAAGGTCAGTTTTCATTCCAATTCCAAAGAAAGGCAATGCCAAAAATGCTCAAACTACCACACACTTGCACTCATCTCACACACTAGTAAAGTAATGCTCAAAGTTCTCCAAGCCAGGCTTCAGCAATACATGAATAGTGAACTTCCAGATGTTCAACCTGGTTTTAGAAAAGGCAGAGGAACCAGAGATCAGAGTTCCAGAAAAACATCTATTTCTGCTTTATTGACTATGCCAAAGCCTTTGACTGTGTGGATCACAATAAACTGTGGAATACTCTGAAAGAGATGAGAATACCAGACCACCTGACCTGCCTCTTGAGAAACCTATATGCAGGTCAGGAAGCAACAGTTAGAACTGGACATGGAATGACAAACTGGTTCCAAATAGCGAAAGGAGTACGTCAAGGCTGTATATTGTCACCCTGTTTATTTATCTTATCTGCAGAGTACATCATGGAAACGCTGGGCTGGATGAAGCACAAGCTGGAATCAAGATTGCCAGGAGAAATACCAATAACCTCAGATATGCAGATGACACCACCCTTATGGCAGAAAGAAAAGAAGAACTAAAAAGCCTCTTGATGAAAGTGAAAGAGGAGAGTGAAAAAGTTGCCTAAAGCTCAACATTCAGAAAACTAAGATCTTGGCATCTGGTCCCATCACTTTATGGCAAATAGATAGGGAAACAATGGAAACAGTGTCAGACTTTGTTTTTTTGGGCTCCAAAGTCACTGCGGATAGTGACTGCAGCCATGAAATTAAAAGATGCTTACTCTTTGGAAGAAAAGCTATGACCAACCTAGATAGCATATTAAAAAGCAAAGACATTACTTTGCCAACAAAAGTCCTTCTTGTCAAGATTATGGTTTTCCCAGTAGTCATATATGAATGTGAGAGTTGGACTATAAAGAAAACTGAGCGCCGAAGTATTGATGCTTTTGAACTGTGGTGTTGGAGAAGACTCTTGAGAGTCCCTTGGACTGCAAGGAGATCCAACCAGTCCATCCTAAAGGAAATCAGTCCTGAGTGTTCATTGGAAGGACTGATTTTGAAGCTGAAACTCCAATATTTTGGCCACTTGATGTGAAGAAGTGACTCATTGGAAAAGACCCTGATGCTGGGAAAGATTGAAGGTGCGAGGCGAAGTGGATGACAGAGGATGAAATGGTTGGATGGCATCACTGATTCATTGGACATGAGTTTGAGTAAACTCTGGGAGTTGGTGATGGACAGGGTGACCTGGCATGCTGCAGTCCATTGGTTCGTAAAGAGTCAGACACAACTGAGCAGCTGAACTGAAGTGAGATGGAATGTGGTAAGAAAAAGCTAAGGTCTGTCTAAAGGGGAATGATTGTGAATGATGCTGTAGTAGAGGCTGTAGCAGTGGGGAGCAGATGCCTCCTCCCTAGTGCACAACACCCCCGCACTTACCATTTCTCTGCCAGAACCTGTGGGACTTCATCTGGTCTGCTTTGCCTGCGTTCAGGGCGGGCCAGAAGTGCCATAGAAGGAACTGATTTGGCAACATGCCCTTCACCAACTTCCTTCTCTCCCTTGCCCCCTTCCCCACTGCGATCAGGGGTTTATAGGAGTCATTTCCTAAATAAGCCACCTGAACCCTCATTCTGAGATGCACTACATCTCAGGGTCTCCCTTGCAGGGATCCTCAATAAGACAGATGCATACTAGAATCTCACTTGGTTGCTAAACTATCCCCCCTCCACACACACTCAACATGGATATAACTTTAAAACTAAGTACTAGATGATAAAAGTAGGACATAAAACAAACTTTTAAAGCACATGCCATTTGTATAAACAAAAAATAATCTTACAGGTAAAACTAAAAAACAGGATACACTTTTTGAGACTACATATATAACCAACCGCGAAGAGTCAGACATAACTGAGCGACTTCACTTTCACTTTTCACTTTCTTGCATTGGAGAAGGAAATGGCAACCCACTCCAGTGTTTTTGCCTGGAGAATCCCTGGGACGGGGGAGCCTGGTGAGCTGCTGTCTATGGGGTCGCACAGAGTCGGACACGACTGAAGCGACTTAGCAGCAGCAGTAGCAGCATATAACCAAAGACTTTATACTAAACACATTATAGAAAGAAACAGGAGTAAGCTATCAGGAATGAAATGTAAACACCATGCTGTGAACTGAAATTTACACTTATATATATATATATATTTATTTATTTATTTCTATAAATATATGTTTTATATAGGGCTTCCTGGTGGTACAGTGGTAAAGAATCCACCTGCCAATGAGGAGGCACAAGAGACACAGGTTCAATCCCTGGGTTGGAAAGATCTCCTGGAGAAGAAAATGGCAATCCACTCCAATATTCTTGCCTGGAAAATTCCAGGGACAGAGGAGCCTAGCAGGCTACAGTCCATGGGATCACAAAGAGTTGGACACAACTGAGCTACAGACACACACGTTTTATATAATACATATATTTATATTTTATATTAATATACATTTATATACCATATTATACATATATAATACAAACTATTGTACATTTATATATAATATAAATGTATTTGTGGCTTTGTTGATAGCTCAGTTGGCAAAGAATCCGCCTGCAATGCAGGAGACCCTGGTTCAATTCCTGGGTCGGGAAGATCTGCTGGAGAAGGGACAGGCTTCCACTCCAGTATTCTTGGATTTCCCTTGTTGGCTCAGCTGGTTAAGAATCTGCCTGCAATGCAGGAGACCGTGGTTCAATTCCTGGGCTTGGGAAGATCCCCTGGAGAAGGGAAAGGCTACCCACTCCAGTATTCTGGCCTGGAGAATTCCATGGACTATATAGTCCATGGGGTCGCAGAGTCAGACACTACTGAGTGACTTTCACTTTCATAAATTTATTCATATAAAACATATTTTATATGTTATGGATTTATATATTATATACATTTGCATTTATGTATATTATGTATTTCCACATAAATAAAGTTTTAATTTTTCAAGGGCTAAAGAAAAGGTAAAAGGCAAAACATATATCCTTTCTCTTATTTCATGGTCTTTTTGGTGATCAGCCTACTCTGCTTCTCTGACCCTTAATGTCCGTGTCTCAGACACATATTCCAAACATGCAGCTTGACACACAGCATAATTGCTTTAGTTCTGACTTAGGAGCCTGAGGGCTTCCCTGGTGGCTTGGATGGTAAAGAATCTGCCTGCAGTGCAGGAGACCCGGGTTCAGTCCCTGGGTCGGGAAGATCCCCTGGAGAAGGGAATGGCTACCCACTCCAGTATTCTTGCCTGGAGAAGTCCATGGACAGAAGAGCCTGGCGGACTACAATTCATGGGGTCGCAAAAGAGTTGGACAGGACTGAGTGACTTGCAGTTTCACTTTGGGAGCCTGTGGGCTGTGTTGTTTCACCATCCCTCCTCCTTAGCTCCTTGGATCTGCTTTATATGGCAGGCAGGCAGGTCACACTAACATTTTAGGGCTCCAGGGATCTAGTCCTCCAGCTCATCCTGCCATGTTATGCATGACAAAATTGGGGTTCCGGTCTCCCCCATGTTGCCAACTCTGGGCAAATGCAGGGTCGGGGGAGACTTTGGATGCAGTTTCCCGAGTGGCCTGTGTAAGTTCAAGTCCTGATTCCACCTCTTACTAGTTGAACAGATGTGGTAAGCTAATTAACCCTGTGTCCCTTAGAAAACTGGGGAGTCTGTATGTTCTACTACAGAGGGTAGCTGTGGGGATAGAACAAAACTAGCCTTGTAAAGTGTTTCCTGGTACATGATATATGTTCAATAATACTCACCTCTTAGCTCAAGGCTTCTAAGATGTTCGCACTGCTCTAGCCAATGCTTGGCCTGGGCCCTGATCTGTTCTTGTCCTAACAAAGGTTTGCCTCAGTTTTTGTTACATGCACTCTGTAAGGAAAGGCTGAAAATGCTAACCGTGCCATAAACCGGTTAGGCCAGTGGGTACAGAACATTCTTTTGTCCATTTTGGCTTCAGTTTGAAAAATCACACTGGAAGTCCTAGGTTTTCTTCTTTTTTTTCAGGTTCCTAATGTTTAAAATGGGGAATTAAGGATCTACCTTCTTCACAGAGTGACTGTGAGGTCCAAGCAAAATCATCCACATGAAAGCACACAGAAGACTACACTCCAGAGTGCATACTTCTGAGCTCTGAAGGCTTGAGCAGTCCCATCACCCACACACCTATTTTCAGGAACTCAGCTACTCCCTTGCCCCTTTTTTATTATGGTAAAATGCACATTATATAATTTTTGCCATCTTAGCCATTTTTGAAGTGTACTGCAGTCCAAAACTCTTTTCATCTTGCAAAATCAAAACTCTGTACCTACTAAACAATAACTCCTCATTCCTCCTTTCTCTCATGCCCCCAGGAACCCCATTCTACCTTCTGTTTTTATGAATTTGACTGCTCTAGATACTTCATATGAGTGGAATCACACAGAATTTGTCTTTTTGTGGCTGGCTTATTTCACTTAGAATAATGTCTTCCAGGTTCATCTATGTTGGAGCCTGTGTCAATATTTCCTTTTTAGGGCTGAAGAATTCCATTGTATGCAAACACTGTGTTTTGTTTATCCATTCATCTTTCAGTGATCACAGTTGTGTTTCTTTCATGTTCTGTTTTCTTTGTGATTACCATGGTGGTTACATTTAAAACCCTCACATTAAATCACTCTAATTTGAATTTGCATTGTGCCTGCCAAGTCGCTTCAGTTGTGTCCAACTCTTTGTGACCCTGTGGACCTTAGCCCACCAGACTCCTCTGTCTATAGTATTCTCCAAGAAGACTGGAATAGGTTGCCATGCACTCCTCCAGGGGATCTTCTCCACTCAGGGATCAAATGGTTCTTTACCATTAGCACCACCTGGGAAGGCTTAATTTGAATTTATATCAGCTTTAACTCAGTAACATAAAATAACTCTGCTCCTTTACAGCTTTGTCCCCACTATTTTCAGTTACTGATGTGAAAAAAATGTGTTAAAATACTTGTGATGTAAAATTTACCATCTTGACTACTTTTAAGTGTACAGTGAAGTGGTATTAAATCACATTCACACTGATGTGTAACCATCATATCCTCCATTCCCACAAATCTTACAAATCTGAAACTCTGCCTATTAAATAACAGCTCCCTCTTTTCCCTTCCCTCTAGCCCCTGCCAACCACTATTCTACTTTCTCTATGATTTTGACGACTTTTAAGTACTACATATGGGCTTCCCTGGTAGCTCAGCAGTAAAGAATCCATCTGCCAATGCAGGAGACCCAGACTGGGATTTTTTGTCTGCTATTACTTTCGTTGCCTGTACCTTTGGATCCTTAGGTCAGGAAGATCCCCTGGAGAAGGCAATGGCAACCCACTCCGGTATTCTTGCATGGGAAATCCCACTGGACAGAGGAGCCTGGTGGGCCACAGTCCATGGGGTTGTATAAGAGTTGGAAACAACTTTAGTGACTAAATAACAAGTACCTTATATAGGTGGAATCCTATGTTTATTTTTTTGTGACTGGCTTATTTCACTTAGCATAATATCCTTAACACTCATCCATGTTGTAGCATATTGCAGAAGTTCCTTCCTTTTTAAGGCTGAAAAATATTTCACTGCATGTATATACCACATTTTGCTTATCTATTCGTTGGTAATGGACATTTGAATTTCTTCTGTATTTTAGCTATTGTGAATGGTGCTGCTGTGTACATGGATGTAAAAATTTCCTTTGAGACTCTGCTTTCATTTCTTTTGGGTATATACTCAAATGTAGTATTACCAGATCATATGCTAATTCTATTTTTAATTTTTTGAAGTACCCTCATAGTGTTTTCCACAGTAACTTTATGATTTTGCCCTCCCAGCAACACTGCATACGGCTGTAATTTTTCCACTTCACCACCAAAACATTGTCATTGTTGTTTTAGATTGTAGCCATCTTAATGAGTATGGGGTATCATCTTGTTGCAGTTTTTATTTGCGTTTCCTGAATGATTAGTGAAGTTGATCACCTTTTCAGATGCTTATTGACCTTTTGTATAGCTTCTTCAGAGAAATATCTGTTAAAGTCCTTTGCCCATTTTAAAATCACGTTTGTTTTTAGTTGTTGAATTTTAGGAGTTATACATGTATTCTGGATAATTATCCCTTATCAGATATATAATTTGCAAATATTTTCTCTGAATCTGTAGGCTGCCTTTTTCCTCTGTGAATAGTGTCTCTTGATATACAAATAAAAATAATTTAACATTTTCATAAATCCCAGTTGTCTGCTATTACTTTTGTTGCCTGTGCCTTTGGTGTCATATCCAAGAAATCATTGACAAATCTAATGTTGTGAAGCTTTTATTCTATATATTTTTTCAGAGTTTCATTGTTTTGGGTCTTATATTAAATGTTTGATCCATTTGGAGCTAATTTTTATATATGGTGTTGAGTAAGGATCCAACTTTCCAACTTTATTCTTTTGTACATGGATATCCAGTTTTCACAGGACTTTTAGTTGAAAAGACTTTCCTTTATTGAATGATTGGCACCATGGTCAAAGATCATTTTGCCAAATATACAAGAGCTTATTTCTGGGTTGTTATTCTATTACATTGACCTGTATGTCTGTGTTTATGCCAGTGTCACACTGTTTGATTACCACAGCTTTGTCATAAGTATTGAAATTAGGACGTGTGAGTTCTCTAGTTTTGTTGTTTTTTTCAATATTGTTTTTTAGTTATTTGGGCTCCATTGAAATCGATATGAATTTTAGGGTGAGTATCTAATTCTATGAACAATATCTTTGGGATTTAAATAGGGATTGCATTGAATTTGGGGAATACTGACTTTTTAAAAATATTAAGTCTTCTAATCCATGAAAATGGAATGTGTTTCCATTTATTTTGTCATCTTCATTTCTATTAGCAATATTTTGCAGTTTTTCTTATATAAGTTTTTCACTTCCTTGGTGAAGATAGTTCCGAAGTATTTAATTCTTTTTGATTTTAGTATAAATTTGCCTTTGTAATTCCTTTTTCATATTATTCCTTATTTGTATGTAGAGATGCAGTTAATTTTGTGTGTTGACTTTGTATCACTTTATTGAATTCATTTATTCTAACAGCTTTTTGGGAGAATCTTTAGGATTTTCTACATAAGATCATATCATCTGCAAATAGAGATAATTTTAATTTTCCCGTTCCAATTTAGATGTCTTTTCTTTCTTTTTCTTGCCTATTTGCTCTAGCTAGAACTTCTAGTACTCTGTTGAATAGAAGTGGTGAAAGGGAGTGTCTTTGTCTTATTTCTGATCTTGGAGAGAAAGCTTTCAGTCTTTAACCACATGTTTGCTGTGAGTTTTTCATATGTGGCTTTTATCATGTGGAAGTAGTTTCCTTATTTTGTTGAGGGTTTTTTTTTTAATCACAAAAGAATGTTCAATTATTTCCAAAAACATTTTCTTTTTCAAATTAAATGATCATTTTTTTCCTTCATTTTGTAATGTGGCATATTACATTGATTGATTTTCACATTTTGAGCCATCCTTGTATTCCAGGGATAAATTTTGCCTGGTTAAGGTGTATGATCCAGTTAGTGTGCTGCTGAACTGTGTTTGGTAATATTTTGTTAACCATTTTGCATCAAGTTTCATAAGGGATATTGGTCTATTTTTTTCTCTTCTTGTAGTATGTTTGTCTTGCTTTTGTGTCAAAGTTATGTTGTCCTCATAGAATGAGTTAGGGCCTGTTCCCTCCTCTTTAATATTCTGATAAATTTGAGAGGACTGGTATCGGTGCTTTCTTAAATGTTTGGCAGAATTCACAGTGGAGCCATAAGATCCAGGGCTTTTACTTATTGGGAGATTTTTTCATGCAGTCTCCTTACTAGTTACAGGTCTAATCTATTTCTATTACTTTGTGATTCAGTCTTGGTAGATTTTGTGTTTCTAGGAATTTTTACTTTAGGTTATTCAGTATTTTGGGGTATAATCATTCACAATACAATCTTTTTTATTTCTATAGAATTGGTAGTGATGTCTATACTTTCACTTCTGATTTTAGTAATTTGAGTTTTTTCTCTTTTTTAGTGGCCCATCTAGTTAGATCTTGCCAATTTTGTTGCTCTTGTCAAAGAATCAACTTTTGGTTTTATTAATTTTCTTCATTGTTTATATGTACTATATTTCATTTATCTCACCTAATCTTTATTATTTCCTTCCTTCTGTTAGCTTTAATTTTAGCTTGTTCTGTTGATCTTAGATCTTTCTTATTTTTTAATGTAAGACCTTATAGCTATACATTTCCCCCTTAACACCACTTTTGTTGGGAACTATAAGTATGTTATGTTTCTGTTTTCATTAACCTCTATTTTTGAATATCCCTTGTGATTTCTTATTTTATCCATTGGTTGTTTAAAAGCTTGAGATTTAATTTCCACAGTTTTGTGAATTTTCCAACTTTGTTATTGATTTCTAACTTCATCCTTTTGCATTAGTCTCTAAATGTATAGAAAACAAACAGTAAAGTTACAAAGCAATGTTACAATAATAGTAGCTTTTATATTTGTCCTTGTACTTTATGTTTATCCATACAGCTTTGTGTTGTGGTCTTTGTCCTTTCATTTTACCTCACAGGACTCCCTTGACCATTTCTTGCAGGGCAGGTCCTGTGGTCACAAACTTGCTAAGCTTTACTTTCTCTGGGAAGGTCTTGATTTTCCCCTCATTTATGAAAAACACTGTGCTTGAGAGATTTTTGGGTTTTTTTTCCCCCTTTTAACCCACTTTCTTCTGGCTTCCAGAGTTCTGATGGGAAATCTGCTTATAAACTTATTGAGGATCACTTGGAACTGATGCTTCATTTCTCTCTTGCTGCTTTCAAGATTTGCTTTTTATTTTTAGCTCTTGAAAGTTTGGCTATAATATATCTTGGTGCAGGTCTCTTTGTGTTCATATTAGTTGTAGTTTAGCATATTCTTGCCTTTCTTCAAATTTGAAATCTCAATCATTATTTCTTCAAGGATTCTCTGTTCATTTCTCTTTATCCTACTTCTTCCTCTAAGACTTCCCTGATATTAATGTTTGTTATTTTGATGATTTTCCTATTTCTCCTAGGCTCTGTTTAATCTTTTTTTCTTTTTCTCCTCAGTCTTGATAATTTCCATTGTCCTGTTTTTAAGTTTATTGATTCTTTTTTCTGCCTGCTCAAAACTGACTTTGAATCCTTCTAGTAAATTTTTAAATTTTAATTTTTATACTGTTCATTTCCAGAATTTCTTTTTGGTTTTCTTTTAGGTTTTCTCTTTGTTAATATTTTTATTTTGTTCATACTTTGTTTTCTTGACTTTCTCCACATTTTCCTTTAGATTTTTAAGCATCTTTAAAGCTATTATTCTGAGGTCTTTGTCTAGTATATCTTCTGTTAAATCTTTTTCAGGGACAAATTTTCTTGAACTTTTTTTCCCTTTGAAGGGGCCATACTTTCTTGTTTCTTTGTATGCTTTGTGGTTTTTTTTCAACACTGGACATTTTAATTTGCTCTGGAAATCATGGTTTCCACATTTCCCCAGAGTATGCTATTTTTGTCATTGTTTTCATCTATTGGTTTTGTTTTCATTGACTATTGTAGCCTCTTTGCTGAGCCTATAGTGTAAACTTAATGCATTCTGTCTTTTCTATCTTTGGGCATCCACAGCTACTTTCTAATTTTTTCCTGTATGTACATTTGTTTTCGAATATTCTAGTCTTTAATGTCTGACTTCTGAGTGAGGAAAAGCAAAATATATAGGGGTAGTAAAATGGCACCTGCCTTTGAAATCTCCTGGAATCACATTAGTCAAAGGAGGGTTTTGCAACAATGGGAAGAGGTACAACAATGATGACTTGTGCCTCTTCATCTGTGCCTATGTGATCAGAAGCAGCAATCAATAATCAGAGCACAAATTACCCTATATTTGGAGAATACAAACCTTTTTGCACATCCCATATCCCACAAGCTGTGTTCAGGTTGCTCAAAGAATACCTGCACAGCTGCCTGCCACATGGCTGGAGTTGGGGGGATGGGTAACTGCTACTGTGTTAAGAGCTGAAATTGGCCCAAATTGACTGCAATTTACTGTCCAAGACTTTCCATGGAAGTTGCAAGCCTTCAATAGGCTCCAGATTTCCAAAATAGTTACATCAGACAGATTCTGTCAGTGCAATTTTTGTCTAGATAGAGAGACAGATTCCTGGCACATCCTAATTCTTTGTGTTCCCTGAAATCTCTCCTGCCAGAATTTTTTCTCCAGCTGCACCATTGCATATTCCCACCAGCAATGTATGACGGTTCCAGTTTCTTCATGTCCTTGCCAACACTTGTTATTATCTCTCTCAACAAATGTCTTTTGATCAATGACCAAGTGATGGGGTTGGTGGGGGGTGGGGGTGGAAACTAGAGAAAGAGAAAAGAACTGTTGAAAAGAAAAAGAGTTGAGTGAAAATTCTGAAAAAATTGAGCAGAGGAAATAGGGAGAAGTGCTAGAGACTGGGTAGGAAAAAGGTTGGAGGAAACCTAGTATGAATAGTGGGTTCAAACATAGTATGAACCCACTCCCACAAATGTGAAGTAAGGAGAAAGACAAAAGCAAATATGTGGGCTGGGAAAGGCCACAAAAGTGGGAATCACTGGGCAGATGTGAGTGTATGAGGTGCCAGCTGGGGGACTATGAGGACAGAGGCCAAGGCTGTAGCTGAATTTGGCTGTAGCTATACTGGCAATGGTTTGGGACTTTATTAAGGAAACTCAAACCTGCTCTGTGGTCAGTTCCTTGGAAAATACCTCTTTATAGGACAAGATTTTTGGCCATTGTGATGTAACAATTCTTTTATTACTGAAAAGATAGCTCTGCTAAGCTGTCACTTGAGAATTCCATGAGGCTGGACTATTGTTTTCCCCAAAGGCAATTTACATGAGTTACAAGAGGGAATAAAACTGTAAGAGGCCTGATGAAGTCTATATATCTGTTCTATGCTCTGTAAACTTTTATATGCTTCATTCAGTTCAGTTCAGTCACTCAGTCACGTCCAACTCTTTGTGACCCAATGGACTGCAGCACACCAGGCTTCCCTGTTAATCACCAACTCCTGGAGCCAACTCAAACTCATGTCCATAGCATCGGTGATGCCATCCAACCATCTCATTCTTTGTCATCCACTTCTCCTCCAGCCTTAAATTTTTCCCAGCATCAAGGTCTTTTCCAATGAGTCTGTTCTTCACATCAGGTGGCCAAAGTATTGGAGTTTCAGCTTCAGCATCAGTCCAATGAATATTCAGGACTGATTTCCTTTAGGATGGGCTGGTTGGGTCATGAAGATCTTTTTTGTATAGTTCTGTGTATTCTTGTCACCTCTTCTTAATATCTTCTGCTTCTGTAGCTGCTACTGCTAAGTCATTTCAGTCGTGTCTGACTCTGTGACCCC
This sequence comes from Aepyceros melampus, assembly GCA_006408695.1. Classification (NCBI taxonomy): domain Eukaryota; kingdom Metazoa; phylum Chordata; class Mammalia; order Artiodactyla; family Bovidae; genus Aepyceros; species Aepyceros melampus. The sequence goes on along the minus strand of SJXQ01012487.1, from coordinate 355,699 downwards.
ATAGACGGCAGCCCACCAGGCTCCCCTGTCCCTGGGATTCTCCAGGCAAGAACACTGGAGTGGGTTGCCATTTCCTTCTCCAATGCATGAAAGTGAAAAGTGAAAGTGAAGACACTCAGTCTGTCTGACTCTGCTTCTGTTAGGTCCATACTATTTCTGTCTCTTATTGTGCTCTTTTTTTGCATGATATGTGCCCTTGGTATCTCTAACTTTCTTGAAGAGATCTCTAGTCTTTCCGATTCTATTGTTTTCCTCTATTTCTTTGCACTGATCACTGAGGAAGGCTTTCTCATCTCTCCTTTCTATTCTTTGGAACTCTGCAGTCAAATGGGTTTATCTTTCCTTTTCTCCTTTGCCTTTCACTTCTCTTCTTTTCTCAGCTATTTGTAAGGCCTCCTGAGACAACCATTTGCCTTTTTGCATTTTTCTTGGGGATGGTCTTGATCTCTGCCTCCTGTGCAATGTCATGAACCTCCATCCATAGTTCTTCAGGCACTCAGTCTATCAGATCTAATCTCTTGAGTCTATTTGTCACTTCCACTGTATAATCGTAAGGGATTTGATTTAGGTCATACCTGAATGGTCTAGTGGTTTTCCCTACTTTCTTCAATTTAAGTCTGAATTTGGTAATAAGGAATTCATGATCTGAGCCCCAGTAAGCTCCCAGTCTTGTTTTTGCTGTCTGTATAGAGCTTCTCCATCTTTGGCTGGAAAGAATATAATCAATCTGATTTTGGTATTGACCATCTGGTGATGCTTCCTACTTAGTGATATTTCTTTAATAGATGGCCCACTTCCCTGAGTGCCAAATGAGAAAGGAATTAGAATCAGATGTCATTACTGTTTGTCATCTCAGACATGAATGAGTGAGGCAGGGGCGTGGTCTCCTCATCATGCTTACAGAGTTGTGTCAACACAGTCTGCCTCTTTGCCTGTCTCAGGATAGGTGAGTGGTGACTTTTACCATAAACCATTCAAGGGAGGAAATATCACCAATAGACTATCTGATGATTACTAGTGTTGAATTGAAAATTAAAGAAAGTTTACTGAAAAAGTCTTGTGACACTGCCTGTCCTTTGCTGTACTTCATCTTTCACTCCTTACTTTACCAGGAGAAATGAAACTCTCTTACATATAGTCAGTTGATCTCAAACCTTCTGGTACAGTTGGGCTGCAGCAAAAGGCTCTGGGAGAACTTAACACCTTAGCTGTGGGACCGGCCCTTCTATAAGTTGATGTTGAGGTGAGGTGAAGTCGCTCAGTCGTGTCCGACTCTTTGCGACCCCGTGGACTGTAACCTACTAGGCTTCTCAGTCCATGGGATTCTCCAGGCAAGAATACTGGAGTGGATTGCCATTTCCTTCTCCAGAGGATCTTCCCAACCCAGGGATCAAACCTGGGTCTCCCGCATTGGAGGCAGACGCTTTAACCCTGAGCCACCAGGGAAAGTTGATGTTAGTGTGTAAAATACCGTGAGTGCACAGGTTAGTATGTTTCTTTTTTTTCCTTTTTTGTATTTAGTTTTCTTTTAGCATAGTAAAAATATAAGACATTGGACAAGGTGAAAGGAAAGTCCAATGAGAATTTCCATTTTCTAGTGGTCATTATGAGATTGGTTCACTGAAACAGAAATAAGCCAAAAGGAGAATGATTCCTAGTTTACTCACAAGTGTAGGGAAATCTTTTTTTAAAGAATTCAGAGAAGGACCAGGACAAAACACACCCTATCAACTGAAAAGTCTTCAAAGAATCCTTGTACTTCTTGGCTACAACTGCGTTTGCATTATTTATTTTAATTTATACTATTTTTAAAATTTACATATAATAAGTTAACTTTCTTTTGTGTACAGTTGTATGAGTTTGAATACTTGTAGAGTACTATAAAAATGGATTCATATAATATGTGATTTTTTGAGGTTGGATTTTTGCACTCAGTGTAATATCCTTAAGCTTTATCAAAGTTCTTTTTTTAATATAAATTTATTTATTTTAATTGGAGGCTAATTACTTTACAATATTGTATTGGTTCTGCCATACATCAACATGAATCCACCACAGGTGTACACGTGTTCCCCATCCTGAACCCCTTTCCCACTTCCCTCCCCATACCATCCCTCTGGATCATCCCAGGGCACCAGCCCTGAGCATGCTGTATCATGCGTCGAACCTGGACTGGTGATTCATTTCACATATGATATTATACATGTTTCAGTGCCATTCTCCCAAATCATCCCATCCTCGCCCTCTCCCACAGAGTCCAAAAGACTGTTCTTTACATCTATGTCTCTTTTGCTGTCTCGCATACAGGGTTATCATTACCATCTTTCTAAATTCCATATATATGTGTTAGTATTCTGTATTGGTGTTTTTCTTTCTGGCTTACTTCACTCTGTATAATAGGCTCCAGTTTCATCCACCTCATTCGAACTGATTCAAATGTATTCTTTTTAATGCTGAGTAATACCCCATTATGTATATGTACCACGGCTTTCTTATCCATTCATCTGCTGATGGACATCTAGGTTGTTTCCATGTCCTGGCTATTATAAACAGTGCCACAGTGAACATTGGGGTACATGTGTCTCTTTCAGTTCTGGTTTCCTCGGTGTGTATGCCCAGCAGTGGAATTGCTGGGTCATATGACAGTTCTATTTCCAGTTTTTTAAGGAATCTCCACACTGTCCTCCATAGTGGCTGTACTAATTTGCATTCCCACCAACAGTGTAAGAGGGTTCCCTTTTCTCCACACCCTCTCCAGCATTTATTGCTTGTAGACTTTTGGGTCACAGCCATTCTGGCTGGTGTGAAATGGTACCTTACTGTGGTTTTGATTTTTATTTCTCTGATAATGAGTGATGTTGAGCATCTTTTCATATGTTTTTTAGCCATCCATATGTCTTCTTTGGAGAAATGTCTGTTTGGTTCTTTGGCCCATTTTTGATTGGGTCGTTTATTTTTCTGGAATTAAGCCACAGGAGTTGCTTGTATATTTTTGAGATCAGTTCTTTGTCAGTTGCTTCATTTGCTATTATTTTCTCCCATTCTGAAGGCTGTCTTTTCACCTTGCTTCTAGTTTCCTTTGTTGTGCAGAAGCTTTTAATTTTAATTAGATCCCATTTGTTTATCTTTGCTTTTATTTCCAATATTCTGGGAGATGGGTCATAGAGGATCCTGCTGTGATGTATGTCAGAGAGAGTTTTGCCTATGTTCTCCTCTAGGAGTTTTATAGTTTCTTGTCTTATGTTTAGATCTTTAATCCATTTTGAGTTTATTTTTGTGTATGGTGTTAGAAAGTGTTCTAGTTTCATTCTTTTACAAGTGGTTGACCAGTTTTCCCAAGTTAAAGAGATTGCCTTTTCTCCATTGTATATTTTTGCCTCCTTTGTCAAAGATAAGGTGTTCATAGGTGCATGGGTTTATCTCTGGGCTTTCTATTTTGTTCCATTGATCTATATTTCTGTCTTTGTGCCAGTACCATACTGTCTTGATGACTGTGGCTTTGTAGCAGAGCCTGAAGTCAGGCAGGTTGATTNTTTGCCTCCTTTGTCGAAGATAAGCTGTCCATAGGTGTGTGGTTTATCTCTGGGCTTTCTATTTTGTTCCATTGATCTATATTTCTGTCTTTGTGCCAGTACCATACTGTCTTGATGACTGTGGCTTTGTAGCAGAGCCTGAAGTCAGGCAGGTTGATTCCTCCAGTTCCATTATTCTTTCTTAAGAATGCTTTGGCTATTCAAGGTTTTTTGTATTTCCATACAAATTGTGAAATTATTTGTTCTAGCTTTGTGAAAAAATAGCTTGATAGGGATTGCATTGACTCTATAGACTGCTTGGGTAGTGTGCTCATTTTCACTATATTGATTCTTCTGATCCATGAACATGGTATATATTCCATCTATTAGTGTCCTCTTTGATTTCTTTCATCAGTGTTTTATAATTTTCTATATATAGGTCTTTAGTTTCTTTAGGTAGGTATATTCCTAAGTATTTTATTCTTTTCGTTGCAATGGTGAATGGAATTGATTCCTTAATTTCTTTTTCTACTTTCTCATTATTAGTGTATAGGAATGCAAGGGATTTCTGTGTGTTGATTTTATATCCTGCAACTTTACTATATTCATTGATTAGCTCTAGTAATTTTCTGGTGGAGTCTTTAAGGTTTTCTATAGATGGCAGCCCACTAGGCTCCTTTGTCCCTGGGATTCTCCAGGCAAGAGTATTGGAGTGGGTTGCCATTGCCTTCTCCAATGCATGAAAGTGAAAAGTGAAAGGGAAGTTGCTCAGTTGTGCCTGACTCTTAGTGACCCCATGGAGTATAGCCGACCAGGCTCCTCCATCCATGGGATTTTCCAGGCAAGAGTACTGGAGTGGGTTGCCATTGACTTAGCAGCAGCAACAGAGGATCATGTCATCTGCAAACAGTGAGAGTTTTACTTCTTCTTTTCCAATCTGGATTTATTTTATTTCTTTTTCTGCTCTGATAGCTGTGGCCAAAACTTCCAGAACTATGTTGAATAGTAGCGGTGAAAGTGGGCACCCTTGTCTTGTTCCCGACTTTAGGGGAAATGCTTTCAATTTTTCACCGTTGAGGAGAATGTTGCTGTGGGTTTGTCATATATAGCTTTTATTATGTTGAGGTATGTTCCTTCTATTTCTGCTTTCTGGAGAGTTTTTATCATAAATGGATGTTGAATTTTGTCAAAGGCTTTCTCTGCCTCTGTTGAGCTAATCATATGGCTTTTATTTTTCAATTTGTTAATGTGGTGTATTACATTGATTGATTTGCGGATATTGAAGAATTCTTGCATCCCTGGGATAAAGCCCACTTGGTCATGATGTATGATCTTTTTAATGTGTTGTTGGATTCTGATTGCTAGAATTTTGTTAAGGTTTTTTGTGTCTATGTTCATCAGTGATATTGGCCTGTAGTTTTCTTTTTTTGTGGCATCTTTGTCAGGTTCTGACAAAGGGTGATGGTGGCCTCATAGAATGAGTTTGGAAGTTTACCTTCCTTAGCAATTTTCTGGAAGAGTTTGAGTAGGATAGGTGTTAGCTCTTCTCTAAAATTTTTGGTAGAATTCAGCTGTGAAGCCATCTGGACCTGGGCTTTTGTTTGCTGGAAGATTTCTGATTACAGTTTCAATTTCTGTGCTTGTAATGAGTCTGTTAAGATTTTCTATTTCTTCCTGGTTCAGTTTTGGAAAGTGGTACTTTTCTAAGAATTTGTCCATTTCTTCCAAGTTGTCCATTTTATTGGCATATAATTGCTGATAGTAATCTCTTATGATGGAGAAGGCAATGGCACCCCACTCCAGTACTCTTGCCTGGAAAATCCAATGGATGGAGGAGCCTGGTGGGCTTCTGTCTCTGGGGTCACACAGAGTCGGACACGACTGAAGCGACTTAGCAGCAGCAGCAGCAGCAGCAGTCTCTTATGATCCTTTGTATTTCTGTGTTGTCTGTTGTGATCTCTCCGTTTTCATTTCTAATTTTATTGATTTCATTTTTATCCCTTTGTTTCTTAATGAGTTTGGCTAATGGTTTGTCAATTTTATTTATCCTCTCAAAGAACCAGCTTTTGGCTTTGTTGATTTTTGCTGTGGTCTCTTTTGCATTTATTCTGCCCTAATTTTTAGATTTATTTCCTTCTACTAACCCTGGGGTTCTTCATTCCTTCCTTTTCTAGTTGCTTTAGGTGTAGAGTTAGGTTATTTATTTGACTTTTTTCTTGTTCTTGAGGTATGCCTGTATTGCTATGAACCTTCCCCTTAGCACTGTCCCACGGGTTTTGGGTTGTTGTGTTTTCATTTTCATTTATTTCTATGCATATTTTGATTTCTTTTTTTATTTCTTCTGTGATTTGTTGGTTATTCAGCAGCGTGTTGTTCAGCTTCCCTATGTTGGAGTTTTTAATAGTTTTTCTCCTGTCCGGTTCAGTTCAGTTGCTTGCTCAGTTGTGTCTGACCCTTTGTGACCCCATGAATTGCAGCAGGCCAGGCCTCCCTGTCCATCACCAACTCCCAGAGTTCACTGAAAATCACGTCCATCGAGTCGGTGATGCCATCCAGCCATCTCATCCTCTGTCTACCCCTTTTCCTCCTGCCCCCAATCCCTCCCAGCATCAGAGTCCTTTCCAATGAGTCAACTCTTCGCAGGAGGTGGCCAAAGTATTGGAGTTTCAGCTTTAGCATCATTCCTTCCAAAGAACACCCAGGGCTGATCTCCTTCAGAATGGACTGGTTGGATCTCCTTGCAGTCCAAGGGACTCTCAAGAGTCTTCTCCAACACCACAGTTTGAAAGCATCAATTCTTCAGCACTCAGCTTTCTTCACAGTCCAACTCTCACATCCATACATGACCCCTGGAAAAACCATAGCCTTGACTAGATGGACCTTTGTTCACAAAGTAATGTCTCTGCATTGTGGTCAGAAAAGATGCTTGGAATGATTTCAATTTTTTTGAATTTACCAAGACTAGATTTATGGTCCAGGATGTGATCTATCCTGGAGGTTCCGTGTGTACTTGAGAAAAAGGTGAAATTCATTGTTTTAAGGTGAAATTTACTATAGATATCAATTAGGTCTAACTGGTCTATTGTATCATTTAAAGTTTGTGTTTCCTTGTTAATTTTCTGTTTAGTTTTCTACCATAGGTGTGAGTGGGGTATTAAAGGCTCCCATTATTATTGTGTTATTGTTAATTTCCCCTTTCATAGTTGTTAGTATTTATCTTACATATTGCGGTGCTCCTATGTTGGGTGCATATATATTTATAATTGTTATATCTTCTTGGATTGATCCTTTGATCATTAGGTAGTGTCCTTCTTTGTCTCTTTTCACAGCCTTTGTTTTAAAGTCTATTTTGTCTGATATGAGTATTGCTACTCCTGCTTTCTTTTGGTCTCTATTTGCATGGAATATCTTTTTCTAGCCCTTCACTTTCAGTCTGTATGTGTCTCTTGTTTTGAGGTGGGTCTCTTGTAGACAACATATATAGGGGTCTTGTTTTTGTATCCATTCAGCCATTCTTTGTCTTTTGGTTGCGGCATTCAACCCATTTATGTTTAAGGTAATTATTGATAAGTACGATCCCATTGCCATTTGCTTTATTGTTTTGGGTTCAAATTTATACTTCCTTTTTGTGTGTCCTGTCTAGAGAAGATCCTTTAGCATTTGTTGGAGAGCTGGTTTGGTGGTGCTGAATTCTCTCAGCTTTTGCTTGTCTGTAAAGCTTTTGATTTCTCCTTCATATTGGAATGAGATCCTTGCTGGGTACAGTAATCTGGGCTGTGGGTTATTTTGTTTCATCACTTTAAGTATGTCCTGCCATTCCTTCTTGGCCTGAGGAGTTTCTATTGAAAGATCAGCTGTTATCCTTATGGGAATCCCCTTGCGTGTTATTTGTTGTTTTTCCCTTGCTGCTTTTAATATTTGTTCTTTGTATTTGATCTTTGTTAATTTGATTAATACGTGTCTTGGGGTATTTCGCCTTGGGTTTATCCTGTTTGGGACTCTCTGTGTTTCTTGGACTTGGGTGATTATTTTCTTTCCCATTTTAGGGAAGTTTTCAACTATTATCTCCTTAAGTCTTTTCTCATGGTCTTTCTTTTTGTCTTCTTCTTCTGTGACTACTATGATTCAAATGTTGGGATATCTAACATTGTGCCAGAGGTCTCTGAGATTGTCCTCATTTCTTTTAATTCGTTTCTCTTTTTTCCTCTCTGATTCATTTATTCCTACCATTCTATCTTCTACCTCACTAATCTTATCTTCTGCCTCCGTTATTCTACTATTTGTTCCCTCCAGAGTGTTTTTGATCTCATTTATTGCATTATTCATTATATATTGACTCTTTTTTATTTCTTCTAGGTCCTTATTAAACCTTTCTTGCATCTTTTCAATCCTTGTCTCCAGGCTATTTATCTGTGATTCCATTTTGTTTTCAAGATTTTGGATCATTTTCACTATCATAGGGTTATTTTGTTTCATCACTTTAAGTATGTCCTGCCATTCCTTCTTGGCCTGAGGAGTTTCTATTGAAAGATCAGCTGTTATCCTTATGGGAATCCCCTTGCGTGTTATTTGTTGTTTTTCCCTTGCTGCTTTTAATATTTGTTCTTTGTATTTGATCTTTGTTAATTTGATTAATACGTGTCTTGGGGTATTTCGCCTTGGGTTTATCCTGTTTGGGACTCTCTGTGTTTCTTGGACTTGGGTGATTATTTTCTTTCCCATTTTAGGGAAGTTTTCAACTATTATCTCCTTAAGTCTTTTCTCATGGTCTTTCTTTTTGTCTTCTTCTTCTGTGACTACTATGATTCAAATGTTGGGATATCTAACATTGTGCCAGAGGTCTCTGAGATTGTCCTCATTTCTTTTAATTCGTTTCTCTTTTTTCCTCTCTGATTCATTTATTCCTACCATTCTATCTTCTACCTCACTAATCTTATCTTCTGCCTCCGTTATTCTACTATTTGTTCCCTCCAGAGTGTTTTTGATCTCATTTATTGCATTATTCATTATATATTGACTCTTTTTTATTTCTTCTAGGTCTTTGTTAAACCTTTCTTGCATCTTTTCAATCCTTGTCTCCAGGCTATTTATCTGTGATTCCATTTTGTTTTCAAGATTTTGGATCATTTTCACTATCATTATTCAGAATTCTTTATCAGGTAGATTCCCTATCTCTTCCTCTTTTGTTTGGTTTGGTGGGCATTTATCCTGTTCCTTTACCTGCTGGGTATTCCTCTGTCTCTTCATCTTGTTTATATTGCTGTGTTTGGGGTGGCCTTTCTGTATTCTGGCAGTTTGTGGAGTTCTCTTTATTGTAGAGTTTCCTCACTGTGGGTGGGGTTGTACGGGTGACTTGTCAAGGTTTCCTGGTTAGGGAAGCTTGTGTCAGTGTTCTGGTGGGTGAGCTGGGTTTGTTCTCTCTGGAATGCAATGAAGTGTCCAGTAATGAGTTATGAGATGTCAATGGGTTTGGAGTGACTTTGGGTAGCCTGTATATTGAAGCTCAGGGCTATGTTCCTGTGTTGCTGGAGAATTTGCATGATATGTCTTGCTCTGGAACTTGTTGGCCCTTGGGTGGTGCTTGGTTTCAGTGTAGGCATGGAGGCTTTTGATGAGCTCATGTCAATTAATGTTCCTGGAGTCAGGAGTTCTCTGGTGTTCTCAGGATTTGGATTTAAGCTTCCTGATTCTGATTTTCAGTCTTATTTTTACAGTAGTCTCAAGATTTCTCCTTCTATACAGCACCATTGATAAAACATCTAGGTTAAAGATGAAAAGTTCCTCCACAGTGAGGGACACCCAGAGAGGGTCACAGAGTTTCATGGAGATGAGAAGAGGGAGGATGGAGATAGAGGTGACCAGGATGAGATGAGGTGGAATCAAAAGAGGAGCGAGCAAGCTAGCCAGTAATCACTTCCATATGTGCACTCCACAGTCTGGACCTCTCAGAGATGTTCACAGAGTTATACAAAGAAGAGAATAGGGAGGAAGGAAACAGAGGTGGCCAGGAGGATAAAGTGGGGAATCAAAAGGAGAGAGACAGATCCAGCCAGTAATCAGTTCCCTAAGTGTTCTCCACCATCTGGAACACACAAAGAGATTCACAGAGTTGAGCAGAGAAGAGAAGGGGGAGGGAGAAGATAGAGGTGACCTGGTGGAGAAAAAGGAGAATCCAAAGGGGAAGAGAGCAATCAGGCCAGTAATCTCACTCCCAAGTAAAAGTGGGTACTGAAGATGGGGTTCTTAAAGGTACAAAATTGATAACAAATAACGAAAAGCAAAGATTAAAAATCTAGAGTAGAGGTTGGATTTTCAAAAATTCAATATTAAGGGGAAAAAAGTCACAGAATTAGAATATATATATATATATGAAGTTTGCTTTAAAAAATAGGGTCTCTCTCTTGCTCTTTTTTTGCAAAGTAATGTAGGTTATAAAAATGAAAATTAAAGGAGCAGTAAAGGACTTAAATTTTTTAAAAAGATTGAAAAGAAAAGAATGATAATAAAAATAGTAAAAATATATCTAGGACTTTCTCTGGTGGTGTTGTGGACGGTGTGGGGTCAGTTCATTTTCGGATGGTTCCTTGATCCGGCTTATATTTCTCAAGATCTATAGGCCCCTTCCTATGTAGTCGGTACTAACTATAGGGTTTTAATCTATTGCACCTGTCACTTCCAAGGAGGTTCCCTCTGTTTTAGCTTCTGTTTGCTGGTCTCTTCAGTGTCTAATTTCCACCCTGACACAAGGGGGCGGTGGTGGACACTTTTTTAGGCTCACTTGTTCAGTCTTGCTGCAGGATTGCAGGGACGCTGCAAACAAATAACACTGGCGTGTGCTTGCAATGTCTCGGCCACACTGGGCCTGCCCCCGCTCATGGCGTGTGTGCTTTCCCTGTCTATACTGCTTAGGCTCTAGGTTGCTCTGCTGGAATCTGAGGCTGGCCCTGGGTTGTATGCACTTCCCAGGTCTAAGCTGCTCAGGTTCAGGTACTCAGGTACTCCTCAAGGGCACAGACTTGGTTGGGCCTGCTTTTTGTGCCCTTCCCAGGTCCAAGCGGCTCAGGTGACCTGGTGTTTGGCGAGAGCAGTCACTGCAACTTATCATGTTCCTTGTCCCTGCCGCTCGGTTTTCTGGGTGTATAACCGGCACACCTTCTCAGGCGGATGTTGAGTGTCCAGAATCCCAAGAAGTCTTGGTTAGCAACAAAGCCTGCCTGCAGTTTGGTAAATAATGCCTCTCTGGGGCTGATTGCCCTCTTTAGGCTCTGGCTGCCCTCGCCTGCCTGTCACTGGAGGGGGATGGGCTGGCCTGTAGCCAGCTAGCTCTGCTCAATCCTTTGTTCTGTGAGCGGCCCTGGCGGTGTCTTAGGTTAAGGCTTTTCACGTGATAGCTATCCCACAGTCTGGTTTGCTATCCCACAGTCTGGTGTGCTAGCCCGTTAGTTTCTCAGATTGCCCTGGGACATTCAGGCCCGGTCCTTACTCTAAGCAATGCAGCCCGCGCCTCCCTGCCCAGCTCCCGCTTGTTAGTTGTGAATGCAGGCGTCTGTGCTGCTTCTCCGCTGAGGGAGTTACCGTTGGGCATGTAATCTGTGGGTTTTAATTATTTTTCTTCCCGGTTATGTTGCCCTCTGTGGTTCCAACAGTCACCACAGACTCGGCAGTGAGAATGTTTCCTGGTGTTTGGAAACTTCTCTCTTTTGTCAGACTCCCTTCCCGGGACAGAGCTCTGTCCCTATCTCTTTTATCTCTCTTTTTATCTTTTATATTTTTTCCTACCTCCTTTCGAAGACAATGGCCTGCTTTTCTGGGTGCCTGAAGTCCTCTGCCGGCATTCAGAAGTTGTTCTGTGGAATTTACTTAGCGTTCAAATGTTCTTTTGATGAATTTGTGGGGAAGAAAGTGGTCTCCCTGTTAATCACCAACTCCTGGAGCCAACTCAAACTCATGTCCATAGCATCGGTGATGCCATCCAACCATCTCATTCTTTGTCATCCACTTCTCCTCCAGCCTTAAATTTTTCCCAGCATCAAGGTCTTTTCCAATGAGTCTGTTCTTCACATCAGGTGGCCAAAGTATTGGAGTTTCAGCTTCAGCATCAGTCCAATGAATATTCAGGACTGATTTCCTTTAGGATTTATAAAGAGTCCTGTTATAGACAACTGTGTGTAGATTTTCTGTCAACATGAATTTATTTATCAAGAGCGAATACATAGGAGTAGGATTATCAGGTCATATGGTGTGTGTATATTTCATTTCTTGAACTTGCCCAGTGATTTTCCACTGTGGTTGCACTATTTTTCATTCTTACTAACAATGTATGAGAGTTCCAGTTACTCAGTGTTCTTACCAGACAAGGTATTGACTATTAAAAATATTTAAGCTATTATAATGTGTAAAATTGTATCTCATTATGATTTAATTTGCATTTCCCAAATAGCTAATGGCTAATGCATTGAGCATCTTTGATGAGCTTATTTGACAACAATACATCTTCTTTGGTGAAATGTCTGTTCAAATGTTTTTCCATTTTTAAAAGTTCCTTTGTTTTCTTACTGTTGAGATTTGGGAATTCTGGATACAAGTTCATTGTCAGATAAGTGTTTTGCAAATGTTTATCCCAGCCTGTACCTCATTTTTTCATTCTCTTAATAGTGTCTTTAACAGGTTTTAATTTTGATGAAGTCCAGTTTATTATTTTTCTTTTGAAACATGCCAAGTATACTTTGCTCAACCAAGGTAATTAAACTTTCTCCTGTTTTCTTCTGTAAGTTTTATAGTTTTATACCTTACAGTTAAATCTGTGATGCATTTTTGAGTTAATTTTGTATAAGGTGTGAAGTTTAGTTTGAGTCTTTTTTCTTTTGCATACAGATAAGGAATTGCTCTGGAACCATTTATTTATAAAGATGTATTTCTTCATTAACGATTTGATAGAATTTTCCAGTGAAATTATTGGGACCTGCAGTTTTCTTTTGGGGGATATTTTTAAAGTATACTTTTAATTTCCTTGCTAGATATAGTACTCTTTGACTTGTTTATTTTTTCTTGGGTGATCTTTGGTATAGTTTATGGCTTTCAAGGAACTGGTCCATTTTCTAAGTCTAATTTATGTGCCTAGAATTGTTATAGTTCTCTCTTATTATCCTTTTAATGTCTGTGAGGTCTGGGGTGATATCTTTTTTTTTTTTTCCATTTCTGATATTGGTAATTTATGTCTTTGTTTTTCTGGCTAGAGGTTTTATGAAGTTATTAATTTGAGATTTTACTTCTTTTCTTATATAAGCAGTTAAATCTATAAATTTCTCTCTACTGCTTTAGATCACAAATATTGATGAGCTATATTTTCATCTTCATTCAGTTCAAAATATTTTCTAATTTTCCTTGAAACTTCCTTTTTGGCACATATCTATTTGAAAGTATGGCTTTTGTTTCTAAGTATTTAGGAATTTTTAATTAATCTTTTTGTAAGTGATTTCTAGTTTAGTTTACTATGGTCAGAGAACACATTCTGTTTAAATTTATTCTTTTTAAATTTGTCAAGGCTTGATTTATGACCTAGGATATGATCTCTCTTGACAAATTATTCCATGTGTATTTGAAAACAATATGAGTTCTGTTTCTCTTGAATGAGGTGTTCTATAAATACTAGATGAAGTTGATAGATGATGTTGTTCTTCTGTATTCAAACTGATTTTCTACCTGCCCATTGTATTGAGTACTGAGAACAGAATATTGAGGTTTTCAACTATAACTGTAGATCTGCCCATTCTTTCAGTTTCACTTCATGTAGTTTGAATCTCTGTTGTTTGGTGCGTATACATTTAGAACTGTTATGTATCCTTGTTATTTGACACTTTCATCATTGTGTAATGTTCTTCTCTATCCACACTATTTTTTATTGCTCAGAGAGCTAATTTGTCGGATGTCAGTGTAATGACTTCTGCTTTCACCAGTGCTGGCAAGGCTTATATTTTTCCATCCTTTTCCATTTAACCTGTGTGTATCATTCATTTAAAGTGCTCTTCTTGCTAGCAGCATAAAGTCATTTGAAAATCCATTTTGACAATCTGTCTTTTAATATGTGTGTTTATACTATTAACATTTAACATAATATTGATAAGTGTGTATTTAGGCCTATAATGCTATTACTTGTTTTCTGTTTATTCACTCTGTTTTCTGTTCCTGTTTACTTTTTCTTGACTTCTTTTGGAGTATTTGAATTGTTTTTAGATTTCCATTTTAAATTATCTATTGATTTAAAAAATAATACTTTTGTTGTTTTTAAATTGGTTGTTCTAGGTATCATGATGGGCTCAGATGGTAAAAAATCTGCCTGCAATACAGGAGACCTGGGTTCAATCCCTGGGTTGGGAAGATCCCCTGGAGAAGGGAATGGCTACTTACTCCAGTATTATGATATACATACCTTTTCATATTATGCTAAAACTTTAATATTTCAACACTTCAGATTGAATATAGAAACTCTTTACCACCATATAAGCCCATTAAACTCCCTATTTATATTATTGACATCATCAAAATTCTTTAAGACAATGTTATAATTTCTGATTTGAATTGTCACACATATTTAAAAGAACTTGAGAGAAAATTTTAAAATATTTAAATAGATACTTACTATTTCTTTTTCTCTTTTTTGTATTCCTGAAATTCTATGCTTATTGGTTATTATTTCATAAAATTTTATTTTAGCATTTATTTTAGAGCAGTTTGCTAGAATGAATTCTCTTAGTTTTCCTTCATCTCAGAATATGTCTATGTTGCCTTTATTCTTGAATAACATTTTAAATGCACATAGATTTTTTTTTCTCCCAGTATAACATATGTTCCACTGTCTTCTGACCTCCATAGTTTTTGATGAAAAGCATCTCCTGATCCTGATTCAAATCACTATTCCTCTCCATGTAATGCCTGCTTTTTTTTTTTTTTTTTTTTAGTCTTTAGCACTTTGCTTATGATGTATTTGGGCATGGATTTATTTGGATTCACTGAGATTCTTGAATGGGGAAGTTTATGGTTTTGCCAATGTTGGGAAGGCTTTAGTACTTCTTTAAAATTTTTTTCCTCACACAGTCTCTTCTATGAATAAAGTGACACAAACATTTAACATTAAAGGTTTTGATGTATCCAATAAGTCTGAAGCTCTATTCCTGTTTTGTTTTCCAAATTTGATGTATCCAATAAGTCTGAAGTTCTGTTCCTTTTTTGTTTTCCAATCTATCTTTTCTCCATTGTTCAGTGCACTTCATTCCATTATGTTCAGTTTTCTATTTCTGCATAACCAATGGCCTTAAGTTTAGGGGCTAAAACACCATGTACATTTATTATTTCAGAGGTCACGTGAGTCAGAGAAATCTGGACACAGTTTAGATGGGTCTTTGGCTTAGTATCTTGCAGATTTAATTTGTCTTGGCTTCTATTTTATTGGTAGGCCACGGTAACACTAAATCTCTTTAAAATCCTAGTTTACTTTTATCTACCTCTCATATTTTATATATCTTCTTGAGCATGTGTGTGTACCCAGATTCCCTGTTCGCTGAAATGTTTTTTGGCTCCACTGCTGGGAATTCTGTCAGCAGACAACATTCAGCTCTCAGCAACTCCAGGGATTACCTCAGCCCCAGAAAGTCACTTTGTCAAGGTCTCGACCCTTTTAGGGTAGCCCACATCTATTGACTGATGAAGAGCATAAAAGCCTACCCTTCTTTGCCCAAGGTGACACACCTTGGAAAGCTCATTCTTGCTCTAGAGTTCTTCATGTTGTCAGTTTAGACTAGCATCAGGGCTTCTTGCTGACTCAGCTTCTCTCTCTTCCCAGTCCTGCCCCTGTACACTTCCTTCCATAAGTATTGCTCACAAGTGCATCTGAGTAAACTCTGACTCACAGTTGGCTTCTGGGAGATCCAGGGAATGACAGGGTATGGTTTACCTGTGGGTTTTTGCCCTTGTCTGTTTTTACTTTTGTATTTTTGATTACCTGATCATGTTTCCTGAATTTTTATTATACTAAATTTTCATTAAATGGCAGAAATTTTGATAAGCAATTATATAGGCTCAGGATGAAGTTGTTTTTATTTAGATGGGTTTCTCTGTTGGTAGGCAGATAGAAAGTGAGTAATTCCCCTGAATCTTGTTCAGATAGTATTTCCAACATTGTTAAAACTAGTCTTTCTGGTTTGTTCTGAGTTCCATGGTGAAGACTTTCTGAAGTCTCAAATGAAAGCTTAGAATGTTAACCAGGATTTCTGCTCTTTAATAGGCTCTGAACTCCAGCTTCTATTACTCCAGCAATATTAGATAGCTGAAACTCTGCTTTTGTTTTATTAATCTCTTAAAACTGCTTTTCTGCTTGTCTTATGCAAGACAGCAAAAGAGACACAGATGTATAGAACAGTCTTTTGGACTCTGTGGGAGAGGGCGAGGATGGGATGATTTGGGAGAATGGCATTGAAACATGTATATTATCATATGTGAAATGAATCGCCAGTCCAGGTTCAATGCATGATACAGGATGCTCAGGGCTGGTGTACTGGGAGACCCAGAGGGATGGTATGGGGAGAGAGGTGGGAGGCGGGTTCAGAATGGGGAACACATGTACACCCCTGGTGGATTCATGTCAATGTATGGCAAAACCAATATTGTAAAGTAATTAGCCTCCAATTAAAATAAATAAATTTATACTAAAAAAGAAAGAAAAAAACTGCTTTTCTGCTTGTCTTTTCATATGTGTGCATCCAGCCTGTTTTCGTTCAGTTGCCAACTCTTAGTGACCCCATGGACTGCAGCACACCAGGCTTCCCTATCCCTCACCATCTACCGGAGTTTGCCCAAGTTCATGTCCATTGAATCGGTGATGCCAGCCAATCATCTCATACTCTGTTGCCCTATTCTCCTTCTGCCTTTAATCTTTCACAGTGTCAGGGTCTTTTCCAATGAGTTGGCTCTTCACATCAGGTGGACAAAGTATTGGAGCTTCAGCATCAGACCTTCCAAAGAGTATTCAGGGTTGATTTCTTTAAGATTGACTGGTTTAATCTTCTTGCTTTCCAAGGGACTCTCAAGAGTCTTTTCCAGCACCACAGTCCAAAAGCATTAATTATTCAGCTTCTGCTTTCTTTCACTTTTCACATCATACATGACTACTGGAGAGACAGTAGCCTTGGCTATATGGACCTTTGTTGGCAAAGTGATATCTTTGCTTTTTAACACACTATTGTTGCTCAGATGGTAAAGAGTATGCCTGCAATGCAGGGGACCTGGATTCAATCCCTGGGTCGGAAAGATCTCCTGGAGAAGATTCGGTAAACTACTCCAGCATTCTTGCCTAGAGAAG
This sequence comes from Aepyceros melampus, assembly GCA_006408695.1. Taxonomy (NCBI): domain Eukaryota; kingdom Metazoa; phylum Chordata; class Mammalia; order Artiodactyla; family Bovidae; genus Aepyceros; species Aepyceros melampus. The sequence continues at coordinate 338,833 of SJXQ01012487.1, read as the reverse complement.
TCCGTGGACAGAGGAGTTTGGAGGGCTACAGTCCATGGGGTCATGAAGAGTCGAACATGACTCAGTGACTTTCACTTTCATGAAGGAATGATGCTAAAACTGAAGCTCCAGTACTTTGGCCACCTTATGCGAAGAGTTCACTCATTGGAAAAGACCCTGATGCTGGGAGGGATTGGGGGCAGGAGGAGAAGGGGACGACCGAGGATGAGATGGCTGGATGGCATACGGACTCAATGGATGTGAGTCTGAGTGAACTCCGGGAGTTGGTGATGGACAGGGAGGCCTGGCGTACTGCGATTCATGGGGTCACAAAGAGTCGGACACGACTGTGTGACTGAACTGAATAGCTGTCCTGCCAAGAGCAGTCATCTTCTAATTTCATGGCTGCAGTCACCATCGGCAGTGATTTTAGAGTCGAAGAAGAGGAAATGGGTCACTGGTTCTATCTTTTCCCCTTCTATTTGCCATGAAGTGATGGGACCGGATGCCATGATCTTAGTATTTTTAATATTTAGTTTTAAACCAGCTTTTTCACTCTCCTTTTTCACCCTCATCAGGAGGCTCTTTAGTTCCTCTTCACTTTCTCCCATTAGGGTGGTATCATTCACATATCTGAAGTTGTTGATATTTCTCCTGGCAATCTTGATTCTAGTTTGCAACTCATCCAGTCTGGAATTTCACATGATGTGCTCTGCATATAAGTTAAATAAATACAGTAACAGCCTTGTCCTACTCCTTTCTCAATTCTGAACCAGTCAGTTGTTCCATACAGGATTCTAACTCTTGCTTCTTGACCCCCATATAGGATTCTCTGGAGACAGATAAGATGGTGTGGTGTTCCCATCTCTTTAAGAGTTTTCCACAGTTTGTTATGATCCACACAGTCAAAGGCTTTAGCGTAGTCAGTGAAACAGAGGTAGATGTTATTCTGGAATTCTCTTGCTTTCTCTATGATCCAGCAAATGTTGGCAATTTGATCTCTGGTTCCTCTGACTTTTCCTAATTCCTAAGAAGGGCAATACTAAAGAATGTTCAAACTACTGGACAATTGCACTCATCTTCCATGCTAGTAAGGCCATGCTCAAAATCCTCCAAGCTAGGCTTCAACATTACGTGAACCGAGAACTTCCAGACACTCAACTTGTGTTTAGAAAAGGCATCCAGCTTAGGAATTAACAAGTGCCCCCGTTCCTCAGTTGGTAAAGAATCCGCCGGCAATTCAGGAGACCTGGGTTCAATTCCTGGTTAGGAAGATCTCCTGGAGAAGGAAATGGCAACCCATTCCAGTATTCTAGCCTCGGAAATCCCATGGACAGAGGAGTCTGTCAGGCTACAGTCCATGGGATCTCAAGAGTTGGACAAAACTTAGCTACTAAATTAGCTAACTAACTATGAAGAAGGAAGCTGCAATGCAGAATGTCAGGTCCTTTTTGGCTCCCTTTCTTCTCAAATTTTGGCTGTCATCTCCTTCAGTCCAGTGAGATTGCTATAAGCTCTGGGCTGCTAACTTTTTGTTCTGTGTGTGTCCAGCATGGCAAACTAACCAATTCTCTGAAGGGAAATGTTGTGGTGAACATAAGCCCCACTCTATGTACTTCCCTTTACTCTGGCATCTTAGTGGCCTTGGTTGACCTTCAAAGACCTAGGTTTTTGTTTTAGGTTATTTTAGTCTTATTTTATAGTCATTCTGAGTAAACTTAGCTGAGAACTGAAGTCTTATCATTTTTCTTTTTGGTTTAAGGTGGGAAGAAGCTTGAGCTTGTTGGAAGAGTTTAAAGGAATTTGTATAGGATTTCTATACAGGTCCTTTTATCCAGATGTGTTAGTGAAGACAGGATTCTGAAAAGAAGGATTTTTAAATCTTTTTCAATAGTATTATGTATGTGTGTGTGGTCCTTCATTAATAACAAAAGTTCACATGGAGATACACAGTTATCTTCCTTGAATTAAATTAAACTTTTCTAAAACAGTTTGGTGTGTATAGAATATTTTCCATTTACACTTTCAAACTAGCTGATCCTTATTTACCCTTGTCATGGAAAACATCATCTGAAATGTCCCTGATTATCCAGTGCCCACCCTGGATGATCCCATTGATGACATCCATCATTCAGCAAGCCTTGATACAGTATTCTGCCAAACTGCCTTCTAGTCTTCTCTTGGCATATTTCAGGAAATCCAATAAAACTCTATGAGTGTATCTATCCTGCTCTCAAAGGTTACATTAAGAGTTATAATATAGAATACTTCCTATTAATTTAATATAGCAGGAGAATTGAATGAACTGATATAATTCTCATATAGCTGAGAATTTCTACATGGTCCAGAGTTGAGATTAAGAGACTTGTTTGTGCCTTGTGGAGCCTTGCATTCCCTTTGCCCCCTGCTTGCTTTTTTCTGCACTGTTCTGTATGTTGTTGTTTAGTCGCTGTAGTGTCTGACCATTTGCCACCCCATGGACTGCAGCATGCCAGGCTTCCCTGTTCTTCTCTATCTCCCAGAGTTTGCTCAAACTCATGTCTCTTGAGTTGGTGATTGTTCAGTATGAGCCTAACAAAATGAGGGCCCTGCAGCCTCTTTAATGAATGGTGTTTGGAAAACTGGACAGCTACATGTAAAAGAATGAAATTAGAACACTTCCTAACACTATACACAAAAATAACTCAAAATGGATTAAAGACTTAAATATAAGGCCAGAAACTATAAAACTCTTAGAGGAAAACATAGGCAGAACACTCGATGACATAAATCAAAGCAAGATCCTCTATGACCCACCTCCTAGAGTAATGGAAATAAAAGTAAAAGTGAACAAGTGGGACCTGATTAAACTTAAAAACTTTGGCACAGAAAAGGAAACTATAAACAAGGTGAAAATACAACCCTCAGAATGGGAGAAAATAATAGCAAATGAAGCAACTGACAAAGGATTAATTTCCAAAATATACAAACAGTTCATACAGCTCGACACCAGAAAAACAAACAACCCAATCAAAAAGTGGGGAAAAGACCCAAACAGACATTTCTCCAAAGAAGACATACAGATGGCTAACAAACACATGAAAAGATGCTCAACATCACTCATTAGTAGAGAAATGCAAATCAAAACTACAGTGAGATATCACTTCACACCAGTCAGAATTCAGTTCAGTTCAGTTCAGTAATTCAGTCGTGTCCAACTCTTTGCGACCCCATGAATCACAGCACGCCAGGCCTCCCTGTCCATCACCAACTCCCGGAGTTCACTCAGACTCACGCCCATCGAGTCAGTGATGCCATCCAGCCATCTCATCTCTGTCGTCCCCTTCTTCTCCTGCCCCCAATCCCTCCCAGCATCAAAGTCTTTTCCAATGAGTCAACTCTTCGCATAAGGTGGCCAAACTACTGGAGTTTCAGCTTTAGCATCAGTCTTTCCAAAGAAATCCCAGGGTTGATCTTCAGAATGGACTGGTTGGATCTCCTTGCAGTCCAAGGGACTCTCAAGAGTCTTCTCCAACACCACAGTTCAAAAGCATCAAATCTTCGGCACTCAGCCTTCTTCACAGTCCAACTCTCGCATCCATACATGACTACTGGAAAAACCATAGCCTTGACTAGACGGACCTTAGTCAGCAAAGTAATGTCTCTGCTTTTGAATATGCTATCTAGGTTGGTCATAACTTTTCTTCCAAGGAGTAAGCATCTTTTAATTTCATGGCTGCAGTCACCATCTACAGTGATTTTGGAGAATGGCCATCATCAAAAAGTCTATAAACAATAAATGCTGGAGAGGGTATGGAGAAAAAGGAATACCCTTGCATATTGATGGGAATGTAAATTGATACAGGCACTATGGAAGATGGTATGGAAATTCCTTAAAAAAATAAAAAATAAAACCACCATACGATCCAGCAATCCCACTCTTAGGCACATACCCCAAGGAAACCAAAATTGAAAAAGACACATGTATGCCATTGTTCATTGTGGCACTATTTACAATAGCTAGAACATGGAAGCAACCTAGATGTCCATCGACAGATGAGTGGATAAAGAAGTTGTGGTACATATATATACACAATGGAACATCTCTCAGCCTTAAAAAGGAACACATTTGAGTCAGTTCTAATGAAGTGGATGAACCTAGTACCTATTATACAGAGTCAAGTAAGTCAGAAAGAGAAAGATAAATATTGAATTCTAACACATATATACAGAATCTAAAAAAATAGTACTGAAAAATTTATTTACAGGGCAGCAATGGAGAAACAGACATACAGAATAGACTTATGGACATGAGGAGAGGAGAGAGAGTGAGATATATGGAAAGAGTAACAGGAAACTTACATTGCCATATGTAAAATAGATAGCCAGCGGGAATTTGCTGTATGGCTCAGGAAACTCAAACAGTGGCTCTGTATCAACCTAGAGGGGTGGGATGGGGAGGGAGATGGGACAGAGGTTCAAAAGGGAGGGGATATATGTATACCTATGGCTGATTCATGTTAAGGTTTGACAGAAAACAACAAAATTCTGTAAAGCAAGTATCCTTCCCTTAATAAATTAAAACATAGTGAAAAAAAAAAATGAGGACCCTGAATAGCAAAGTCCTCATGGAAAGCAGGTATTCATCTCTGTTTCACAAACTAAGAATTGTTATTATCTTTATATTTATTCCAATATTAGAGTAAATGTGTATGACCTTTGGGACTTTAGGAATAGAGATTTTAAACACAGCACATTTAGGACTCAAGCTATTGCTCAGAGATACAGCAGTCACTCGGTTTAGCATGCCTCATGGCTGTTTCTCAGGTGAACAGGTATATAATGGACTGTAACTCCTGATTCTAAGAGCTTTGTCTGCCATGTTTCTTGACTCTTATTCCATTTCCTAAGAGGTAAGGTTCTGTGATGGTGTCAGGCACAAGAATATTAAAAATGTCTATTTTGTGTATTTTATTATTTTTACAAAGCTTATATACATGTATATATGTTTGTGCCTCTGTGTATGTGGATGTATGTGTGTGTTCATGTGTAGTATGTTTATAGGCATGTGTGTGAAGCATATGTGTATTTGTGTGGTATGTGGATGTGTATACGTATGTATGTATGTGTATATGTTTCTGTATGTTTGTTGAGTTCTTTCTGCCGAGAGGTCCTAGAAGCACTTATAAGCCAGTAGCAATGAGCACATAGTAGCATGCTGTTTTCTAAATACCACTCCCCATAAAATAAAAACAAAGGTCCTTGGAAAATTCTTGATTCCATGTTTTAAACAGTGAAAGAACAAGATGACCTTGGTGCATCTTATGCCAGAAAGCAAAAAAGTCTTCAAGTAATATTGGAGCTTGTGAAAAGGACTAAGAGTTGTTTTGAAGTCTTTCCCTTTGGCCAACAGGAGATGATTGTCTAGATGGAATGAGTATTTTACCCCCTCCTAAATTCACATGTGGAAATTCTAACCACCAATGAGATGGGCTTGGAGGTGGGGCTTTTGAGAGGTAACTAGGTTTGATGAGATCGTGAGAGTGAAGCACTTGCAAGAGACATCAGAACACCCCTCCTTTTTCCAAGTGCACATTAAGAAGAGCCCATATGAGCACACAGTGAGACAGCAGCCACCTATAAGCCCAGAGAAGCCCCAGGATGAAACCTGACTTTATAATGCCTTGTTCCTGAACTTGTAACTTCCAGAACTGTGAGAAATACATTTGTGTCATCCAAGTCAACCACTCTATGGTGTTTTGTTATAGCACTCTGCACTGACTAATAAAGGAGACAACTGAGCTTCAAAATAATTAAGGAATAAAATTAAATAGGAGCACTTGAGTGTATACTGATGTAAATAAATTAATGAATACATAATAAGTGAGAGAAAAGGAAAAGCTGTTTCTTACAGTGAGTGCTAGTTAACAAATGTAGAAGAAATGATGGCATTGGAGGTGTGTATTCAGAGCATTGGGCTTTCCAGGTGGCACTAGTGGTAAAGAACCTTCCTGCCAATGCAGGAGTTCTAAGAAACTCAAGTTCGATCCTTGGGTCAGAAAGATCCCCTGGAGAAAAGCATGGCAACCCACTCCAGTATTCTTACCTGGAGAATCCCTTGGACAGAGGAGCCTGGCGGGCTACAGCCCATAGTGTCTCACAGAGTCAGACACAAATGAAGCAACTTAGCCTGTACACTTACTTCAGAGCATATTAAGAATGACCGATGAGTGAAAGTTTGATGAAGAACAGGATAACTGCTTAGTTTTGAAATATTTTCCCTACCAAACAGCTTATTAGAAATGGAGACAAGAAAATTTATAGTCAGGAAGCAATCTGCTTACCCAAACAAGGTTAATATCACCAAGAATGAGGCAAATGGCCATCAAGTGTCCCTGGGTTCTTGGTGTTGGAGTATGTGCCATCCTACAGGGTACTATAGGACATAACATCAATTTTATGGAATTCCTCCCCAAGCTGCTAACATGTATCTAATCATGTGGAAACCAACTAAAAATAATCAGTCCATCTTTTCAAAGTTTCCAGGTCATGAAAGACAAAGACAGACTGAGGAAATTCTCCAGATTAAAGATATATGACCTAAATGAAATGAGCAATCCCAGATTCTATCCTGAACCTAGAGCAACATAATTATGAAGGACGTTATTAGGACAAATAACAAAATTTGAATATAGGATATGTTCTAGTTAAGTGTTGTGATGATGATGAATGTCCAGGTTTTTTAATTCTGTGGTTATGTAATAAGTGTATTCTTAAATGTTTTAGTTCAGTTCAGTCACTCAGTCGTGTTCGACTCATTGCAATCCCATGAGCCGCAGCACAGCAGGCCTCCTTTCCATCACCAACTCCCGGAGTCCACCCAAACCCATGTCCATCAAGTCGGTGATGCCATTCAACCATCTCATCCTCTGTTGTCCTCTTCTCCTCCTGCCCCCAATGTTTAGCATCAAGATCTTTTCAAATGAGTCAGCTCTTTGCATCAGGTGGCCAAAGTATTGGAGTTTCAGCTTCAACATCAGTCCTTCCAATGAATACTCAGGACTGATCTCCTTTAGGATAGACTGGTTGGATCTCCTTGCAGTCCAAGGGACTTTCAAGAGTCTTCTCCAACACCACAGTTCAAAAGCATCAATTCTTCGGTGCTCAGCTTTCTTTATAGTCCAACTCTCACATCCATACATGACCACTGGAAAAACCATAACCTTGACTAGATGGACCTTTGTTGACAAAGTAATGTCTCTGCTTTTTAATATGCTGTCTAGGTTGGTCATAACTTTCCTTCCAAGGAGTAAGCATCTTTTATTAAAGTCTAGTGTCTTTGACTTATTTTCAGATGATTCAGGGGGAAAATGGAGAAAAAGAGAGTGAAAGAGAGATAAAGTATGTGGCACAAAATATTAAAATGTTAAATTTGATAATTTCAGGACCTCTTTGTCTAGTCTTGTGATTTTCTACAAGTTTCAAATTTTATCAAAATTGACAACTACCAAAAGGAAGTATCTCAACAAAACAAAATAGAATGAAAAATTGTAAAACAACTTATGACAATTCCTACTTGTCATATATATATATATATTTGTGGGCTTCCCAGGTAGTGCTAGTGGTAAAGAACTCACCTGCCAATGCAGGAGACATAAGAGACGTGTGTTGATCCCTGGGTCAGGATGATCCCCTGGAGGAAGGGCAAGGCAACCCGCTCCAGTATTCTTGCCTGGAGAATTCCATGGACAGAGGAGCCTGGTGGGCTACAGTCCATAGGGTCACAAAGAGTTGGACACAAGTGAAGTGACTTATCACACATACATATATATATTCGTATATATATATATATATATATATATATATATAAGGGCAAGAGGAGAAGGGGCAACAAAGTATAAGATGGTTGGATAACATCACTGATTGAATGGACATGAGTTTGAGCAGACTCTGAGAGATAGCGAAGGACAGGACAGCCTGGAGTGCTGCAGTTCACAAGGTCACAAAGAATCAGACACAACTTAGTGACTGAACAACAACAATATAAATTCATATCTATTTCATATATGTGTGTTATATATGAAAGTTCAAGTCAAAGATTATGTCTAATGATCGACTATCACAATGTCATCACCGGAATACCCTCCTGGATGACTCTCATTCTGTGTTCCAGGGAATGATTTCCTCCTTTCTCACAGGCTGAACCATTACACATGGCTGCCCATCAAACCTGCACAGTTGAGTCTTCTCACTCAACTGCCACTGAAGTCAGAACTGACCTTGGAACCCTGGAGCAGGACCCTTCCAGCCCCAGGGAACAGCAGTTGGCCTCACACCAGCAGATCCTTTGGACAATTGGATGACTTAGAGCTAGACTTTCCGGCCTGCCTTCTCCACCAAGATCTCCAGAAAGGGAAACCCTGGGACTGTTCATGTCACTATAGCAAAGACAGAACTTCCTTATTCTATAGGCTGAATGATTATAAGCCTTTAAAGAATGCATCAGGAAGGTACGTCAGGCCCATCTACAGTTTTTTTCCTGTTAATTTACCAGTTGTTGCTGAATCACTAAGTTGTGTCCAACTCTTTGCAACCGCATGGATGGTAGCACACCAGGCTCCATGGGCTTATCAAGGCAAGAATATTGGAGTGGGTTGCCATTTCCTTCTCCAAATTTACCAGTAATAACTCAATTGTACTTTTTAAAAATATACATCTCTGGACTTCTGCTTTCAAAATATTTTTTAAGCTAAATTTCTCATTTCTTTTCTCACTAATTATAACAAGAAATGGTGCTTAGAAATACAGGTCACACTATTTTAAAATACATTGTGAAATTAATGAACTAGGCAATGAACTGTGTTTATCAAACATCCTTCAATTTACTTTCTTGATTTATCAAGTTTAAGGTTTTAAATGAGACAAAATTATGACACTTTCTGTGAACTCTTTTTGGTGTATGTTTAAAGATAACAACAAAAAAGTTGTGTGTCCACAATATGCAAATTTAAATATGCATACACACACATACATATATGTGTATATACAAACATATGTAAATATATATTAGAACAATTTTTAAAAATTTGAATATAGTCTATATTTTAGTTAATAGTGTGTCAATATTGAATTTCTAGTTTTTTATTTTTGTACTGTGGTTATATAAGAAGCGTTATTATATTTAAGTATTTAAGGGTAATAAATCCTTGTGTTGGAGAAGGCAATGGCACCCCACTCCAGCACTCTTGCCTGGAAAATCTCATGGATGGAGGAGCCTGGTAGGCTGCAGTCCATGGGGTCGCTAAGAGTCGGATACGACTGAGCGACTTCACTTTCACTTTTCACTTTCATGCATTGGAGAAGGAAATGGCAACCCACTCCTGTGTTCTTGCCTGGAGAATCCCAGGGACGGGGGAGCCTGGTGGGCTGCCGTCTATGGGATCACATAGAGTCGGACACGACTGAGTGACTTAGCAGCAGCAGTTAGCAAATCCTTGTGTCTGCAACTTATTTTGAAATAAGTTAGAAAAAATATGGAGAGAGAGTGAGTGATAGACAAATTAAATAGGGAAAAATTTTATATACACACACACACATATATGCATATATATATGTATCTATATATCTTTTGAGGTTTGGGTATATTGTTGTTCAGTTGCTAAGTCATGTCCGACTCTTTGCAACTCCATGAACTACAGCATGCCAGGCTTCCCTGTCCTTCACTATCTCCTGGAGTTTGCTCAGACTCATGTCTATTGAGTCATTGATGCCATCCAACCATCTCATCCCTGTCATCCCCTTCTCTCCTTGCCCTTAATCTTTCTCAGCATCAGGGTCTTTTCTAATGAGTCGGCTCTTCGCATCAGGTGGCCAAAGTATTGGTGCTTTAGCTTCGGCATCAGTCCTTCCAGTGAATATTCAGGGTTGATTTCCCATAGGATTGACTGGTTTGATCTCCTTGCTGTCCCAGGGACTCTCAAGAGTCTTCTCCAGCACGACAGTTTGAAAGCATCAGTTTGGCACTCAGCCTTCTTTATGGTCCAGCTCTCACATCTGTTCATGACTACTGGCAAAAGCCACAGCTTTGACTATATGGACGTTTATTGGCAAAGTAATGTCTCTGTTTTTTAATATGCTATCTGAGTTTGTCATAGCTTTTCTTCCAAGGAGCAAATGTCTTTTCATTTTGTGGCCACAGTCACTGTTCTCAGTGATTTTGGAGCCCAAGAAAATGAAATCTGTCACTGTTTCCACTTTCCCCCCTATTTATTTGCCATGATTTTTTGAATGTATATATTTCAAATGCTTCTAACTCCTCTGCCAGCTAAATAAATAATAATTTTCCATTTTGTGTCTTAATTCTCAGATGCTTTTAATATATTTAGACTCACATTAGTCCTAGGAGGTAGAACCGAATTGGTTCCCAGGAATATGACCAGTACCTACACTGGTCTCACTGTTATGTTTCTCCCTTGCACATATTTTGTTTGTGTGTTCTGTCTAAACTCTTTTCATTATGATTTATCATTAGGCAATTATTTCCTTTTAATTTCCCTAAGAATTTGTTCAAACACTGTATCCAGTTTGCTTCTTTGATTATTAACATGCAGGAAAGCCACACTAGAAAATTTTTTTCTCTCTCTTAAAAGTCCTTCATATATATATCATGTATCACATGTACATGTGAGATGCATGCTTGTTTCAAAAAGTTCCACTATAATTACACTTATTATAAAAGCATCATAATTGAGCCTAACAAACTTTCTGGAGATCAGACTCAAGCAAATGTATTTTTCAAGTACATTAAATTCAGAATCTTTGATATTACCTCTTATGGTTAGGATACAAGATGCTCTAAGTATTTGTTAACAATTAAAATATTCAAAATTGTGTTATTTTTTTTTCTATAGGGCATATTTTTTCTAAGGTGTTAAGAAAATTTGACTATTTACTGGTAGGAATTGATTTTAATCCAGCAGAGTCATTATTCTATGAGAACTATTGCTTCATAAAGATTGACTTGGAGACAGTGGAGGCAGTGGAGACACTGAGAGTAGGGCTTTTGTATTCTCTCTGCATTTGGTTAAGAATTCTGATAGTTCCTGGAGGAATCAACCTGCCTGACTTCAGACTATACTACAAAGCTCCAGTCATCAAGACAGTATGGTACTGGCACAAAGACAGAGATATAGATCAATGGAACAAATTAGAAAGCCCAGAGATAAATCCATGCACCTATGGACACCTTATCTTTGACAAAGGAGGCAAGAATATACAATGGAGAAAAGACAATCTATTTAGTATGTGGTACTGGGAAAACTGGTCAACCACCTGTAAAAGAATGAAACTAGAACACTTTCCTATACCATACACAAAAATAAACTCAAATGAATTAAAGATATAAATGTAAGACCAGAAACGTCCCAGAGTAACGGAAATAAAAGCAAAAATAAACAAATGGGACCTAATTAAACTTAAAAGCTTTTGCACAACGAAGGAAACTGTAAGAAGGTGAAAAGACAGCATGGTGAAAAGAAGCATTCTCCCTTCAGAATGGGAGAAAATAATAGCAAACAAAGAAACTGACAAAGAATTAATCTCCAAAATATACAAGCAGCTCATGCAGCTCAATACCAGAAAAAATAAATGACCCAATCAAAAAATGGGCCAAAGAACTAAACAGACATTTCTCCAAAGAAGACATACGGATGGCTAACAAACACATGAAAAGATGCTCAACATCACTCATTGTCAGAGAAATGCAAATCAAAACCACAATGAGGTATCATCTCACACTGGTCAGAATGGCTGCTATCAAAAAGTCTATAAACAATAAATGCTGGAGAGGGTGCAAGAGAAAAGGGAACTCTCTTACACTGTTGGAAGGAGTGCAAACTAGTAGAGCCACTATGGAGAACAGTGTGGAGATTCCTTAAAACACTGGAAAAAGAACTGCTATACAACCCAGCAATCCCACTGCTGGGCATACACACCGGGGAAACCAGAATTGAAAGAGACATGCGTATCCCAATGTTCATTGTAGCACTGTCTATAATAGCTAGGACATAGAAGCAACCTAGATGTCCACCAGCAGGCTAATGGATAACAAAGCGGTGGTACATATACACAATGGAATATTACTCAGCTATTAAAAAGAACACATTTGAATCAGTTCTACTGAGGTGGATGAAACTAGAGCCTATTATACAGAGTGAAGTAAGTCAGAAAGAAAAATACCAATACAGTATATTAATGCATATATATGGAACTTAGAAAAAATGGTAATGATGACCCTATATGTAAGACAGCAAAAGAAACACAGATAGAAAAAAACGGACTTTTGGACTCTGTGGGAGAAGGCAAAGGTGGGATGATTTGAGAGAATAGCATTGAAACATGTATATTACCATAAGTGAAATAGATCACCAGTCCAAGTTTGATGCATGAGACAGGGCACCAAAAGCTGGTGCACTGGGGCAACCCTGAGGGATGGGCTGGGGAGGGAGAGAGGAGGGGGGTTCAGGATGGGGCACATGTACACCCATGGCTGATTCATGTCAATGTATGGCAAAACCCACCATAATATTGTGAAGTAATTAGCCTCCAATTAAAATGAATAAATTAATTTTTTAAAAATAATTCTGATGGTTTCACTCCAGTTCTAACTCTGGCATTATACGGGAGTTTAGATCCAGTTTATTATTTACTGACAATATTTTAGATGTAATCTTAAGTTACTAATTATGTTTCTTGTGTTTCCTGTCTTCCCTCTCTCTTGAATTCAGTGTTTGTCTTGCACTAGAGAACATCCTGGAGAACTTCTTTCAAAAAAGTCTGTGTCGTACACTTCCTACATCTTTGTATGTCCAAAATTTTCTTTCATTTGCTTTTATACTTGCATTTTTTTATTTGCCAGCCTCAGAGTTAAATGGCAACCCACTCCAGTGTTACTGCCTGGAGAATCCCAGGGACAGCGGAGCCTGGTGGGCTGCCATCTATGGGTCTCACAGAGTCAGACACGACTGAAGCAACTTAGCAGCAGCAGCAGCAGCAGCCACTGTTAGAGAAGGCAATGGCAGCCCACTCCACTGTTCTTGCCTGGAGAACCCCAGGGACAGGAGAGCCTGGTGGGCTGCCGTCTATGGGTCTCACAGAGTCGAACACAACTGAGGCAACCCAGCAGCAGCAGCAGAGTTTCCTAAAGAGGGACAGAACTAACTATCCCATTAACTGAGTGATCATCTAGGAATGGAGGTTTAATGCTGTTATATTAATAAAGTAGTGTAGACGGTATATAATGCTTGTGTGTGTGTGTGCATGTTCAGTCGTATCTGACTCTTTGTGACTCCGTGGACTGTAGCCTGCCAGGCTTTTCTGTCCGTGAAATTTTCCAGTCAAGAATACTGGAGCAGGTTGCCGTTTCTTTCTCCAAGGTATCTTCTTGACCCAGGGATCAAATCTGTGTCTTTTGTGTCTCCTGCATTAGCTGGCATGTTCTTTACCAGCTGAACCACCAAGGGACTCATACACTATGCTTGAAAGTGAAAGTGAATCGCTCAGTCATGTCTGACTCTTTGTAGACCCCATGCACCAGGCTCCTCCGTCCATGGGATTCTCCAGGCAAGAATACTGGAGTGGGTTGCCATTTCCTTCTCCAGGGGATCGCCTGACTCAGGGATCGAACCCAGGTCTCCCACCTTGCGGGCAGATGCTTTACCCTCTGAGCCACCAGGGAAGCTTAATACCATGCTTACCAGTAAGCTATTTTACATATGGGCGTAGTGTGGATTTTCAATGATGACATTAATATTTAAATTAGTCTCTAAGAAGAAACAGTTTGGAACAGTGACCTTCCTTAATTAAGTCAATAAAGCTATAAGCTGAGCGCCAGAGAATTGATGCTTTTGAACTGTGATGTTGAAGACTCTTGTTCTGCAAGGAGATCAAACCAGTCCATCCTAAAAGAAATCAGTCCTGAGTATTCATTGGAAGGACTGATGCTGAAGCTGAAACTCCAATACTTTGGCCACTTTGGCCACTTTTGCAAATAACTGACTCATTTGAAAAGACCCTGATGCTGGGAAAGATTGAAGGCAGGAGGAGAAGGGGATGACAGGGGACGAGATGGTTGGATGGCATCACCCACTCAATTGACATGAGTTTGAGAAAACTTGGGAGTTGGTGATGGACAGGGAGGCCTGGCATGCTGCAGTCCATGGGGTCACAAAGAGTCAAACATGACTGAGCGACTGAATTGAACTGACGGAAACTATCTTTGCCTTGAATTAATGATTTCTCCAACTACATGATCTGAACCTAGAAGTAGTCTACTCTTGTCCAGTGTGGCCTAAATCTGGTCAACCATTTCACATGTTCTGTGAGCATTATAAAAATCCAGAATAATATATATTTTAGCAGTATCTCTAGATTTTTATTCTTTTCTGTTGGTCAGAAATTATTTGTTATGACTCCTTAAACACTTTATGCTAAGATTTGCTGTTCTGTATCTTTCTTTATCCTCATTTAGGTTGATTAATTTTTTTCCATGTTTGCCTTTATCTTTCTTTTACTTTCATATTATAGCATCAAGGATGAAAAAGAGTCTCAGGACTTGGTGTTAGAAAAAACCAAAGAAGAGGAGTCTTTAAGAAATTCCAGCTTTGTTTCAGGAGCAAGAGTGAGTGTCAGTCCCAGCCCAGGAAGGCTCATAAAATGGAAAAAAGGAAAGCTAAAATGATGATAATAAAGTTGCTGAATAATCTCAGTTCATTGGATTTCAACCTGAAAAATGCCTTTTCATAAGAGATCAGCCCTACTTTTTTTTTTGGAAAAGGAGGCATTTATCAGAATTGTAAGAATAAAAATGAGACTGTTTACAGGAATTTTTAATACTATCCCCAAATTTATTGAAAAATAATACATTTTAACAACCAGTTTTCTGTTTACTATTCAAGAAAACTAATAGTCCCCAGCACCTCCTAACTTTTTCTAAAGGTGATTTAAAGTTTTGTAAACTTAAGATGGAACTCAAAACCTACTTACCTGATTTTGTAGAAAATGCCAGGGGCAATGGAGCGATGTGATAAACTGGATATGTCAGCTCTGATTATGTTGGAGTCAGCTTTGGACAGAGAGAAAATTTCCAGAAAGATCCTCCCAGAGGCTGTGCCAGTCACTCTAAACTGGTGAGACCAACTGATACCATTTTTTAAATGATTGTTTTATAATCTGGTTGCAAAGTGTTGTGTTTAGTTTCTTCCTAAAACATAAAGTATGGGTTTTTTTTTTTAAAGAATTAGATTTATTTCTATGAAAAATGATGAAAGTTTGAAAATAGTTACTTTTAACATATGTACTTTCAACAGGCTTTGATTCCAATATCTCTACAAAATAATATCAATAATACTAAAAACTAAATCATCTGTGAATGAAATTTCTGTTTTCTCCTTATTTGCAAAATTTCCTTGATTCACAGGTACCCCAAATCCTCTAGTAAGAAATACCTTGTATATGTAGAAAAAATGTTTTGAATAGTAATAGAATGAGGTAAACTCAAAATGTGGCATATTTCCCATGGACTTTTAACTATTAAATGACTTTAACTTCTACTGAGGTTAGTTTCCATATATTTTTAATTATAGCTGCAACTTGCACATGGCAATATATGTATTTTTTAAAGGGTGCCTC
The DNA here is from genome assembly GCA_006408695.1 of Aepyceros melampus. NCBI lineage: Eukaryota > Metazoa > Chordata > Mammalia > Artiodactyla > Bovidae > Aepyceros > Aepyceros melampus. Next base: position 323,188 of record SJXQ01012487.1, on the reverse strand, counting down.
TCTCCATTCTGTTTGCTGGTCAGTAAAGCAGTTTGTTTTATTCTTACCACAAACATAGAGCAAATTAAACTCCAACAACCTGTATGCTGCTGCTGCTGCTAAGTCGCTTCAGTCATGTCCGACTCTGTGCGACTCCATAGACGGCAGCCCACCAGGCTCCCCCATCCCTGGAATTCTCCAGGCAAGAACAATGTGTATGACAAAATGATAATCATACAAATAGACAGTAAATATAGCTAATAAATACATCAGTGTATTTGAGGTGGTATAGTATCAGAGAGTAAAAGGAAAAAAAGCAAGAAAATTCAAAGCCAGTGTGAAAATATAAACATGACAGCTGTTTCCTAAATCAGTGTGCTCCAAAAGAGTCATTTTATTGAGTCAAGAAGAAATGTAAGCCTCTGAGGGCCTCTTTCAGGCTTAAAGACTAATTCACTAAACTGTAGTTATTAACATTTGAATCAACTTCAGTGTAAACGTTGAAATACTTAAAGCCAAAAGCTTCATATGTTACAAATGATCCAGTTATGCAGTATACTTCATTTAAACATGAAAAAGACATTCCTCAGTGTGTGGATGATACAATGTAAACAGCTATCTGTATAATCTTCCAGAAAAAAACCCACATTATTTCATCTTATGCACAGAGCATCTCAGTTCACACATTTGCTTAAAGTAGGCATGTAAATCAGACAGAAACTTTCACTTTTCACTTTCATGCATTGGAGAAGGAAATGGCAACCCAGTCCAGTGTTCTTGCCTGGAAAATCCCATGGATGGGGGAGCCTGGTGGGCTACAGTCTCTGGGGTCGCACAGAGCCGAACACGACTGAAGCGACTTAGCAGCAGCAGCAGCAGCAGCAGCAAGCATGTAAATCAGACAGAAAATAGTATATGTATATACATTTATTTGCTCCATTATTTTAATTCCTATGGAACAAATCCTGACACATTTTATTTGGAATTGTTATAAGTAATAAATTCGGCTTGACTGAAGTCTCTAACTGCATTAGCCCCACATTCCAGCTAAGTGAGATCCACTTATAGTTCAATCTCCTGCGCTTTGCATTTAATGGTGTCTTCCCTTTTCTCTGCCTCTTTTAGTAAAATGAAAGCCAGAGAGAAGTACCAATCTGACCTGTGGTTAGAAACTGAACACCCGAATAAAGGTGAGACACTCAGATCTAAAAGTGTATGGGGCTAACTGTTGCCTAAATCAGCACCTATTGCACTCCATGTCCATGAGTCCAGTTAACTACAAGGGAACCAGTTTACTATGCAGGTGGAAGATTAGCCCTCATAAGCCAACTTGGAGCCAAGGTTAAGGTTTGTGTGTATGTCTACTCTTGTTTGATAAAATGTTCAAAGAGTCATTTTGTTTGGTTTTATTTTATACAACTTCGAGATTTTTCTATCACAGTGGAAGCAAAGTATTTTACTTTAAGTGGAATTACATTTACAACGACCTTTTGTAATTAAATTTTTTCAGTTTGTACCAGTCACATCCCAGTTTTGGGAAGCTCTCATGTGTCAGGCATAAGGCAAAGCCACTCTGGCAATGGGAAAATCTGCTATTCAAATTAGACGAGTCGAGGCAGTGCGTGTCTGTGTTTAGAGCTGTAGGAGTCAAAGTGGGGATATCACGAAGTGCAGCTGAGGAGACATCATCATGGGAGATGCCTCAGATTTGCATCAGGATGCTCCTGATCCTTCTCCACTTTTTTCCCATGGTGCATTTTTAGAAAAACTTTAATTGGAGGATAATTGCTTTATAATGTTATGTTGGTTTCTGCCAAACAACAATGTGAATCAACCATAAGTATATCCGGTTCCTTTGCCTTTTCTAAAACATCTGGAAATTCATGGTTCACGTGTTGCTGAAGCCTGGCTTGGAGAATTTTGAGCATTACTTTACTAGCATGTGAGATGAGTGCAGTTGTGCAGTAGTTTGGGATTCTTTGGCATTGCCTTTCTTTGGGATTGGAATGAAAACTGACCTTTTCCAGTCCTGTGGCCACTGCTGAGTTTTCAAAATTTGCTGGCATATTGAGTGCAGCACTTCCGCAGCATCATCTTTCAAGATTTGAAATAGCTCAACTGGAATTCCATCACCTCCACTAGCTTTGTTCGTAGTGATACTTCCTAAGGCCCACCTGACTTTACATTCCAGAATGTCTGGCTCTAGGTGAGCACAGAAGAATTGATGTTTTTGAACTGTGGTGTTGGAGAAGATTCTTGAGAGTTCCTTGGACTGTAAGGAAATCCAACCAGTCCATCCTAAAGGAAATCAGTCCTGGGTGTTCATTGGAAGGACTGATGTTGAAGCTGAAACTCCAATATCTTGGCCACTTGATGCAAAAAGCTGACTCATTTGGAAAGACCCTGATATTGGGAAAGATTTAAGGCAGGTGGAGAAGGGGACAACAGAGGAAGAAATGGTTAGATGGCATCACCAACTCAATGCACATGAGTTTGGGTAAACTCCAGGAGTTGGTGATGGACAGGAAGCCGGCGTACTACGGTTCACGGGGTTGCAAAGAGTCGGAAATGACTTAGCAACTGAATTGAACTGAACTGAGCTGATACGTAAGGGTCTTCCCTCTTAAACCTCCCTCCCACTCCCCACGCCTCTAGGTTGTTACAAACCATCAGGTTGAGTTCCCTGTGTTATACAGCAACTTCCCACTAGCTACCTATTGAAGTGTATATATGTCAATGCTACTCTCTTAGTTCATCCCACCCTCTTCTTCCCCCTCTGTGTCATCAAGTCTGTTCTCTATGTCTGCATCTCTATTCCTGCCCTGAAACTAGGTTCATCAGTGCCATTTTTCTAGATTCATATATATGCATTAATATATACTTGCTTTTCTCTTTCTGACTTACTTCACTCTGTATGACAGATTCCGGATTCATCTACATCACTACAAATGACCCAATTTCATTATTTTTCATGGCTGAGTAATACTCCATTTTATTAGAATTTATTTTTAAAAAAAAACTGTGGATGTTACCTTTAACCCTTTGAAGGGATATTTCATTTTCTCAACAGAAGCTGCTTCTTATGCAAATATGTTAGCAGAGCTTCTGCCTGTCTGAGCTCACCATTCCTTTCATTCCACAGTTTTTTGGTTCACATTGGATTGTATCAGAGTGGGATGAACCTGCAAGAGCTGATCAACATTCTGGAGGGGAAGGAATAGGTGAATCAGGAATTCAAGATAGGTAAACTCTGAAAGTAAATATTTGTCTAATAAATATTTGTGGGTTGACTTTTTATGGACAATAGAAGAAACAATTAAAAAGAACTTGAGTATCCTTACAAAGACAAGAACCAAGATAGGTCCTAATTCAAGAGAGAGGTAGAATAAGTGATGCACTGAATATAGAATAAGTGATATAGCAAGTTCAGATGGCCTCAGAGCAGATGCTCCAGCAAAGGAATCAAGGCCAGGGTATTGCTCACTACAGAGTACCAGCAGATGGGGTCCTTCAGAACCCCAAAACCTTGATAAGTGGGAGTAGTGCTAAACCTGACATTTTTTTGAAGGAACCTAAAAACAAAGACTATATATTATCATAATAATTTATCAAGTTAACATTTTAAGCTTTTCACATGAAGTTTTATTTTTCAGTTCAGTTCAGTCAGTCAGTCATGTCCAACTCTTTGCAACCCCATGGACTGCAGCACACCAGGCCTCCCTGTCCATCACCAACTCCCAGAGTTTACTCAAACTCATGTCCATTGAGTCAGTGATGCCATCCAACCATCTTATCCTCTGTCATCCCCTTCTCCCACCTTCAATCTTTCTCAGCATCAGGGTCTTTTCCAAGGAGTCAGCTCTTCGCATCAGGTGGCCAAAATATTGGAGTTTCAGCTTCAACATCAGTCCTTCCAATGAATATTCAGGACTGATTTCCTTTAGGATGGACTGGTTGGATCTCCTTACAGTCCCAGGGACTCTTGAGTCTTCTTCAACACAATAGTTCAAAAGCATCATTCTTCAGCACTCAGCTTTCATTATAGTCCAACTCTCACATCCATACATAACTACTGGAAAAACCATAGCCTTGACTAGGCAGAACTTTGCTGGCAAAGTAACGTCTCTGCTTTTCAATATGCTGTCTGCTGCTGCTGCTGCTGCTGCTAAGTTGCTTCAGTCGTGTCCAACTCTGCTTCAGTCGTGAGACCCCATAGACAGCAGCCCATCAGGCTCCACCGTCCCTGGGATTCTTCAGGCAAGAACACTGGAGTGGGTTGCCATTTCCTTCTCCGATGCATGAAAGTGAGAAATGAAAGTGAAGTCACTCAGTCATGTCTGACTCTTAGCGACCCCATGGACTGCAGCCCACCAGGTTCCTCCGTCCATGGGATTTTTCCAGGCAAGTGTACTGGAGTGGAGTGCATTGCCTTCTCCAAATATGCTGTCTAGATTGGTTATAACTTTTCTTCCAAGGAGCAAGCGTCTTTTGATTTCATGGCTGCAGTCACCACCTGCAGTGATTTTGAAGCCCCAAAAAACAAAATCTGTCACTGTTTCATTATTATTTGTCACAGTTTTATTTTTACCATTATTTTTTTCCCTGAATGGTGTAGAGCAGTACAATCCTCATGCAGTATTATGTGACATTTCTGAACATATTTCCTTATTTGACTATTAAGAAATTGTTTTAGCAATTTAGAGCTGGAAAATTCACACTCATGGCAATATCAGTTGTTAAATGTATGCTTATTGGAGAAGGTCTAAATTCCTACTTTTTCTTCTCTCGTACTTAAATAAATGTATACTCATACCATAAGATTTTATTTTTTAATATATTTAAAGTTCATACAATTGCTAAATCATAATGTATGGAATTTCTTTAAAATTCCTTTAAGAAAAAAAAGAAACTTATAGTTGGCTATTTTATTTTGTCTAAATAAAGCCTTGATACTATCGTAAAAGTTTTAAGTATAATTAATATTTGTTTTATATCTGCCTGTGTTCTTCTTATAGATAACTTACAAGAAATGCATACATTGACCCTTCATATCTGTGAGTTCCATGTCTGTGGATTTACCCAAGTTCAGTTCAGTCGCTCAGTCGTGTCTGACTCTTTGCGACCCCATGAATCACAGCACGCCAGGCCTCCCTGTCCATCACCAACTCCCGGAGTTCACTCAGACTCATGTCCATTGAGTCCGTGATGCCATCCAGCCATCTCATCCTCAGTCCCCTTCTCTTCCTGCCCCCAATCCCTCCCAGCATCAGGGTCTTTTCCAATGAGTCAGCTCTTCGCATAAGGTGGCCAAAGTACTGGAGCTTCAGTTTTAGCATCATTCCTTCCAAAGAAATCCCAGGGTTGATCTCCTTCAGAATGGACTGGTTGGATCTCTTTGCAGTCCAAGGGACTCTCAAGAGTCTTCTCCAACACCACAGTTCAAAAGCATCAATTCTTCGGTGCTCAGCCTTCTTCACAGTCCAACTCTCACATCCATACATGACCACAGGAAAAACCATAGCCTTGACTAGATGGACCTTAGTCGGCAAAGTAATGTCTCTGCTTTTGAATATACTATCTAGGTTGGTCATAACTTTTCTTACAAGGAGTAAGCGTCTTTTAATTTCATGGCTGCAGTCACCATCTGACTTCTCCAACACCACAGTTCAAAAGCATCAATTCTTCGTTGCTCAGCCTTCTTCACAGTCCAACTCTCACATCCATACATGACCACAGGAAAAACCATAGCCTTGACTAGATGGACCTTAGTCAGCAAAGTAATGTCTCTGCTTTTGAATATACTCTTTAGGTTGGTCATAACTTTTCTTCCAAAGAGTAAGTGTCTTTTAATTTCATGGCTGCAGTCACCATCTGCAGTGATTTGGGAGCCCCAAAAAATAAAGTCTGACACTGTTTCTACTGTTTCTCCATCTATTTTCCATGAAGTGATGGGACCAGATGCCATGATCTTCGTTTTCTGAATGTTGAGCTTTAAGCCAGCTTTTTCACTCTCCTCTTTCACTTTTAACAAGAGGCTTTTTAGCTCCTCTTCACTTTCTGCCATAAGGGTGGTGTCATCTGCATATCTGAGGTTGTTGATATTTTTCCCGGCAATCTTGATTCCAGCTTGGGCTTCTTCCAGTCCAGCATTTCTCATGATGTACTCTGCATATAAGTTGAAATTATACAATTTAAAGATAAGAAGAAAACAATAGACTTTTCTCAATAATACGAATAGCACAGTGATTTGAGATTATGTGTGTACTCATTTGTTCAGTTGTGTCCGACTCTTCACAACCCTTGAACCAAAGCCCACCAGACTCTTTTGTCCATAGAAATCTCCAGGCAAGAATATTGGAGCAAGTTGCCATTTCCTCCTCCAGGGGAGTTGCTGACCCAGGGATCAAACCTGCATCTCCTGTTTCTCCCACATTGCAGCCAGATACTTTACCACTGAGCCATTGGGGAAGTCCAATTTTAGATTACAAATATTCTGAAAGTAAGGTTAATTGGGTGACATCAAAATCATGGTAAAGTGAGAGTCTCCCTTTTTCCATCCTCATAAATCTGCAACCAGTAGAACACCCACAGGCTAGCAAAGCTGACTCTGCACAACACACCAGGATGCCAGAGAATCCATGCATCTGTACATCCAAAGTTGAGTGGACTGGAATACACAGAAGAGGTGAAACTGGGGGACAGCAGAGGCAGTTCCTATGATCTCAGACCCCCATTTATGGCTGCTGAGCCAACAGCCTCAGAGAATCTAATTACATCAGGGGAAGCAGTGCACATAGCTCCAGCCTCTCAGGCATAGCAATGCCCAAATCCATAGGAAATTGGGCAGTAATGGCAATAAGGTCTGTGATGATTCCCTCTAGTCTGGGAGGTGCCTACAACTCTGAGCCACACCTCCCACCCACAATAGGTGCACCCGTGAATCTGATAACTCTAACACAGCAGAGGCACTTGTAAACCTACCTTCCAGTCTATGCTTTCCCTCTCTCTGTGGTGAAGAAGTCTTTGTGGTGAAGGAGATTCTGCCATTCCAGTGACCCACATGGTGACACTGACAGCAGCAAGGCATCAACAATCTGAGTCACAAGAAGGTGACAATTTTCTAAAATGATGGAGTATAGTGATCTAACTGAAAGAGAATCCAAAATAGCTGTCATGTCAGTTCTAATGAGGTGGATGACGCTGGAGCCGATTATACAGAGTGAAGTAAGCCAGAAAGAAAAACACTAATACAGTATACTTACACATATTTATGGAATTTAGAATGATGGTAATGATAAACCTGTACGCAAGACAGCAAAAGAGACACAGAGGTATAGAACGGCCTTTTGGACTCTGTAGGAGAGGGAGAGGGTGGGATGGGTTGGCAGAGTGGCAGTGTAACATGTGTGATGTCGTGGGTGAAATGAATCGCCAGTCCAGGTTTGATGCAGGAAGCAGGATGCTTGGGACTGATGCACGGGGATAATCCAGAGATAGGGTGTGGGGCGGGAGGGTGGAGGTGGGGGTCGGGATTGGGAGTTCATGTACACTCATGGCTAATTCATGTCAATGTGTAACAAAACGAATACAGTATTGTAAAGCAAAACAAACTAAAAAATAAAAATTAATTAAAAAAAAAAAAAAGTGTGGGGCGGGAGGGGGGAGGTGGGGGTCGGGATTGGGAGTTCATGTACACTCATGGCTGATTCATGTCGATGTGTAGCAAAATGAATACAGTATTGTAAAGCAAAACAAACTAAAAAAATAAAAATTAATTAAATTTAAAAGAAATAGCTGTCATGAGGAAACTGAATGAGTTACAAGAAAACTCAGAAAGGCAATTCAATAAGCTCGGGAATAAAATTAATGAACAGAAGGGATACTTTACTAAAAAAGATCAAAATTCTTAACAAAAAAAAGGGAGGGGCAATTTTGGAACTGGAAAACTCAATAAACAAGATGAAGAATGCATTAGTAAGCACTAAAAATAGAGCAGACAATATGAGAGAGAATTAGCAAGCTCAAAGGTGGAAATCTAGAAATGATATAGATAAAAGAGGTGAGATAATTAAGATATAACAAAATGAAGAAATTCTTTGAGAAATATCTGACTCTTTTATGAAAGGAAATGTTAGCATGATGGGTATCTCAGAAGAAGAGAGGGAAAATGGAACAGAGCTTATTTAAAGAAATAATAGCTGAGAACTCCCCAAACGTGGGGCAGAAATTGGAAATCCAATCAAGAATATTCATTCTCTATGAAGCTAATAGAATACCTAATTACCTCAACACTAAAAGATGTTCTCTAAGACACATTATATTAAAACTATCAAAAGTCAGTGACAAAAAGACTTTTAAAGGCAATTAGGGAAGAATAGATGGTAACCTACAAAGGAAAGAAGGTTTCTTAAATTACAGAAGTTACAGGCCAGGAGAGAGTGGAATGACATGTTCAAAATGAAGAAAAACTGTCAGCCAAAAATATCCTATCTAGCTAATGATAACATCTAGAAAGTTATCATTCAGATATGGAGAAATTAAGAGTTTTCAAGACAAACTAGTGTCGAAGGACTTCATCAACACTAGACCTGCCTTATGAGAAACACTGAAACTCTTTTACCAGAAACAAAAAGTCTTTTACCAAAAACAAAAAGTCAAAGGTACATACACGGAATAAGGTGATAAATAGAGTCTGAAAATTGCAACTACACATCAGAATAGAATTTTAAACACCTCATTATAGAATAAAGGTTAAAGAAAAAAAGTAATACAAATGACTGTAGCTCCTTTAATTGGTAACAAACTCACAACATAAAAAGGGATAATTTGAGATAACAGAAACATAAAAGTTGAAAAGATGGGACTTATATAAGCAAATGAAGATAAGGTGCTATCAGCAGAAAAAGGATTATTTTATCTATGAGATATTTTATACAAAGCTCATGGTAACCATGAAAGACAAATCTAGAGCAGAGACACAAAACATAAAAAAGAGGAAACTGAAAAACCTGATTAAGGGAAAAAAAAAAACAAACCTACCAAACTAAAATGATTGACAGAAACACAAACAGAAAAAAATGGAGATATAGACAAATCAGAAAACTAAAGACAAAAAGACAGTACTAAGTCCTCATTTATCCATAATCACCTAAAGGTAAATGGATTGAATTCACCAATGCAACAAAACACAGGGTGGCTTTGTTGTCAGCTGTTCAGTCACTCAATCGTGTCCGACTCTTTGTGACCTCAAGGAGTGTGGCACACCAGGCTTCCCTGTCCTTCACCATCTCCTGCAGCTTATTCAAACTCATGTCCATTGAGTCAATGATGCCATCCAATCGTCTCATCCTCTGTCATTCGTTCTTCTCCTGCTTTCAATCTTTCCGAGCATCAGGGTCTTTTCTAATGAGTCTGCTCTTCGCATCAGGTGGCCAAAGTATTGGAGCTTCATCATCAGTCCTTCCAATGAATATTCAAGATTGACTTCCTTTAGGATGGACTGGTTGGATCTCCTTGCAGTCCAAGGGACTCTCAAGAGTCTTCTCCAACACCACAGTTCAAAAGCATCAATTCTTCAATGCTCAGCTTTCTTTATAGTCCAACTCTCATGTCCATACATGACTACTGGGAAAACTATAGCCCTGACTAGATGGATCTTTGTCAGCAAAGTAATGTCTCTACTTTTTAAATGCTGACTAGGTTGGTCATAGCTTTTCTTCCAAGCAGCAAGTGTCTTTTAATTTCATGGCTACAGTCACCACCTGTAGTGATTTTGGATCCCAAGAAAATAGGCTGTCACTGTTTTCATTGTTTCCCCATCTATTTGCCATGATGTTATGGGACCAGATGCCACGGTCTTAGTTTTTTGAATGTTGAGTTTTAAGCCAGCTTTTTCACTCTCCTCTTTCACTTTCATCAAGAGGCTCTTTAGTTTCTCTTCACTTTCTGCCATAAGTGTGGTGACATCTGCATATCTGAGGTTATTGATATTTCTCCCAGCAATCTTGATTCCAGCTTGTGCTTCATCCAGCCCGATATTTTACATGATGTATTTTGCATATAAGTTAAATAAGCAGGCTGACAATATACAGGCTTGATTTACTTCTTTCCCTATTTGGAACCAGTCTGTTGTTCCATGTCCAGTTTTAACTGTTGCTTCTTAACCTGCATACAGATTTCTCAGGAGGCAGTAGTCTAAGGTAGTCTGGATGGATTTAAAAATAAATCCCAACTATATGCTCCTTCCAGGAGACTCTAAAGACAAACATGGGCTTAAAGTGAATGGATAAAAGATAATATTTCAAGAAAATAGCAGATAGAAAAAGCAAATGTAGCCATATACATATCAGACAACATGAATTTCAAGCTAAATAAAATAACAAGACACTAAGATAGGCATTATACAAACCTAGATAGTATATTCAAAAGCAGAGACATTACTTTGCCGACTAAGGTCCGTCTAGTCAAGGCTATGGTTTTTCCTGTGGTCATGTATGGATGTGAGAGTTGGACTGTGAAGAAGGCTGAGCACAGAAGAATTGATGCTTTTGAACTGTGGTGTTGGAGAAGACTCTTGAGAGTCCCTTGGACTGCAAGGAGATCCAACCAGTCCATTCTGAAGGAGATCAACCCTGGGATTTCTTTGGAAGGAATGATGCTAAAACTGAAGCTCCAGTACTTTGGGCACCTTATGCGAAGAGTTGACTCATTGGAAAAGACCCTGATGCTGGGAGGGATTGGGGGCAGGAGGAGAAAGGGACGACCGAGGATGAGATGGCTGGATGGCATCACAGACTCAATGGACGTGAGTCTGAGTGAACTCCGGGAGTTGGTGATGGACAGGGAGGCCTGGCGTGCTGCGATTCATGGGGTCGCAAAGAGTCGGACACGACTGCGCGACTGAACTGAACTAGTTTTTTTGGGCTCCAAAATCACTGCAGATGGTGACTGCAGCCATGAAATTAAAAGGCGCTTACTCCTTGGAAGAAAAGTTATGACCAACCTAGATAGTATATTCAAAAGCAGAGACATTACTTTGCCGACTAAGGTCCGTCTAGTCAAGGCTATGGTTTTTCCTGTGGTCATGTATGGATGTGAGAGTTGGACTGTGAAGAAGGCTGAGCGCAGAAGAATTGATGCTTTTGAACTGTGGTGTTGGAGAAGACTCTTGAGAGTCCCTTGGACTGCAAGGAGATCCAACCAGTCCATTCTGAAGGAGATCAACCCTGGGATTTCTTTGGAAGGAATGATGCTAAAACTGAAGCTCCAGTACTTTGGGCACCTTATGCGAAGAGTTGACTCACTGGAAAAGACCCTGATGCTGGGAGGGATTGGGGGCAGGAGGAGAAAGGGACGACCGAGGATGAGATGGCTGGATGGCATCACAGACTCAATGGACGTGAGTCTGAGTGAACTCCGGGAGATGGTGTTGGACAGGGAGGCCTGGCGTGCTGCGATTCATGGGGTCGCAAAGAGTAGGACACGACTGCGCGACTGAACTGAACTGAACTGATACAATGATAAAGGAGACAACTCATAAAGGACACATAATAGTGATGAATACATAAGCACCTACAATAGGAGCAACAAAATACATAAAGCAGTTATAAAAAGACTTAGAGAGAATTTGAGGACAACACAATAATAATGAGACTTTAACACCCTGCTTACTTCAATAGATTCATCATCCAGACAAAATATCAACAAAGAAACAGCAGTCTTAAGTGGAACATTAGGCCAGGGAATTTGACAGATTTGTTTAGAACATTCCATCAAAATGAAGCAGAATACACATTCTTATCAAGAGCACATGGAACAGTCTCAAGGATGAACCACATGTTGGGATACAAAACACTAAATTTAAGAAGACTGCAATCATATCAAACATTCCTTCCCAATTATAATAGCATGAAACTATAAATCAAAGCTGGATAAATCACAAATATTGGAGAGTAAACAATATGCTACTGAACAACTTCAATGAATACTTCAAAGGAAAAAAAATTCAGACAGATGAAAATAAAAATATACTAAACTTTATGGGATGCAATAAAAGCTGTATTAAGAGAGAAGTTTTTAGATATAGAGGTCTATTTTAACAAATAAGATATATATATACATACACACACACACGCACATATATATATATAATCTCACATCTAAAGGAACTAGAAAATGAAGACAAATGAAGCCCAAAGTCAGTAGAAGGAATGACATAATAAATATCAGAGCTGAAATAAATGAATCGGACTAGAAAAGACAATAGAAGAGATCAATGAATCTAAATGCTTGTTTTTTTGAAAAGATAAATTGACAAATCTTTAGCTTAACTCACTATGAAAGAAAGAGGGAAGACATAGACTCAGAACTGAAGAGGAGAAATAATAACAGATACCCCAGAAGTAAAAAGAATTATAAGAGAATGTTATGAACAGCTATTTGCCAGCAAATTGGACAATCTAGAAAAGAAATGGATAAATTCTTAGAATCATACAATCTTCCATGACTGAATTGTGGAGAAATATACATTGTGAACAGACAGATCATTAGTGAAGAGATTAAAATAGTAATCAAGAAAGTCCCCAAAACAGACATCCAGGAGCAGATAGCTTTAAAAAGCAGCTCAAAATGGATCAGAATTAAATGTAAGAACTGAAATCATAAAACTAGAAGAAAAGATAGGCAATGCACTCTTTGGCATTGGTCTTAGCAATACTTTCTAGATATGTCTTCTCAGGCAAGGGAAGCAAAAGCAAAAATAAACAAACAAAAGATCTTCTGCACAGTAAAAGACATCATTAAAAAAAAAAAAAGAAAAAGAAAAGAAAAGGCAACCTACTGAATGACAGAAGATATTTGCAAATCATATGTCAGATAAGGGATTAATATCCAAAATATATTTAAAAACTCACAGAGCTTAACAACAACAACAACAAAACCAACCTCATTAAAAAAAAAAAAATAGGCAGAGGAGCTAAAATGCATTTTTCCAAAAAAGACATATGATGGCCTTTGAAAGGCCATATATACATAGATACAGAAAGGTACATTGAAAGATGTTCAACATCATTAATTATCTGGGCAATGCAAATCAAAACCATAATGAGATATCACCTTACACCTGTCAGAATCTATATCATTAAGAAAAAAAAAAAAAAATAAGCCAAGTGAGAGATAACAAGGATGTGATTTAGGATGATAAAAGATGAAGGAAAAGTGTGTGAGTATATCAGATCCAAAAACTGTTTTGCTTTTCATGTGTGAAATACTTGCATTTCAAGTACAGTTCTGCTACATTTTTAGCTTTACTCCTCTGGTTAAATAACTTTGCACCTCTAAACTTTATTATTCTTATTCTGAAGACAGAAATGCATGACAGGCAAGGATTTTGTGAGCATTGTAAATAATACTTGTAGAATAACTGGAACACATCCTAGCAAATATTAGCTTCCAGATAATAACATAAATTGTTTTCATGTCCTTCCTGCATTAATTGGAAAAAGAAATATCTAGTGAATGAGGAGAAACTAAGTGTTCTGTAGGGTGTCAGATGCAAACCTTCATCTTTATCTCTGCTATCAAACATTTTTCAAAGGATATATTGACTCTTTACAGTTTCTGTTTAAGAAAATTTGGATATATACTAATATCTATGTCATAAGAAACCACAGATTACAAAGAGAGTACATATACATCTATCAGAAGATGTGGTATAAATTAGCATCTTTATTATGCATATTATTTTGGATAGTGCATTTTTATAGCTTCTTTTAATTTTTTTGTGTGTGAAATGTTCTGTTTCTTTCCCTTCATTCTGAGATACTCTACATCAGAGCGCCCAGCTAGATTCAGTTCAGTTCAGTTCAGTCGCGCAGTCGTGTCCGACTCTTTGCGACCCCATGAATCGCAGCACGCCAGGCCTCCCTGTCCATCACCAACTCCCGGAGTTCACTCAGACTCACGTCCATTGAGTCCGTGATGCCATCCAGCCATCTCATCCTCGGTCGTCCCTTTCTCCTCCTGCCCCCAATCCCTCCCAGCATCAGGGTCTTTTCCAATGAGTCAACTCTTCGCATAAGGTGCCCAAAGTACTGGAGCTTCAGTTTTAGCATCATTCCTTCCAAAGAAATCCCAGGGTTGATCTCCTTCAGAATGGACTGGTTGGATCTCCTTGCAGTCCAAGGGACTCTCAAGAGTCTTCTCCAACACCACAGTTCAAAAGCATAATTCTTCTGCGCTCAGCCTTCTTCACAGTCCAACTCTCACATCCATACATGACCACAGGAAAAACCATAGCCTTGACTAGACGGACCTTAGTCGGCAAAGTAATGTCTCTGCTTTTGAATATACTATCTAGGTTGGTCATAACTTTTCTTCCAAGGAGTAAGCGCCTTTTAATTTCACGGCTGCAGTCACCATCTGCAGTGATTTTGGAGCCCAAAAAAAACAAAGTCTGACACTGTTTCTACTGTTTCCCCATCTATTTCCCATGAAGTGATGGGGCCAGATGCCATGATCTTCGTTTTCTGAATGTTGAGCTTTAAGCCAACTTTTTCACTCTCCTCTCTCACTTTCAACAAGAGGCTTTTTAGCTCCTCCTCACTTTCTGTCATAAGGGTGGTGTCATCTGCATATCTGAGATTATTGATATTTCTCCCAGCAATCTTGATTCCAGCTTGTGCTTCTTCCAGTCCAGCGTTTCTCATGATGTACTCTGAATAGAAGTTAAATAAGCAGGGTGACAATATACAGCCTTGACGTACTCCTTTTCCTATTTGGAACCAGTCTGTTGTTCCATGTCCAGTTCTATAGTTGCTTAAAATTCTTGTCCAGCAATACTAACGTATGTGTTAGTTACTAACATAATCTAAATGTTGGACTTGGTTGGTTGTTAATTTTCTTGAGACTTGGCTACATTTTCCTGGCTCTTCATGTGTTGGTAATTTTGGACATTGTTATATTCTTCCAAAGTCTGTTGATATTTTTTGTTTGTGTTACAAGGCAATTAGTTTGTTGACCTGAAATTGCAATGTCTATCTCTTAGGAAATAGTTCAAATCTCAGTTCAATTATCTTATCCTTAGCTGACTAGCTTAAATTGGTCAGAGGTCAAATATTTGGAGAGTTTACATACAGAATTTAAGGCCCCCATTCTCTGGATCTCTCCTTTATGAGATTCTCCCCTGAATTCATTTTTCAGATTAGACCAATATTTATTGCAAAAATACAAGCAGGTTTTCTGATCCAATGCTTTGGCTCTTCTGATGCAAGGGTATATTTAGATAAAATTTGAGAGTTTAAGACAATACAATTCCAATCATATGTGTATACATATACATTTCTAAACTTTGTGTTTATATGCTGGGTCTTCACTGCTGCATGGGTTTCTCTCTAGTTGCAGTGAGTGGAGACTACTCTCTAGTTGTGTTCGCGGGCTTCTCATTATGGTGGTTTTTCTTTGTTATGTAGCACGGGCTCTGGGGCGCACGGGCTTCAGTAATTGCTGCACTTGGCCTCACTAGTCATGGCTCCTAAGCTCTAAATCACGAGCTCAGTAGTTACGGCACACGGACTTAGTTGTTGTAAAGCATGTGGGATCTTCCTGGATAGAGGATCAAATCTGTGTCTCCTGCATTGGCAGGCACATTCTTTTACCACTGAGCCACCAGGGAAGCCCTTGCATATACATTTTGATCAGAACATTACACGACCTACAGGCTCTTTTTTAAATTGCAAGCAAAAATGTTAATTTCCTCTTGTCTATCAACACTTTAATATATTTCATAGACTTTAAGAAGTATCATAAAAAATATGGAACCCTTCACACACCTGCATGTCATCCTTACACAGGGACCATACTTATCTTCTATTGTTCCAAATTTAGCATATGTGCTGCCAAAGCAAACACTCTCTCCTAAATTTTAATCTAAACTCCTTTTTCTCATTCTTCAGGTCAAAAGTACTGTGAGTTTTTTAAAAGAACTTTAACTTTTCTGAGTAATGCTAACTATGAGTGAGTGAAGTCACTCAGTCGTGTCCGACTCTTTGTGACCCCATGGACGGTAGCCTACCAGGCTCCTCTGTCCATAGGGTTTTCTAGGCAAGAGTACTGGAGTGGGTTGCCATTTCCTTCTCCAGGAGATCTTCCCAACCCAGGGATCGAACCCAGGTCTCCCACATTGTAGGCAGACGCTTTACCATCTGAGCCACCAGGGAACTGTGGCCTCATCTTAAAGCCGTAAGAAAAAGAAGCTAACCTTAGGTGTCTCCTTTACGTGTCAGCTCCTCTCCAGAATCTGACAGCCTTTTTGGCTCTTCCATGTTTGGGGGTGTTTTTTGTTTTCCCCTAAGACTTTGCAGGATCAGTCCAGTGAGAACTTATTCAGCTACATTGGAGAACTAAATGTTTAAAAATCACCCTCAGCCTGCTGAGGGTGCTTAAGAAGAATAATTCAAAAAATAAGATTTGATTCATGGGAATGTAAACAAATCTTGGTTTTATTGAGGAAGAAAAAAAGAGAGAGAGAGTTATGGAAAAGTTAGGGTGCAGTGGGGCAGGAATTAACCGTTAATATAACAAGCCTGAATATGAATTTACTGTACAGTTATCCACTGGTAAATCTCAAAACTGTTTCCATACAAAACTCTCTCTTGAGCCCCAAACCTGCCTTACCTGTGGGTCTATCAGGTAGAAGTTTATTTTCAGACATCTCAATTTTTCTGTGAAGAGATGGTTTCATTCTCTTCCCTAAGACTTCTCTTTTTCTCATCCCAAATAATAGTATCACTACATAAAATGAAGCAAACTATAAAACAAAATTAGAATACTTATATTCTATTTCCACTTTTTATTAGTTCTCCTCGTAAACTTCTCCCAAGCATGTCTATAACCTTCTGTTCCCCTCTTCCCATCTCTGTTCATCTTTCTTTTGGAAATCAGCTTCCTAACTAATTTCTTTGCCATAAATTCATCTTCCTCATGACTAAAGAACTAGCCCTCTAAAATTTAATTTCCTTAGGTCACATTTAAAAATGCAGATTGATCTCCCAGAGGTTGACATATTTCTATCCTTATATTTCACCCACAGATATTCTTTTTGTTTTGCAAATGATCTGTGTTCTTCCACTACTCTGGGCTTTCTGAAGTTTCTTGCTTTGTTTAAAATGCTTATTTCTTTTAGTTTCTAAGCTTCTTTTACACCCTAAAGAATTCTTTCAAATGTTACCACATTTATAGTAAAATTGACCTTTGCAGACAGAATTAACCACTGTCCTGTGTACTCATAAATTTAAAATGTATAGCAATTGCAGTACTCATTACATTATTACACTGGCATTATTTGTTTATTGGGCGAGGAAAACATTAATTCTTTGGGGGCATTTATTATGTCTTAATTGTTTTTACTTCCCTTCTTACTCTGTGTCTTTTTCCAACTCCAGGGCTTAGTGGAGTTAATTAGCATACTGTAGTTTCTCAACAAATGTTTTCTGAGTCAATGAATTGAGGTTCAAATGAGTTTATGTTGTTGATTATGGCTGTACACATGACAATGTGGAAACTTGGAACTGCCTCTGACCTTAATTCTAGAGCTCTTGCCATAATAAACAAAGGACTGACCTGCAACTTCAATCGCTCAGTCGTATCCAACTCTTTGTGACTCCATGAACTGCAGCACACCAGGCCTCCCTGACCATCACCAATTCCCAGAGTTTACCCAAACTCATGTCCATCAAGTTGGTGATGCCATCCAGCCATCTCATCCTCTGTCATCCCCTTCTCCTCCTGCCCCCAATCCCTCCCAGCATCAGAGTCTTTTCCAATGAGTCAACTCTTCGAATGAGGTGGCCAAAGTATTGGAGTTTCAGCTTTAGCATCAATCCTTCCAAAAAACACCCAGGACTGATCTCCTTTAGAATGGACTGGTTGGATCTCCTTGCAGTCCAAGGGACTCTCAAGATTCATGTTGATGTATGACAAAACCAATACAATATTGTAAAGTAATTAGCCTCCAATTAAAATAAATAAATTTATATTTAAAAATTTTAAAAAGAGTCTTCAATACAGAGACAGACTTTGTTGGCAAAGTAATGTCTCTGCTTTTAAATGTGCTATCTAGGTTGGTCATAACTTTCCTTCCAAGGAGTAAGCGTCTTTTAATTCCATGGCTGCAGTCACCATCTGCAGTGATTTTGAAGCCCAAAAAATAAAGTCTGACACTGTTTCCACTGTTTCCCCATCTATTTCCCATGAAGTGATGGGACCAGATGTCATGATATTGGTTTTCTGAATGTTGAGCTTTAAGCCAACTTTTTCCTCTCCTCTTTCACTTTCATCAAGAGGCTTTTTAGTTCCTCTTCACTTTCTGCCATAAAGGTGGTGTCATCTGCATATCTGAGGTTATTGATATTTCTCCCGGTAATCTTGATTCCATCTTGTGCTTCCTCTACCCCAGTGTTTCTCATGATGTACTCTGCATAGATGTTAAATAAGCAAGGTGACAATATACAGCCTTGACGTACTCTTTCTCCTATTTGGAACCAGTCTGTTGTTCTATGTCCAGTTCTAACTGTTGCTTCCTGACCTGCATACAGGTTTCTCCAGAGGCAGGTCAGGTGGTCTGGTATTCCCATCTCTTTCAAAATTTTCCACAGTTTATTGTGATCTACACAGTCAAAGGCTTTGGCATAGTCAATAAAGCAGAAATAGATGTTTTTCTGGAACTCTCTTGCTTTTTCCATGATCCAGAGTATGTTGGCAATTTGATCTCTGGTTCCTCTGCCTTTTCTAAAACGAACTTGAACATCTGGAAGTTCACAGTTCACATATTGCTGAAGCCTGGCTTGTAGAATTGTGAGCATTACTTTACTAGCATGTGAGATGAGTGCAACTGTGCTGTAGTTTGAGCATTCTTTATTGCAGGTAAATGCTGACTTTACCTGTTATCTCAGTACTAGTTGTGTCTTTCTGCCTGTGATATTTTAAAATGTATTTGATAATTGTGAATATTTGTATCTCTGTTCTGAAATCTCTCAATCTTAAATTCTCTATCCTCATGGCATCAGCCTTTTAATATTTTTCATTGAAGAAATTAATTTTTTTATTATTTAATTATTTATGTTCTAAAAAAGCCACCATACCGTCCTTTCTCTGAACTTCAGCCCCACATTAAGAACATGGATAAAATGCTCACAGCTCAGTTATACTTAGAATAAAAGAAAGCACATTTATAAATCTACCTACAGTAACTCATTCCATATCCTTCTAAAAATCCCAGTTTATGATGAAACCTATTGTAGCCCTTGTGTTTGCACCTGTTACTCTTTTCTTCTTTGTAAACCAATTTAGAATTATACCGTGCAAATTTTCATTTTATTGAATCTCTTGTTTTGAGCTTATCTTCCTTTTAAAATGGAAAATATGGACATTGCAAAACATTTTTCAGAATTTTTAGAAAGCTGCTCTTTTATAGGACAAGTTTTACTTCTGGTCACACTTGTATCTGCTTTAATGAGATAATGTCCTGTTACTTTATAAAACCTCTCCTCTTTGATTGTACCAATTAGAGCTTTGATGATCAGGACTTAGATAAGAGTTTGCCTCAGTATTTCTTTAATAATCAATAAATCATTTGTCAGTGTGCTCATTACTGATTCTGCAGCAACTCAAATAGTACCTGACAAAAAATGTGTTTGGCTAAATGATCAGAGTTCTATTTTTAACTGAATGAATTTACAGCCAAAAGCTGAGTGACGACAGCTCACAGTGATAATAATATCAGACATTTATCAATGCTTATTACATGCCAAAAAATTTATGTATATTATTTTAATTAATCATTATAATTATCTAGACACTGAAATCTAAAATATGAGAGGTTTCACTGCATGTGAACTGTATACCATACAATTTATTCAACAACCAAAAACCATTTATGGAGTACATACTCATAATGTGTCAGGCATTTGATTTTGATAAAAAGCCCGATAACATTTTTTTTCTATTTATTAGAGAAGGAAAGGTAGAAGTTGACTTTCAGTTCAATACAGCACAATGTGAATAATAAGGCTGAAGCCATGTCCTCCCCCATCCAATTTTAATAAAAATGTAAAAGATATTAAAAGCAACTTGTGGATGTGCTAGAAAACAAGAAGAGTTACATTGTGTAAATCAGAAACTATAAGAGTTTTTGAAAAACTAAGAAGGAAAAAGAATTAGGCGAAAGAAAGAAATCACATTCTAATACAAGTGCAGGAGAAGAAAGCTGAAAAAATATGGACGTGACTCCAAGGGTGCTTCAAAGGCAAAAGCCAGTGATCATGGGATCAAGACAGGTCCAGAGACAAGCAGCGGGCATCTGGTGGTGTGTTCCACTCACTCAGTCAGAGAAAACAGGCCTCTTTCCTTGTTTAACATTTCACCTGATTGCCAAATTACCCTCCCACCCCAACTTAGTCCAAGCAGCAAGCTGCAGAGGCATCTATCCTGGGCAGGTGGATGCCTGGGCATATGGAGCTGAACAGTGTCTCTAGTGGCTGGTGACACCCACGGAGAAGTGGAGGGCCCACATGCAGATTAACTATTGATTTGTTGTTTTAGTCACTACAACACACCTGACTCTTTTGTAACGTTGTGAACTGTAGTCCGCCAGGCTTCTCTGTCCATTCAGTGCTGGAACAGGTTGCCATTTCTTTCTCTGGGAGATCTTTTTGACCCAGGAATCAAACCTGGCTCTCCTGCATTTACAGGCTGATTCTTTACCACTGAGCCACCCTGCTGCCAAAGACTGCTGCCTCTCCATCCTAGAAAGGCTTCACAAAGACTGAATATTCAAAGACAAGGAAAGGGAGCTTCCATAGGTAAAACAAAGCAGGCAGGCAAGAATCACCAGATATTTTATTTACTTCACCACTCTTGAAAAGAGGCAACAAACTCAATAAATTAAAAAATTCACCCATGGCTGTACACACACACACAGGCACACACACACACACACACATAAGTGTGTATATGTATATATATATAAATCTATAAGATTTATTTACTTATATATATTTATAAAAAGAATAGAACTTTAAAATTAGTAAAGAGTAGGGGAGAGGAATGGAGAAGGAAATGCTCACCAGGAAGTTCTTTATCTGTATAAAATTTCATATATCAGGGGATGACAAAAGTGAAGAGAAGTTACAGGGGGGAAAAAATGAACCTATGTAGTAACATGCCTGTATCTGTCAGCCACAGTGACAGTTTGAACATATCCAGTAGGACATGCTACTTCTCTCAGCAGAAAGCTACCCACATTTTTTTAAATGGGAAAATACACTTTTTATAGTTTTAAAAACATATGTTGTTAAATTTATTGCCTTAACCAATTTTTAAAGGACAGCTCAGTGGTATTAAGTATCTTTGTGTTGTTTACAACAAATCTCTAGACTTTTTCATCTTGCAACACTGAAATACTTTCTAAACACTAATATTCTCTGTTGTCGTCACCTGGTTTTGGGGACCCATATTTTTACTTTCTGCATTTATGATTTTGGCTACTTTAAACACTTCACATGAGTGGAATCATACAGTATTTGTCCCTTTATGACTGGCTTACTTCGCTTAGCATGTCTTTGAGGCTCAGCTATGCTGTAGCATGTGATAGGATTTCCTTCCTTATAGCTGTGAAAAAAAGAGAAGCAAAAAGTATAGGAGAAAAGGAAAGATATACCCATATGAATAGCAAGGAGAGATAAGAAAGCCCTCTTCAGTGATCAGTGCAAAGAAATAGAGGAAATAATACAATAGGAAAGAACTAGAGATCTCTCCAAGAAAATTAAAGATACCAAGGGAATATTTCATGCAAAGATGGGCTCAATAAAAGACAGAAATGATATAGAACTAATAGAAGCAGAAGATATTAATAAGAGGTGGCAAGAATACACCAAAGTACTGTACAAAAAAGATCTTCATGACCCAGATAATCACGGTGATGTGATCACTCACTTAGAGCCAGAATCCTGGAATGTAAAGTCAAGTGGGCCTTAGGAAGCATCACTACAAATAAAGCTAGTGGAGGTGATGAAATTCCAGTTGAGCTGTTTCAAATCCTAAAAGATGATGCTGTGAAAATGCTGCACTCAATATGCCAGCAAATTTGGAAAACCTCAGTGGTGGCCATAAGACTTGAAAAAGTCAGTTTTCATTCCAATCCCAAAGAAAGGCAATGCCAAAGAATGCTCAAACTACCAGACAATTGTACCCATCTCACAAGTAGCAAAGCAATGCTCAAAATTCTCGAAGCCAGGCATCAGCAATACATGAACCATGAACTTCCATATGTTCAAGCTGGTTTTAGAAAAGGCAGAGGAACCAGAGATCAAATTGCCAACATCTGCTGGATCATGGAAAAAGCAAGAAGTTCCAGAAAAACATCTATTTCTGCTTTATTGACTGTGCCAAAGCCTTTGACTGTGTGGACCACTACAAACTGTGGAAAATTCTAAAAGAGATGGGAATACCAGACCACCTGACCTGCCTCTGGAGAAACCTGTATGCAGGTCAGGAAGCAACAGTTAGAACTGGACATGGAACAACAGACTGGTTCCAAATAGGAAAAGGAGTACATTAAGGCTGTATCTTGTCACCCTGCTTATTTAACTTCTATGCAGAGTACATCATGAGAAACCCTGGACTGGAAGAAGCACAAGCTGGAATCAAGATTGCTGGGAGAAATATCAATAACCTCAGATATGCAGATGACACCACCCTTATGGCAGAAAGTGAAGAAGAACTAAAGAACCTCTTGAAGAAAGTGAAAGAGGAGAGTGAAAAGTTGCCTTAAATTGCAATATTCAGAAAACTAAGATCATGGCATCTGGTCCCATCACTTGATGGCAAATAGATGGGGAAACAGAGACTGACTTTATTTTTGGGGACTCCAAAATCACTCAGATGGTGATTGCAGCCATGAAATTAAAAGACTCTTACTCCTTGGAAGGAAAGTTATGACCAACCTAGATACCATCTTAAAAAGCAGAGACATTACTTCGTCAACAAAGGTTCATCTAGTCAAGGCTATGGTTTTTCCAGTAGTCATGTATGGATGTGAGAGTTGGACTGTGAAGAAAGCTGAGCGCCAAAGAATCGATTCTTTTGAACTGTGGTGTTGGAGAAGACTCTTGAGAGTCCCTTGGACTGCAAGGTGATCCAAACAGTCTATCCTAAATGAAATCAGTCCTAAATATTCATTGAAATGACTGATGTTTAAGCTGAAACTCTAATACTTTCGCCACCTGATGTGAAGAGCTGCCTCACTTGAAAAGATCCTGATGCAGGGAAAGATTGAGGGCAGGAGGAGAAGGGGATGACAGAGGATGAGATGGTTGGATGGCATCACCAACTCAATGGACATGGGTTTGGGTAGACTCTGGCAGTTGATATGGACAGGGAGGCCTGGCATGCTGTGGTTCATGGGATCGCAAAGAGTCGGACACGACTGAGGGACTGAACTGAAGTGTCAAATCAAATAATGACGTTAACTTAAAGAAGAATTCAACTTTGTCTTACTCTAATAATCTGATGCTGTAATCAAGTTAGAAAATGATGCTTTATGGATATAGTTATGTTAATGTTAAAAGGACTAAGAAGTACCAATTGAAACAGAAGAAAGTGAGTATTCTTTTAACACACACATTCACACACATACAATACTAAGTAAAGAAGAAAGTTATTCAAATTCTGTATATATATGTAAGCACTATAGGATCTTATGATTAATCATTTTTCCCTTTCCTGCTTTTCCTTAGATGTTTTTGGCAGCCCTGTCACTCAGCTTTATTTCTAAGGCACTGGGTGCAATCATTATGAAAAGTTCCATCACTCAAATAGAAAGGAGATTTGACATATCATCTTCTACTGTTGGCTTAATTGATGGAAGCTTTGAAATTGGTAAGTTTTATATGCATTTTGATGATTTAGTAATCAGAATGCAGGAGTGCAAACTGTTCGTATATGCTCTCCACCACTGACCCTTAACCAGAGGTCAGCATCCTCGCTCCTCTGCCATGGCAGTTTGGTAGTATCTGGAGACACTTTGGTTGTCATCACCAAGGGTTAGGGAATAGTGCTGGTGTCTAGTGGTGGAGGCCAGAGACGCCTCGAAACATCCCCAATGCCCAAGGCAGCTCCGAAACGAAGAATTACCTAGTCCAAAATGTCAAAAGCATAGAGGTTAAACAGCTCTGATTTACACACGCTCACTGTCTGCAAACTAATATTCTGCAGGATTTTAACCTTCCTTTTCTCAAGATGCACTAGTGCAAAAAAAGGTTGGAGAGAGGACTTTGATTCTGATGATTTAGGGAGGGAGGAACAGTTTTGAAGCAATGTTTGTTAGGTTCTACTGTTTGAAAAAAGTAAAAGTGTTAGTCAGTTGTGTCTGACTCTTTGTGACTCCATGGATGTAGCCCACTAGGCACCTCTGTCCCTGGAATTCTCCAAGATTACTGGAGTGGGTAGTCATTCCCTTCTCCAGGGGGATCTTTGCAACCCAGGGATCAAACCCAGATGTCTTGCATTGCAGGCAGATTCTTTACTATCTGAGCCATCATACCCCAATTTCAGGCTCACAAACACATGTCCCCCTGCAGCTTCAAAGCTGTTTAAATGCATTTCTAGGACACAACATACTATCTGTGAATGTTGACAGCTTTAGCTGTTTTTCCTACAGCTATAGGAAATAGCTGTAGGACAAAAACACTTGAGGAAAGATATTTACTCAATGCATTTTTCATTCACCTTTCAGTTCAGTTCAGTTCAGTCCCTCAGTAGTGTCCGACTCTTTGCAACCCCATGAATCACAGCACTCCAGGCCTCCCTGTCCATCACCAACTCCCGGAGTTCCCTCAAACTCATGTCAATCAAGTCGGTGATGCCATCCAGCCATCTCATCCTCTGTCGTCCCCTTCTCCTCCTGCCCCCAATCCCTCCCAGCATCAGAGTCTTTTCCAATTAGTCAACTCTCCGCATGAGGTGACCAAAGTATTGGAGTTTCAGCTTTAGCATCATTCCTTCCAATGAACACCCAGGACTGATCTCCTTTAGGATGGACTGGTTGGACCTCCTTGCAGTCCAAGGGATTCTCAAGAGTCTTCTCCAACACCAGTTTAAGAGTGTTAATTCTTCGGCACTCAGCTTTCTTCATAGTCCAACTCTCACATCCATACATGACTACTGGGAAAACCATAGCCTTGACTAAATGGACCTTTGTTGGCAAAGTAATATCTCTGCTTTTTAAGATGCTCTCTAGGTTGGTCATAACTTTCCTTCCAAGGAGTAAGAGTCTTTTAATTTCATGGCTGCAATCACCATCTACAGTGATTTTGGAGCCCCCCAAAACAAAGTCTGACACTGTTTCCACTCTTTCTCCATCTATTTCCCATGAAGTAGCATTCTTTAAATTCTTATTAAGTACCTTTCATGGTCTAGAAGCCAGAAGTATCAGAAAAGAATAAACCCTGTATGGTATCTGCTCTGAAAGAACGTACATACCACTGACAAAAGAGATAAATGAACAGAAGGTTCAATCCCTGGTTGAGGAATTGGGATCCCACATGGAGCATTGTCATGGTCTTCATAGAACAGGACCTGGGGACTGGAGTCGACGAGAAGAAGGATGCAGGGGACACAAGTCTTGAGTGAAACAAGGGTACTTTATTTTCAGAAACACATGCTCATGTTCATATATCTGCAATAAAATGATTACTCAGCCATTAAAAAGAATGAAATTCCACCAGCTGTGACAAAATGGACCTAAAAGGTCACTGAAGGGAATCCAAGCAGGTGTTCTTTCCCATGATCTCAGTTCTGAGAACTGCGTGCAGCTCTGCTTGTTCCTGTTATCCCGGAACTGATAAGGAACAGAGAGTCCTTGAGAAACAGCACACAAAGAAAGAAAACAAAATATTGGATCCCTTAAAGTTGAATGTCCCCTGACAATTCCCCCCTTTTTATTTTTTCATAATTGGGGGTAACTGTAGTTACTTTTATGAAAAAGGCCCTGACCAATTGAGTTTGTTTAGTTTGAACAATTTTAGTTGAAAGGCATTGGTATACTACAAACATAATCACCAGGATAATTATCAGCATTATAGTTTCAGATCCAATACTATGTGTAATGTTTTGAAACCATCTTTGAGGGTCTAGCCCAGATAATTGATCAGCTAGCTGTTCAGCTAAGGTTTTCAAATTGTTGGAAGAGGGTAGACTCTTGGAGAAGGTTTCAAAGATTTCCTTTTGCAATAATTGAACACTTAAGGAAGCATTATTATGTATATCTTGTAAAGGAAATTTGATTTGTTCCCAACTGTAAGCACTGTGGTTGAACCAAACAGGAGTGATACAAAATTGAGTATAATTACAATCACAATTTAATAATACTTGTTTTTGTAAATCTATTAATTGATCTCCAACCCAGTGGATGACTGTTTTTAATTCCTGAAATTTACTTGAACTTTTTCATCTATCTGAACCTGAGTGACTCATATAGTATGAGCATCTTTATTCCAATGTTGAATAAAGTTTTGTGTTTGAATTGAAGTTTGTAAAGCAATATCTATAACAGCAGCAGTGGTGCAGATGGCTATTAACCCCAAAATGCCAAGAATTAACCATTCAGTGAATCGTTTAGATCATCAGAGTAATTTAGTGAGTAACCAGGAGGCAAGTCCTACCATGGGACCCTCATTCCAGGGTCATTGGAGATCTACTGGCAACCACAGACTACGTTGAGATCGAAGAATCAAAAGGGATTCATTTTTTAGAAAAATAGAGGAATTAGGACAAGTATACAATTTGCAATCTATACAAGTCACAGAATGTAAAGTCTTATTAAATTGTAAGTTTCCTATGGCTATAACAAAAGGAAAGGGAACACAAGCTTGTATAAAATGTGAATGATTATAATGGAAGGAATAGTTACTATGACTATGATTGGTCCCTGTGAAATATCCAGTCCAAGTTCCAAGTTTTTCAGTACTTGCAGCAAGTTTCCAGATGTCCCATTGTTCAGGCCAAATCCGTTTATTGAGGATGATTTGAGGACAAGAAGGTGCCATTCCACCGTCAAGCCAGCCAGAGAGTCCTTTGTCATGGAAGTATTCCACTGAACTGTTGGTAATCTTCCATGTTACTTGAGTAACATAATCACACATAGTACTATTAATATCATCTAAGCAGTTGGATAGCCACATACCATGGGGTCCCCAATCAACAATGGTGTAATTAGCCATAAACATTAATTTCCCTGATTTAGCTTGACATCCATCCCAATAAACAGGAGTATATTTAAAGTCCTTATAAGTAAACCCCTTACACTCCAATTTTTGCCCTTTTCCTAGAGTTTCGGTAGTATTGACATGGTTCTCATAAAAGGACAGGACAATGAACAGTCCAAGCAATGTGTGGAAGTTCTTTTTTGGAGGCAGGAGGAAAGACCACATTTGTCGATTAGCATTAATACGTAATTCTCTGGGCCCATGCATAAAGGAAGGATTTCTTAGCCTAGAGAAATGTTAATTAGTCTTCCTTCTTCCTCAGGATGAGAGGGCCCCTCCAAGCTCCAAGGAGGAGGCATATGTACTGAGTCATTAGTGGATACAATTGGTCCTATATCTGTCCATTTTACAACCTGTAATAAAGGGAGGTTAGGTATATAAGCCCAATAAGTGTGATTAATCAAGTCAGCCTGAGCGGATGAAGCAAAAGCAAACAAAGCAAGCATAGCAACAAAAATATTTTCAGGATTCCAAGGCATTCCCTGTTGAGAAACCAGATTTTCATCTTGATTAGTAAGGGTTTTTATCTGTCCCCAAGTATGGAGATCATAAGGTTGATGACGTCAAGTGCGGCGTTTCTTGGAAAATTTTTAAAGCCACCATAGCTTGTACTGGAATCTCCTCCTCCTGGGGATTTTGCCATTTCTTCTCTGTCTTGAACACCTGTGGCTCCCCTAGGGCAGATCTTCCGAAGAGGGAGCCAACTGATTTTGTTGGATACATCTGGAGAAATACAAGCATACCCTTTCCCCTGTGATATTAATTTTTCAGATTTCCATTGTTTAGTCAACCTGTCTTGATACCAAATGGGCAGAGGAAGGGAGGTATCCTTCAATGCCTCGAAATGTTTTTCTGCTTTTGTCAAAATATCTCCTTTCAGTAAGTTTAAGAAATTTAAAACAAATAAAGCTGTATCAACAATAGTTATAGGATTAAAGAATATATTGCGTTGGAATCTAGTAAAGTCTGCTCTGGATAAGGAAGGTAGAAGTGTTCCTGTGTATTCCCCCTTTTTAAATTTTTTTATCTGTAGTTTCAGTGTATGATGTGTTCATTTAATTATGTCCTGTGTTTGTGAATTATAAGGAATATCTGTAATATGTTTAATAGAGAATTAATGGAAAAATTGTTTGAATTGTCTAGAAATATAGGCAGGGCCAGTGTCTGTTTTTATAGAACTAGGTGTTCTCATTACTATAAACCAAGCTAACAGGTGGTTATAATATGCCATGTAGTTTCACTTCGGAGAGGTGTGGCCCATATAAAAGAAGAATTTGTATCGAGTGAGACATGTAAGAAGGAAGAGGGAGAAAATTCAGGGCAATGAGTTACATCCATTTGTCATAGTTTATTAGGTTGTAATCCTCAAGGATTGATATCTTGTGTAATGGGTCAAAGATGTAGGGGCCTACAAGTAGAGCAATTTTTAATGATTTTTTTAGCATATCAGTATGGAATTGTCCAAATTTGATGTAATGAGCCAGCATTATTGTGTAATAGAGCATGTTGCTCTTCAGGAGTAGCAAAGAGACAAGCTTATCAGCTTATTTATTGTCATGAGCCGTAGGGCCAGGAAGACAAGAATGTGTTCGAATACGGGTAATATAAATGGAGGAAGTGCGGTTTTTAACAATAGATTGTAGATTAAGAAAAAGTTGTTGGATAATAGATTGATTAGAATTTATGGTAGAATTTTTTATATTTTTTGATACAAAAGCTGAATATAAGGAGTCAGAAACTATATTAATAGGATAAGAATGTAGGTGAATAACCTGAATGAGAGTATATAATTTGTTTTGTTGAGCAGAGTGAAATTTAATATAAAAGACTTTATATTTTTTGAGAGACCAGAATGAGGCTTTGGTGTTTTTAGTCCCATCTATATAGAAAACATCAGTTTGAGGTATTGGTTGTGATGTGACAATGTGAGAGAGAATGAATTCTGTATTTTTGAAGAAATTTTAAAGTTTGTTAGAAGGATAATGAAATGAAAATTTTCCAAAATATTTCAGAAAGGCTATTTGGAAATTGGTAGAAGTTTGTAATGTGTTCTCCAATTGAGATTTATTAATAGGTACTACAATTTTATGAGAATTGGAGCCAATTAGAGTCCTAACTCTATTTTTTTCATTGATAATGATTAGAGTGATCAAATTAAGATAGGGTGTAAGTGACCTTGTCCCTCTAAAATGAGTATAAACCCATTCTATTGGTATTTTCGTTGAGTAACAAGTCCTTGGGAGAATGGAGAGAGGGGAGTATAAATAACTCTAGAGGTAAATCAAGTCTAATATGAGTAAGAAATTGCTTTTGCAATTTATTTTATATTAAATACAGTTCTTCTTGTATCTTTTGTGAAAATGAATGAGGGCTATTTAAATTAGGATCTCTTTTTAAAGTGTTAAATAAGTTAGTCAATTGATAATTTTCAATGTCTAAAGAGTATCTAATCCAATTTATATCACCTAAAAGTTTTTGAAAATCATTCAAGGTTGATAATTTATTAATATGAATCTGTGTTAGTTGGGGAGTAATACATTGTCTATTAACAACAAATCTTAAGTAATAGTAAGGCGTAGATGTTTGAATCTTTTTAGGGACAGTGATTGATCCAGAAGCTTTTAAGCATTGTTGAGTTATGTCAAACATCTGTTGAGTTTCTAAACCAGATGGAGCTGAAAACAATATATCATCTATATAATGAATAACAATAAAGTTAGGAAATTGTTTTCTCATAGGTTTAAGGGCTTTGGTTACATAATATTGACACATGGTGGGAGAATTCCAAGGGGAACAAGATTTCTCAATATGTTTTGATTTCAATTGTGTATTTATAATTTTCTTAGTAGCCTCTAATTTCTCTTTTGTAAGGGGCCCTTGCTCTGTCTAAATAGTCTCATCATTTTTCTAAGTTATTTTAGTAATTGTTTGTTAAATGAGCAGTGGCCCCTAGGGAAAATGTGGAATGTATATTTGAGTTTGTCATTGTATAAGTAAATCTCTTTCTATTAAATTAAGAAGTGCATCTATCACATAAGATTGTAATGTTGTAGGCTGGCCCTCACATGGGTATATTTGGACATTTTGATAAACCTCTTGTACTTTGGTTTGAGAAACTCCTGCAATTTGGCAAGAAATTCTCTGTATAGGCCAAGATTTGGGCCATAAATGTTTGGAAATAATGGTAATATTGGATCCAGTATCAAGAAGACCAGAAAATCTTTTGCCATTAATTTTATTTTTTATTTATTTTTTTTTATTAAATTTTATTTTTTAGTTTGTTTTGCTTTACAATACTGTATTCGTTTTGCTATACATTTGGTCATGCATATTTAGATACTATTGATGTCCATAAGGATTGCTTTTGATCTGTATTACCAAATCCATCTGTCCATATAGAGGAGTTAATAGAAATGTAAGGTAAAAGAAGTAATTGGGCAATTTTGTCCCTCTTTTTGAATTGTCACAGTATCTGAGATGACATCATAATTTGAATTTTTTCCTTATAATCTGAATCAACTATTTCAGGGTGAAAGGTAATTTCTTTAGAAGTAAGACTAGATTGGCCACATATAAGGCTGAAGGTTTGTGGGGGTAGGGGTCCATAAAGTCTGGTAGGTATTCTAGAAGGGAGTGCTTGAGGAAAAAGAAGAAAATCGTTTAGGGCTGGTATATCGACGGTAGCACTGACAGATGTTGAGGGTTTGAGGGAGAAGATGGAATTTGTCCCTGGTTTTTGTTGATGGGGACCCAGGGAGTCCCCATCTTTGAGTTTTCTGAAATAGAATTTTTTTCAATATCGTATTTAGATCAACATTTTTTAGCCCAATGTACCTCCTTACAACAACGAGGTCAGACTCTTGGAGGTTTTTTAATAGTTTTAAGTGTGTGTGTGTGTGTGTGTGTGTGTGTGTGTGTTTTAGGGCAATCCTTTTTTAAATGACTTTTATCCCCACAAGCAAAACATCTTTCATTTTTCTTTTTAAAGGTAGCAGTCATTGTTTCAGCTAACATTTGCATTTTTTGCGTTTTTGATCCTAAGTTGCAATAAACCTTTAAATAGTCAATAACATTTCTGGTCTCATGAATTGGAGCAATGGCTCTCTGACATTTCTGATTCGCATTTTCATATGTAAGCAGCTTTTCTATTTGCACTTTGGCTTCCTCTTCAACAACACTAAGGGAGATAGCAACTTTCAGTCTAGCTAAAAAATCAGCATAGGCTTCATTAGGCCCTTGTAAATATCTTTGTGTAGCTACCTTTAGGTTCTCTTTGAGGAGAATTTGATCTCAAGCTTTAAGGGCAACTTCTTTCGATTGTTCATGTAACAAAGGAGGGCTATAGTATCTGAGCTTCCACCGAATCAAATTGTCCCATACCGGTTAACATTTTTAAAGTAATTTGGTTTGGGGGAGTGCCAGCTCGAGCATTAGAATTGGCACAATCTTGGGCCACATCATGAAACCACATTACCTACTGAAGATATTTTTTAGGTTTAAGGAAAGCTTTTATCAAAATTTGTCAATCATAAGGAATAAAAATTTTAATAGAAGATGTTATAGCATTTAGAAGTTTTTTAGTAAAAAGCAAATGAGGGCCACATATAGTTACAGCGTTTTTCATTTGTTGCATGTGAGAAAAATCAATGTCTTCGTTTTGAGGTATTAGTTGTCTTTGAGCATTAACATTTTTTAACACAGGAAAGGCAAAAAGATCATCAGCCTCATAGACTCGAGATTGCAAAGCCAGTAAATCAGAAAGTCTTCATCATGAAGGAGAATGAGCGGATTGTCTATTTTCATAAATACGAGCGTGTGTTAGGGGCTTATCATTGTCATCAAAAAAAGTATTGTTGACTTTAGTGTCAAAGAGAGCATCAGAAGAATCATCATCAGATTCATCTTGTCCTCGAATCGAGGGGACCTTCTGTTTCATGCCCGTTACAAGAGGTGGAACACTTGGGACAGTTGGAGCAGGGATGGTGGGAAAGTTCTGAAACACTTTATGTTGTTCTAATTGAGCCTTTGTCGTCTCATCATCTAATTTATATTTGTATAATGAGCGTTCTGCTTGTTGATGAATATCAGGGGGGCTAGAATTGTCTTGAAATGGCAAGCTCATGACTTTTAATGAGGGCCAACAAGGACCAGAAATCTATTGGAATATTTCTCCCAGTCTTGTGGCTCATTCAACATTTTTTTTTTTAAATCCAGTTCCAAATTTTTAAATCAAAACTGTCTTCATCAAGGAACCAGGGATTATATACAACCACTGTTTGGAGACAAGCCTCTACCTGTTGATGGAAACCAAAAGTCCTTGAACCTTAAATAAATGTTGAAGTAAAGTAGAAAAGTGGTGGGGCTTTCCAGCTGTTTGTCCCATAACCCCTCAATTACCAACCTCCGTAGGTCCTAACAGTCATTCCTTCCGCTTGCCAAGGGTGTTCACCAGGTCCCTGTTCAGGCGCCAATTGTCATGGTCTTTGTAGACTGGGACCTGGGAACTGGAGTCAACGAGAAGAAGGACGCAGGGGACATAAGTCTCGAGTGAAACAAGGGTACTTTATTTGCAGAAACGAATGCTCATATATCTGCAATAAAATGATTACTCAGCCATTAAAAAGAATGAAATTCCACCAGTTGCGACAAAATGGATAGTCCTAAAAGGTCACTGAAGGGAGTCACTGAAGGGAATCCAAGCAGGTGCTCTTTCCCATGATCTCAGTCCTGAGAACTGCATGCAGCTCTGCTTGTTCCTGTTACCCAGGAACTGATAAGAAACAGAGAGTCCTTGAGCAACAGCTCACAAAGGAAGAAAACAAGATATTGAATCCCTTAAAGTTGAACATCCCCTGACGGAGTATGGCATGGCCAAAGAAAAAGAGCATACTTGTAAAAAAAATATGTAGTCTATAAAACAGACATAAACTTTGAGTCCTTTGAAACCATTAAAAAGTGGGGGAAAAGGAAAATGGGCAGACTGTTTAACAAGATATAGAACTGGGGGTTAAAACTGTTTGTTTGTTTTTTCAAGAACATTGAGTATATTGCTTTGTTGTCTTCATTTTGATTTGTATTTCTCCAATGCTCATGAGATTTTATATAATTACTGAGCAATTGAATTATTGAGAAATTGAATTATTCCTCTTATTTTATGAACTGGTTGCTGAACGCCTTTGCCCATTTTCCTTTTTTACCCACTTTTTAATGATTTGAAAGGACACAAAATTTATGTCTGTTGTATAAATTACATACATTTTTTACAAGTATGCTCTTTTTCTTTGGCCATGTCATGATCTATGTGAGATCCCAATTCCTCAACCAGGATTGAACCCTCTGTTCATTTATCTACTCTTATCAGTGGTATGTATGTTCTTTTAGAGCAGATACCATACAGTGTTTATTCTTTTCTTATACTTCTGGCTTCTAGGACCATGGAAGGTACTTAATAGGAATTTAAAGAATGCTAAAAGTGAATGAAAAATGCATTGAGTATGTATTTTTCCTCAAGTATGTTTGTCCATTTTTCTCAAGTATGTTTGTCTTTCCTCAAGTATGTTTGTCCATTTTTCTCCATTCCAATACAACCAACTCAACTCCAAATTCTTCATAAAATTTTGCTTCACTGATATCATCAAGTAATTCAAGTCCTTTCACTCTTATCTAAAGTCAAGTCTATTTAATATTAATACCATACTACTGTATAGTGAGCGGCCTAAGGTAAATGAGTTTTATCCTAATTAGATTACCAGATCTTTGAGGAAAGGTACCACATCTTATGGGCTTCCCAGGTGGTGCTAGTAGTAAAGAATTCACCTGGCAATGTAGGAGACCTAACAAATGCAGGTTTGATCCCTGGAAGAGGGCATGGCAACCCATTCCAATATTCTTGCCTGGAGACTCCCATTGAGACAAGAGTCTGGTGGGCTGCAGTTCATAGGATCACAAAGACCAACACAACCAAAGCAACTTAGCATGCACATACCATGTCTTATACTTTATTTGTATCCATTCTGGGCTTTCTATTCTCTTGGACACAAATGTGGACTCAGTTACTGTTTGCTATAATGAATCATATAAAAATAATTTTGTTCTCTTTGTAGGAAATTTGCTTGTGATTGTATTTGTGAGTTACTTTGGAGCCAAATTACACAGACCAAAGCTAATTGGAATTGGTTGCATTGTTATGGGAACTGGAAGTATTTTGACTGCTTTACCACATTTCTTCATGGGATAGTAAGTGGCTCTACGCTATCAATGATCATTTCCTTGTAAATTAATCATAGAATTTTATTTTTTATTTTTAAATAACTATTCCCCTTAAGAAGAATGTCCACTAGGCATGTAAGAAATGGATTATATTTTCTATGTAATAATTAACTCATTATTTTATCTACCGTGGTTCTCATTGATATTGAAATAGGAATAGCAATAAATCAGGTGCAGTTTCATAGAAAATAAATAAGCTTTTTGTAACTTTTTATTATAACATATATTTTATGTCTTTGCCTACAAGGTTTTGATACTATTTAATAAGACTTTATTTACTGACCCCCAGGTCCACTGCTGACCACTCAAAAATCAATACCTGAGAGATGATTGTCGGTAGAAAGGAAACTTTGCTTTTAATCAGAATGTAAACAATCTGGGGAGAAGATGGACTCCTATGCCCCCAAAATCAATTCCCATGATTCTGTTTAGCCATAAAAGTTTTTAAAGGGAAAAGAGGAGGGATCTGTTAATCATTTTTTTTTTGTAATTGATAAATTTATTCATAACTCAAAATATTAGGAATAATTTAAAAACAAAGAAAACAATATTTAGGTGTACAATAGCCTGTTTTACAAATCTCAGAGTGCTTGAGTGAACAATAGGTAGCTGACTTTCTGACAAAGATGCTGAGACTGATTGAATAATAAAATGGCTGTTCTCAGTTTTAGAATGGATGGGGGCAAGAAAGAGAAGACCGAGACAAAAACAAGACCAGATATAGCCCCGAACTTGAAGTTGTCTGTCTTAACTCTGTTCAAACCAGGTTCACACTTGCACCCCTTAAGTGGCTGGCACCTAATGAGAAAACAAACCTTTGGACAAAAATAGGTTAGGAAATAAAATGAAGGAAAGCATCCCATTTTACAACATCAGATTTTTAAAATAAAATAGTTAGGAGTAAACCCACTCCAGTGTTCTTGCCTGGAGAATCCCAGGGACGAGGGAGCCTGGCGGGCTACCGTCCATGGGATCGCACAGAGTCGGACACTACTGAAGCGACTTAGCAGCAGCAGCAGTAAACATAAATTTAAGAGAGAGAGTGTCAAAGTCGTTACCATGCCCCACAGTGGGCAGGCTTGTCAACTTCTTGTGATCTTCTTTAGATGCTACATTGTTCACACAGTTTGTTCACTGAAGGGAAAGCTAGGAAAGAGATCTGATCATCTATTAATTACTTAATAGAGGATTGCTTAATTGATTGATTGATTAATTACTTCATTTTTACTTCTTTGATCTACGGAAGGAACAGACAGGTTAGGTAAGATATTGTGTGATCAAAATATTTGAAAGTTGTGCTTTGGCTAGAGATTGAGTAGCACATAGGGTACCTGATTTAAAAGTTAGTTACAATGCAGTTTTGCTAAAGTGAAGAGACAAAGGGACTTCCTGCAGAGACCTCTTTCCTGCCAAAAGCTTCTCACAACTTCCCCACTCAACTCACTGCAGGATGGACTTTCCCACTACCATCTGAGTCTTCTACCTAAGTCTCTGTGTAGTTTTAATTAGAGTCAGATACTGATGACAGAAAACCAAAAATAGTGATGGCTTAAATAAGATAGGAGCTTATTTTTCACATAAAAAGTTAATGTAGCCAACCTAGGCTTTGACTGGCCTTGACTTCATGGTGTATGTTGTGGCAATGTTGTTCCTTACCACAGGACAGAAGAAGGGAAGGAGAAGAAGAAACAGAACTCACACAGGCTGAGGCTTAAGGAATATCTTCAGAAGCATAACACTTCTACTGGCCTCAAGCTAGCCAGAACTTTGCTACAGCTCACATCTAGATATAAAATTCTTGGGAAAAAATAGACTTTATTTCAGGCATACATTTCCCAGCTAAAGATCCTAGATTTTGTTACCATAGAAAGGGGAGAATAATGGATACTGAGAGCCAATGAGCAGTTTCTGCTAAAGAAATAAATTACTTACTCATTATCAATGCCAACAGCCATGCTTTTTTGTTACTAAATTAATTACGATATTTGATTTTCATAAGGTCTTTCTTCTTACTGGTACTGTTCCTTCTTATTTCCATCATCTTACTCCCTCTTGATTTATTTCCTCCTTTTGGCTTCTCCATCATACCCACCCTTTCCTTCTGCTTCTGATGCCACAGGGTAGTCTTGCCTAAGTTCCCTTACCAATATTCTGCACTTTACACTCTACATGATTTCTGTCAAGTACATGCATTAAATGCAACTATCACTGTACAGTGAGTTTATCTTATACTCAAGATTTATATAATCAACCACCTCATGGGAATCTCCAGCCTAAGATTCCTAAAAACATTTTCCACCCATATTCAGAACTGAATTTATCTCTGTGCCAAAACCAGCTCAGATTTTTCACATTCACTCTTTCAGCAATGATTCATTTATCCACAGAGATTCAAACCAAAGTCAAGGGTTTCATCTTAGACTTATTCTTTGTTTTAGTACACATGACCAGTGGTCACCAAATCTTGCTTTTTCTACCTCCTTTATGTCAAAGTTGTCCCTTTTTTCTTTCCCATCATCTTTGGCCTGGACTTTCTGCATCCCAGCCCAACTTCATTGTAACTCACATTCTATACTACAGTATTCATTTTACTTTTTGTAATTTTCATTTTAAAAAATTATTTATTTGGCTGCAATGGGTCTTATTGCAGCACATGAGATCTTTAATATTCATTGCAGTATGCAGAATCTTTAGTTGCAATATGTAAAATCCAGTTCCTTGACCAAGGATCAAACCCAGGCCCCCTGCATTGAGAGCTTGGAGTCTTAACCACTGGACCAGCGAGGAAGTCCTATGGTGTTCATCTTAAAAACAAAAATCTTATTATTTTACTCCTACTTAAAACTCTCAATATCCTAGACCAGTGTTTTTCAAAATTCCAATCCCAAAAAACTTGTCAATCAATAAATCAATTCAGATTTTTGAGACCAACAATTTTTTAATATGATAGGATAGAATAGAATAGAACAGAATAGAAGAAAACAGTTATTCTGTGAAACTTTCTTTTTGGTTATATAAATTTGTGTGTGTGTGTGTGTGTGTGTGTGCATATGTATGTATTGTGATTGTGATGCAAAATATATTTCTCACTGTTGGTATGGTCAAGTATTGAAAGCCTCTTGCCTACAAATTAATATCTAGGTTATTTGCATATACAGACAACTCATTGATTTGGCCTTGGCTGTCTTCCCAGTTTCATTTTACACAGCTTCCCATGGTTGAAGACCACACTATAGGTCTAGAGTTTTCCACATGTGCCATAATAGGTCATATTTTTGTTTATAGTGTTTCTACAGCTTTGAGTATTTTTCCTTCTTTGTCTACCTGTTAAACTCCTATCTTCAAATTTCATCTCTTATGGAATCCTCACTGTGAAGTTTTCTCTAATCCACACTCTTCTTAATATCCAAGCAAAGTTGATCATCTCTCTTTCCTTTACAACAACTCGGGACCTGACATATTAAAATTTTTGTATCTCTCATCATATACATTTATCTTAGAGGATGTCAGATATTTTGATAACAAAAGTTGTGTGTTTTATTTCTAGTGATTTTGAGTTGCACGTAATGCCTGGCATACAGTAGGCTGCCCTTGGAACTCACAGGGTACCTCAATATTTTTAATTTATATTGTTTATTGAAGTATAATGGGTGAATTACAATAGTAACAGGTGTATAACACAGAGGTTTATTATTTTTATAGATTATACTCCATTTATAGTTATAAAATGCCGGCTATATTCCCTGTGCTATGCATCACATCCTAGTATCTTATTTCTTTTGTACCCAGTTGTTTGTACCTCTAATCTCTTTAACTATTTACTCTCTCTTCCCCCAATCCTCTTCCCACTGGTAACCATTAGTTTTTTCTCTGTATCTGTGAGTCTGTTTCTGTTTTGTTATATATGTTCTTTTTATTTTTTTAGGTCCCACATATAAGTGAAAACATACAATCTTTGTCTTTCTCTGCCTGACTTATTTTACTAAGCACAATACCTTTCCATCCATTCATATATTTTTAAATAACAACATTTGTACCTATTCTAGGTCCATCTCTGTTGTTCTAATTAAGTTCTTCCTTATCAAATTGAAATAGACTAGAACTTTTTAAACTAAGTTTTGAGGAGTCAGGCATATGACTCTGTGTGTGTGTGCACACGCGTGTCATGTGTGTGTGTGTGTGTGTGTCCATGAAAGAAAGTCAGGTAAATTATTGATGGAAAATGCAGGTGAATCAGTATGATTGTAAATTAAATTTGAAAGTTTAGATTGTAACCATCTTTGAAGATAATTCAAAGGGATGAATAAATGCACTTAACAATTTTTTTTTAACTTGAAACCAAGATATTTCATACATTGACCAGAATATAAGAATTCTTAGGATAACAGTAATGTGATAATCCACCTTTCCTGGGGAGTATTGAATGATATTTCTTAGCGAACACTTCTATTTTACTTTTACCTATCACTTCTCCTAACATATAGGCTGGGAAACTGATAAAGAGTATCCTGATAATTTGGAGAAGAGAATGGTACAGTTAAAGGGGAAAATTCCTCTGTACTTCTGGGAAAATTAAAACTATTCAGTAAATATAATGATGTTCTTACAGTTACAGGTATTCTAAAGACACCACTTTTAATCCATCAGAGAATTCAACATCAAATTTACCAACTTGTTCGATTAATCAAAATTTGTTACCCAATAGAACGTCATTGGAGGTAGTGGAAAAAGGTAAGAATTGAACTCACACTATTGAATATTAACTTCACAAATAAATATTCTAAAATTTAACAATTATATTACATCTATAAAAAACTATTATATTATCTATTAGCAAAGTTTATTAAAAAAAAACAGGGAAAACATTTTCATGTATGTAAGACAAAATTCATTGTTAATATATAAAGAGCTTCTAGAAGCAATAAGAGAAAAGAAATATTTTCATATGAAATTGGCAAAGAAAATACGCAACTAATGTAAAAGAAGAGGATGTGGCATGAATACATTTAAATGTAATTTTACTCTATGAAAAATGAAATTATTACACAAATTAAAGATTGTTTACCTACTAAAACACAAATCGCTTTTATTATAGTACTATTTAAAGATTTTGCTACCTATTAGATAGGAAAAGATTAAAAATAAAAAGAAATGAGGTAGAGGGGAAAGCCACATTTTATGTATTATAAGAGTGTATAAATTAATCTTTTGGAGGTTAATTTTTAAGATGGTAAAGGACAAAAATATGCATGTCTGCTTAAATCAGCAATTGTACTTTTATTGCTTTATCTTAAAGGAAATAATCAGGAATATACAGAAGGATTTACTTATCATTATAATCACGGCATCCCATGGCACTCCACTACCCTTGCCTGGGAAATCCCATGACAGTAGAGCCTAGTGGGCTACAGACCATGGGGTAGCAAAAGACTCAGACATGACTCAGCAGCTAAAAACAACAAACAAGGAAAGAGATTGATTAAAGAAATGATGAAACTTATTCAGCACACTATGATGCAGTCATGAAAATCCTGCTATAAGAACATAAAGAATATTATGCATACTTTTGTGTTCACTAAAAATGTGAAAGATATAAGCAAACATCAGAAGTAGCTCTCTGTGTGATGGGATTACAGATCATTTTACCTGTTTTCTTTGTGTTTCTCTATATTGTCAAACTCTGCATTGTGACTATAAATCATTCTTATAATTAGAAAAGAACAAAACACTTTAAATGGAATAATTAAAGAGTTACATTAGTTGAGTTTTTAATAGGAATGCTAAGATTAATGTTTAAAATAAAGCATCCTCTTGTCTATGTAGGTTGGGAAAAGGATTCTGGGTCATATATGTGGATATATGTTCTCATGGGTAATATGCTTCGTGGAATTGGGGAAACCCCTATTGGACCCTTGGGGATTTCTTACATCGATGATTTTGCTGAAGAAGGACATTCTTCTTTGTATTTAGGTAATGTACAGAAAACAGTAGATTTTATGGTTACTTTCCCTGGGTGTAACTTGAAATAACACTGCTCCTCAACTCATTCTTTTATTTAATGAAAAGTTATTTGGAAAAATATATTAAGTAGTATTACTTTTAAAAATTTAATAAGAACCATGTATTATTGGCATTGGATAAAAATGTTTTATAATGTTTTTAGGTAATTTGCTTGCAGTAACAATGATTGGTCCAATCATTGGCTTTGTATGGTATCTCAGTTTTCTAAAATGTATGTGGATATTGGATACGTGGATCTGAGTAAGTACTCTCAGAACAAGGTAACATGATAATGCTTTTGAAGTACATGACAGCATTCTTCGAAATAAGTGAGTTCATTCTTTCAGTGGCCTTTTGCAGACTAATCATCAAAAGTTACAAATGGAAATGTGTAA
The DNA here is from genome assembly GCA_006408695.1 of Aepyceros melampus. Classification (NCBI taxonomy): domain Eukaryota; kingdom Metazoa; phylum Chordata; class Mammalia; order Artiodactyla; family Bovidae; genus Aepyceros; species Aepyceros melampus. The sequence continues at coordinate 282,228 of SJXQ01012487.1, read as the reverse complement.
TATCTATAGTAAAAATAAAATACATCTCCTGTCGACATCAAATGGTGCTAGTAGTAAGGAATCTGCCTGCCAGCGCAGGAGATGCAAGAGATGCTGGTTCAATCCTTGGGTCAAGAAGATCCCTTGGAGTAAGAAATGGCAACCCACTCCAGTATTCTTGCCTGGAAAACTCCATAGACAGAGGAGCCTGGGGACCTACAGTCCATGCGGCCACAGAGTCTGACACAATTAAGCACACACATAGCTATCTAAATCAGCCTTTTACAGCTAAGCACAAAATAAGAAAATTTAAGAAACTTAAGATGATTTCATCCAAAATAATTGCGAATTAATTACAGGTCTCTCAGTAGGCCCTCTGATGTCATTTACCTGCATTTCTTAGAAAACCCTCTCTATCTACATAGTTTAAAGTCTCTTCTAAAATGTGGTTCCTCTTCAGAGAAGCCTTACTTCACCATCTTCTACTGGCACCAAAAGTTAAACATCCTTGTTAATCACCAAGAGCAGGTCTTTACTGTAGTCTTTATCACAATCAGCCACAAATATTTGTACACTGATATGCCATCTCTTTTAGAACATAACAATATAGTGTCTGCATTGATATATAATAAGTAATTAGCATTTGGAAATAAGCGAGTCAGATTTTCAAATCATATTTGCACCAGGGCTACATAGAGTAGACTTCACAGCAGTCCAATGATAACCATAAATTGCAAGTATTTTAATATAAAACTAAAATGTGGACCTGATGGAATATGTTATGTCTTCTATTTTGGATGTGTGAATCATATTCTATGTTTCTATTCATTCACTTCTAGGTTCATCATTGTTTTTACCCTAGGAACCTAGAAATAAATGGTTATTAAAATCTTTGAAATTATAGTTTTGTAACCTCTTTTCTATAGTCAGAAATTACTACTCATAGTGTTTCAGATACATGGTATTCCCATTTCTACCACTGAATGTCCAGACTTAATTACATCTTCTCTTAGTCAGTCTTGGGTGTGATGTAAACACAATATGAAGTACACATTGGCGAGCTCCAATGCCAAAGGAGCCAATGAGACAAGAAGTGAATAAAGAGTGTTAAGTATGATGGTTAAACTTGTAAGAACTGGTGGTGGTGAACTACCCTCTGAACACATTTGAAAATGAATTTATTACTCAGGCTCAACCTATCCTTTTCATGCAGAAATCAGGATCCAGCATTGACAAAATCTACTGATTGGTTTTTCAGAAAATCTAGAAATCCAGACTTCCATGTAGAATCTTCCAATTTTTTATGATAGTGTGTGAGCAAAGGAGAACACTTCAGAAGGCTGTGTCTAGACAGGTTATGATCTCTAGTTCTTTTGTGTAGACCAGGGATAGAGCACACAAAAAAATGTTACCAAGGTGACATTTCTGACAGATGATGAATAAGTACTTGGCATATAGATGGAGTCTCTGATTTTACCCATCATTTCTAAAGGCTACTAGAGTTGCTGATTATGAAATAATATGAACATGCAAATCAATTTTAAACTCAGATCTATGCATAGTTTAAAACCACTTCAATAAATAGAATGAATAATTTATGTCTCTATATCAATTCAATGTGTTCTCATGTTAAAGAGTTTTTCTTATAGATCAAAGAGTAACACCACCATTCTTGTGCTTCAAATTTCTAGGCTGTGTTTGTGTGTGTGGTACTTTCTTATTAGAATTTTTACTTTATACTCACTGAAACAGTTCATTTATACTTGTTTAGATATAGCACATGGACCTCCCTGGTGCTCAGAAGGTAAAGAATTTGCCTGATATGCAAGAGACCCTTGGGTCTCTTTGGTTTGATGCTTGGGTCAGGAAGATCCCCTGGAAAGGCAACCCACTCCAATATTGTTGCCTGAAAAATTCCATGGACAGAGCAGCCTGGCAGGCTACAGTCCATGGGATCGCAAAGAGTCAGACACAACTGAGTGACTAACACACACACAAATATAGCACATACATATCACTCACACAGCTTTAAGGGAAAATATTATTGAAATAAAATGGTTAAATTTTCCCTAAAATTTTGAGTTCAGATTTTGAACTTGGAGTTTCAATATGTATATATCTTCACCATTATCATCCTCTGTGCTGTCAAAGAGTTGGAAATGCAGGTTCTAGTGGGGGAAAAAACCTTACTATTAGCTCTGGGAATTTCTTTCAGACTGCTATAAGTTTCATTGCTGGTGATTTCTTGACCTCAGAAGATGATGCCAATATAAGTTTTCAGACAGTGAGGATTCATGCCTTCCATATCGCTATCGTTGTGATACTCAGTCATGTCCAACTCTGTGATCCCATAAACTTCAGCCCACCATGTTCCTGTGTCCATGAAATTTTCTAGGTAGGAATACTGGAGTGGGCTGCCATTTTCTACTCCAGGGGATCTTCCCAACCCAGGAATGGAACCTGCCATCTCTTGTATCTCCTGCACTGGCAGTTGGATTCTTTCCACTGAGCCAACAAGGAATTCCAAAGTTGGCCCTTAAATAATTTGCAGGCTTTAATTGTTCCATAAGGACAGGTGTTCAGTCATGTCAACACAAAAGCCACCAAGTTCACACAGTCTCCAACAATGACAACAGTGTCGTGACTGATTCCTAGACAAGAGCAATTGTAAGATGTCTTTAAACGTTAGACTTACCCTTATTTCAAAAATGAAAATGTGTGAAAAAAAGAAAACATTGTCTCAGAATGGATGAAACATCATTTACTTTCTCCGTCTATGAAGTACAGCAATTGTTACCAATATTTCCCGGAAATTCTTGCACTTCAAAATGATTTTTGACTGGCTTCTTCTAATTCTTTCTTCTAGGCACTATCAGAATAACTCCTAAGGACTCTCGCTGGGTGGTGCTTGGTGGCTTGGCTTCCTTGCGGCTGGACTAATATCCATCATTTCTTCTATACCGTTCTTTTTCTTGCCCAAAACTTTGGATAAACCAAATAAAGAAAAAAAAGCTTCAGCATCCTCAATATCTTTGCCTGTGAAAAATGAAGAAAAGAGTCAAATGGCTAGTTTGACCAAGACTGGACAAAATGTTACTGACACTATAACTGGTAAGTATTTCACATTTATAGTCAGTTTGTAGTTGTTAATGCCAGTGAAAGAGAGAGGTGAATATTTGAAAATAAGGTCATACTCAAATCATCTAAAGTGAGTGTTCTTCTGTACTAAATTTCACTGGATTAGTCTTCTAAGATTCCTACTAAAAAACTTCATAATATTTTCTGAACACATATCAGCTCTGTAGAGAAGAGGATTAGGCTGTGGTCTTTAGCATCGAGGAACAAGTTAAAGGTTAAAAAACTATCTATTATTAGTAAACCAAAGTGTATATAGTCATTTCCAAATTATATAGTACAAATTATGAGTTAAAAGGACTCTCTCTATTTTTCTTTCTTGCTTTCTCTCTCGCTTCCTTCCTTCCTTTCTCTCTTTTCCTTTTTTTCCTTCTTTATTTCCCTCCCTCCCTTCCTTTCTTTTGCTTCACAAATGGTACCAGGAATCATATTATGCCCTGATAATAGAATATTGCCTCTGTTTTTCAAGTATTTAAATACAGTGAGGTTGTAACAGGTAGAATATAGACAACAGCCATATAATGCCTATATAAGGAATTCTGAGTGCCTATAAATTGGGCAACTTTATACTTAGATGGAGACATGGAGTATGCAGAAGGAAATCAGATCAAGTTTCCTTCTAGATAATTAGAATAAGATTGTCTTCTTGGTACTTATATAGAAAACACTGCTTACCTAAATATTCAAAAATGAAGTCGAAACAAGAGTAGTAGCAAAGAGTATTGGAGTCAGTCATATGAATAAGAATCCTCCATAGTAGAGGATAGTGACTTTCCTTTCCAACATAAGTGCCAAAGACTAACAGAGAACAATTTAGGAGCACTAATCTGTAACTGATCCAGCAGCAGTCAGAGCAAGATGATTGGAACAACGAGATGTTAACAGTGCAGTTTTCAGATCACACAGCAATGGTGGAGCAGGAAGAGTCAAAGCAGAGCAACACCTGAACCCTTGGCAACCTTTCAAGTTAAAGCTGAAGTGACATTAGAGATTGGCAGTGTAGCCCAAGTTCTCCCTCTCATGAGTTCTTCCACCTGCTCCTTTTATTGTTACTTTCTCCTCTCCATCACTCTCATCTGAAAGCAGTGGTGTTACTTGTATGGGCTCATGAGAGATTTAATTTTTCAGCTACATTGGTCACTTGAAATTGGCGAAATGGGAGAAGTTACCACTACTTACTACCAAAATTGGGAAATACTCAAATCAGGCATTGTGCTCCCAGGAATCAGTTGTTCAACATTTACCAGCACATCACTGAAGAGGTTCTTGAAATTAATATGCACAATAAAAAAAGCATCCCACTGAATTTTCATCCAATTTATGCTATTTTCATACTGCAGCAGATTAACTCCATTAAAAGTAGTTGATTATTTAAACCTGTAAGGAACATGGTTGACTGTAAGCCCAGAAAGAATGGAGAGGAAAATGAAAATACAAAATAAGAACAATTGTTAACATCATCTATATTATCAACTGTGTTTGCAAGATAGTGACCAATATAAGATAGCAAAGAGGTCCTTCATATGTGCTACCAGGAACAGGTGAAATAACTAAGAAGTTTTAGTCAGAAAAATTATATATCTAATTCGAGCAGAAATAAGACTAATTGATTAGAAAGAAAGAAAGCTTTCAGTTCATTAAAGAAACAACTTGTAAACATGGAGAATCAACCAAAAATGGAGTAATTTCTTTCTGAAATAATCAACTTAATGTCACTTGAGTTGTTTATTGATCCAGTTATTGAGGCTACATAATGGATCATGATTATGTAGAAGTACAAATGATGTCCAAGTTCTCAGTCACCTCAAAAATCAATGATTTGGTGAACCTATATGTCTTATTTCTCGATCAAATATCACAACTCACATAAAATGCCTCAGAAGTCAATAGTTCTTACTGATTGGGGAGTCCCATGAGCAAAGTTTAGCATTTTGACCTAATAATTTTAAATATTATTTATTCCTGCTATATATTTCCATACATCTTCTTCTTTCCTATTCTATGTCCTTTGCCCTAATCTTTTCTCTTATTATCATAAGCAGATGAAGCTATTTCTTAATTACCATTGGATAGAAGGTTTGATTCTGACCGCATTTGATGGAAACCTTTAGAGTTCTACAGCACAAGGTCTTTCAAAGTCCATACCATCCATCTCTCAAGAACGATATCTGGTTCGGTCTTGCTAGACTTTGATACTTCCCACTGTTTTTCTAAGTAGTTCTTTTCACTTTAACTCCCATTGCAGCTGCTTAACCTCATGTTCATAGACTGAAATCACATAATTCTTGCTGGGTACAGAAATTATGGGTTTGTTACACTCCTGTCTATAGGCATGGGTTTTTGCCTACTGTTGTCATAATGTCATTTGAGACACAATATCTCTCTAATAAAAGTGATTGCTAATACTGCTAGAATTATTGAGGCAGTATTTTATGGTAGAAACTATATACCAGAAAAAGAGTTTTGAGTCCTGGTACTAAATTAAGCTTTATAACTTTTGAACCTTAGTATTCTATTTTTGTGAGCTTTGGGTTCATACTATTTTTAAGGTAAATTTCTACTTAATAATTATATTATTAATATAATCATTATACTATTAAATGCTAATGAATAAGAGACATTTCATTAGCTTTTGTTCCTTCAGTGCCTAGCATATTACCTGGTACCCAATCAAAACCCAAACATTTGTTAAATAAATGAATAAATGAACTAACATGTATGCAGTTGTAAGTAGAGTGCTATTAGTCAAATACGAAGTGAATAAGCAAGTTGCTATAACAAACAGCATGTATGCTTGATCCCATTTGGGAATAAAATGAACAAAATAAACAGTCATTTTATTTAGTTTATTTATAAAATATTTATATCATTTATATCATATTTTAGTTTATTCATAAAAATATGAACGTACATAAGGAAAGAATGAAAGTAATATATTTTAAGAAAACTGCTGGCAGTAGAACTGCAGAGTACTCTGACTTTTTGTGCTATATATTTATGGAATTTTAAGTCATATAAATTATATTTATCAGATTAAGATATTAATGTACATTTAAGCTGCATTATATTTTCCTTCTTTTGATGTTTTTATAGGTTTCCTCCAGTCCTTGAAAAGCATCCTTACCAATCCCTTGTATGTTTTAACATTATTTTTGACACTGCTACAAGCCAGCAGCCATATTGGTTCTGTTACTTATGTGTTCAAATACGTAGAGCAGCAGTATGGCAATTCAGCATCTGAGACGAGCATTTTGCTTGGTAAGACCCAATGTTTATGTTTGCTTTATAAACAACAAACTACAGAGTAAATGAGTTCCAAGTTATATTTTGTTGTGAAGGCAATTTCCTGTTTTATTAAAAATAGTTTTCTTTTTTTCAAATTTTATCAGACCCACCCATCTTGTGATATTACCATTGTTCCGCCTTTGAAGTTGCATCTCATGTGGTTTTTTATAGTATTATTCCTTTATTTATTGGCTGTACTGGGTCACTGTTGCAGGGACTTTCTCTAGTTGTGGTGAGCAGGGGCTACTCTTCATTGCAGTGTGTGGGCTTCTCATTGTGGTGACTTCTCTTGTTGTGGACCACAGGCTCTGTGGAGTGCAGGTCTTAGTAGTTGCAGCAGACAGGCTCAGTAGCTGTGGTTCCTGTGCTCTAGAGCACAGGCTCAATTGTTGTGGGGTCAGTTCAGTTCAGTCACTCAGTCTTGTCCGACTCTTTGTGGCCCCATGAATCGCAGCACGTCAGGCCTCCCTGTGCATTACCAACTCCTGGAGTTCACTCAAACTCACATCCATTGAGTTGGTGATGCCATCCAGCCATCTCATCCTCTGTCGTCCCCTTCTCTTGCCCCCATCCCTCTCAGCATCAGAGTCTTTTCCAATACTGATCTCCTTTAGAATGGACTGGTTGGATCTCCTTGCAGTCCAAGGGACTCTCAAGAGTCTTCTCCAACACCACAGTTCAAAAACGTCAATTCTTCGGCACTCAGCTTTCTTCACAGTCCAACTCTCATATCCATGCATGACTACTGGAAAAACCGTAGCCTTGACTAGATGGACCTTTGTTGGCAAAGTAATGTCTCTGCTTTTCAATATGCTATCTAGGTTGATCATAACTTTCCTTCCAAGGAGTTCAGTTCAGTTCAGTTCAGTCGCTCAGTCATGTCTGACTCTTTGTGACCCCACGAATTGCAGCACGCCAGGCCTCCCTGTCCATCACCATCTCTCGGAGTTCACTCAGACTCGTGTTCATTGAGTCTGTGATGCCATCCAGTCATCTCATCCTCTGTCGTCCCCTTCTCCTCCTGCCCCCAATCCCTCCCAGCATCAGAGTCTTTTCCAATGAGTCAACTCTTTGCATGAAGTGGCCAAAGTACTGGAGCTTCAGCTTCAGCATCATTCCTTCCAAAGAAATCCCAGGGTTGATCTCCCTCAGAATGGACTGGTTGGATCTCCTTGCAGTCCAAGGGACTCTCAAGAGTCTTCTCCAACACACAGTTCCAAAGCATCAATTCTTTGGTGCTCAGCCTTCTTCACAGTCCAACTCTCACATCCATACATGACCACAGGAAAAACCACAGCCTTGACTAGATGGACCTTTGTTGGCAAAGTAATGTCTCTGCTTTTGAATATACTGTCTAGGTTGGTCATAACTTTTCTTCCAAGGAGTAAGCATCTTTTAATTTCATGGCTGCAGTCACCATTTGCAGTGATTTTGGAGACCAAAAAAATAAAGTCTGACACTGTTTCTCCTGTTTCCCCATCTATTTCCCAAGAAGTGATGGGGCCAGATGCCATGATCTTCATTTTCTGAATGTTGAGCTTTAAGCCTACTTTTTCACTCTCCTCTTTCACTTTCATCAAGAGGCTTTTTAGTTCCTCTTCACTTTCTGCCATAAAGGTGGTGTCATCTGCATAGCTGAGGTTAATGATATTTCTCCCGGTAATCTTGATTCCAGCTTGTGTTTCTTCCAGTCCAGCGTTTCTCATGATGTACTCTGCATAGAAGTTAAATAAGCAGGGTGACAAGATACAGCCTTGACGTACTCCTTTTCCTATTTGGAACCAGTCTGTTGTTCCATGTCCAGTTCTAACTGTTGCTTCCTGACCTGCATACAGATTTCTCCAGAGGCAGGTCAGGTGGTCTGGTATTCCCATCTCTTTCAGAATTTTCCACAGTTTGTAGTGGTCCACACAGTCAAAGGCTTTGGCATAGTCAATAAAGCAGAAGTAGATGTTTTTCTGGAACTCTCTTCCTTTTTCCATGATCCAGCAGATGTTGGCAATTGTAGTTGTTCCATGGCCTGTGGAATTTTCCTGGGCCGGGGACTGAGCCTCTATCTCCTACACTGGCAGGTGGATGCATTACCACTGAGCTACCAGGGAAGCCTTCAAGTAATTTTGGAGGAGGTGAATTCCTGAAGGAAAAGTGACATGTGAATGTGAATATACATGCAGCTACAATATCTGTATAACTGGATCTTAAAATCTAGTGCTGAGATCGTGAGGCAAATCCTTTCTAATGGGACTGCTATATCCCCATCATTCATGAACTTTGAATTGGGATCCAAATACTTATAAAAAATAGGGCATTGTTGTTTCCAAAAGAAAAATCAATGTAAACACATCGTTGATATCTACATAATTCAAAACAAAATTATTATATTTTAGAGAGGTTTTTGTGGGTGGGGAAGCTACAGTATCTATTTCCAATGATACATGAAGGCTTGTTTATGAAGGAAAGGTTTCCTCATACTATTCTTTCCCTACCCACAATATAGTCTTTGCTGGTGTCTCAGCAATAAAGAATCCACTTGCCAATGCAGGAGCACAGGTTCAATCCCTGGTTCAAGAAGATCCCCTGGAGAAGGAAATGGCAATCCACTCATACATTCTTACTTGGAAAATCCCAGAGGAGCCAGTTCATGGGGCTGTAAGAGTAGGACCTGACTTAGCGACTGAAACAGCAACTCCCCCAATTTAAGATTCTGAAGAGCAGTAGAATACCCAGTATAGAGCCCAGCTCTTTGTAGAAACTTAATATTTTATAAGTTAAAGCTATATTTTGGAGAAGGAAATGGCAACCCACTCCAGTGTTCTTGCCTGAAGAATCCCAGGGACGGGGGAGCCTGGTGGGCTGCCGTCTATGGGGTCATGCAGAGTCAGACACGACTGAAGCGACTTAGTAGCAACAGCAAAGTCATATTTATCAACAGGTATATAAACAGGTCATAAGTAAACAAGAAAATGATAATTGTGTATGATGTTCTTATTGAACTTCAGTTCAGTTCGGTTCAGTTACTCAGTCATGTCCGACTCTTTGTGACCCCATGAACCACGGTACAGCAGGCCTCCCCGTCCATCACCAACTCCCAGAGTTCACTCAAACTCATGTCCATCGAGTCAGTGATGCTATCCAACCATCTCATCCTCTGTCGTCCGCTTCTCCTCCCTCCCTCAATCTTTCCCAGCATCAGGGTCTTTTCAAATGAGTCAGCTCTTTGTTGGCCGAAGTATTGGAGTTTCAGCTTCAACATCAGTATTCCAATGAACACCAAGGACTGATCTCCTTTAGGATGGACTGGTTGGATCTCCTTGCAGTCCCAGGGACTCTCAAGAGTCTTCCCCAATACCACAGTTCAAAAACATCAATTCTTCGGTGTTCAGCTTTCTTCACAGTCCAACTCTCACATCCATACGTGACCACTGGAAAAAACCATAGCCTTGACTAGACAGACCTTTGTTGGCAAAGTAATATCTCTGCTTTTTAATATGCTGTCTGAAGTGAAGTCAATCAGTCGTGTCCGAATCTTTGTGACCCCATGGACTGTAGCCTACCAGGCTCCTCCCTCCATGGGATTTTCCAGGCAAGAGTACTGGAGTGGGTTGCCATTTCCGTTAATATACTGTCTAGGTTGGTCATAACTTTCCTTCCAAGGAGTAAGTGTCTTTTAATTTCATGGCTGCAATTACCATCTGCAGTGATTTTGGAGAACTTAAAACTATAAATTGAACTCTTAATAAGGTTCTCAGCCTAGTTTTTTTGTTAAAAGAATCTTCTTCTTTAACAAATCTTGCAGGACTATGAAATGAAAGTTATAAGGGGAATCAATGATTCATGACACCACATACAGGCCTGTTTATCACCTCAGGGCATATGTGTGTTTAGATGAATAAAGAAGAGATATTAATTTAAATATTCAAATCTAAAGTACTGGGAAAATTTATAGTAAGTTTTTAAGGATAAGAAATCCTCATTTTAAAGAAATATATAGGATTTAGGTGATAGGATAAAAAGTCTCAGAGTCAGGAAGATGATACTTTGTTGTAGTTTTCCAGGGAGAGAACAAAAATTACCTTATAGAAACAATATGTTCAGATATACAAATATTCTCAGTCATTGACTTTTGCTACTGGGAAGCTAAACCTTTAGCATTGGCAGGGAGAAATTATTTTTGTCTCTTCCACATGGTACACTAGTCCTCTACCTTCATCCTAGACTTTCAGTCTTCTGTTTAAGAAATAATAAGATTGGATTAATTTGGTTGATAGCATTTCACACAAAGGACATTTGGGATAACCATATTTATATAATTACATAATTACATTTTTTCTCTTCTAGGATTCATAACCATACCATCTTTGGCAGCTGGAATGTTTACAGGAGGATTTATCGTTAAAAAGTTCAAGTTTTCCTTGGTTGGAATTGCCAAATTTTCACTTTGTACCCATTTGATGTCCTTCCTATTTCATCTATTAAATTTTGCACTAATCTGTGAAAACAAATCAGTCGCCGGATTAACCCTGACCTATGATGGGTTTGTATATATCAATATATCAATTGCACAATATGTAAGCTATTTAATGTAAGAGAATGTAAGAAAAGCAAGGCAGATACCAATCTTTACTAAACTTTAAGCTGACAGGACTGTCAATTTATAAATTCTTAAAACATCTCTTAAGATCTCAAAAGATTCATTTCTTAAGATCCATTTTTTCCCTCCTTAAAGAAAAATTATAACTAGCAAATCATTGTTAATCAACTGTACTCCAATATAAAATAAAATTCCTTTAAAAAAATATATACATAAAAGAAAATTTACATAGTCTGTAATAGTAATAGTTATTACTTATGGGGTGTTTACAATGAGTGATAGGTACTTTTGTCACTATTTTATAAATAAGAAGAGCAAAACTTACGGAGAGACACAGATTATATGATTCTGACTCAAATCTGAAAGTTTTGACTCCAAAACTCTTTGTCCTAACCACTACGGTCTTGGATGACTCATGAGAGAAACATAAATGACATTTTCCAAAAGCAACTGAACAATCTTTATCTGCAGTTAATTTTTATGTTTAACAATTATCTTTATAAGAAAACTCTTATATTGTGCCGAGTTCTCCTCTTCTGCAAACCTATTACATTTTCTGGTATTATCTTTATTAGCACTAGAATTGATATTCTATACATATAATAGTATATTAGGCCTAGAAAACTTCTACTTTTCATTATTATCACACATTGTGCGGTATGGCTAGTACTACAGTGAAAAGTGAAAATGTTAGTTGTGTCCAACTCTTTTGACCCCATGAACTCTAGCCCACCAGGCTCCTCTGTCCATGGAATTTTCCAGGCAAGAATACTGGGGTGGATTGCCATTCCATTCTCCAAGGGCTCTTCCCAACCCAGGGATCAAACCTGAGTCTCCCGACTTGAAGGTAGATTCTTTACCATCTGAGCCACCGGGACTATGGTCTCTAACCCAAATCAAGGGCAAGCTTCCTGTGCAGCTTTCTTTGCTTATTGTAGTAAACATCACATAGTGTAAAACACACTATTTTAACCATATTTAGCTGTACAGTTCAGTGTCTACTAAGTACATTCATACTGCTGTACAAATCTCACCAAAATCCATCTCCTGAATTTTTAACCTCCCTAAACTGAAACGCCATCCCCATTAAACACTAGTTCCTCATTGCCTCTTCCCATGCCCTCCACCCCAAACCTCTGGCGCCTACCAATGTACTTTCTGATTCTATGAAGATGTATTGTCATCGCCTGAATATAACCAACAATTTTGGTTTAGGAAAGTTCACATCAAGTAACAAGCAAAGATCCCTGGATCATAGTTTAGTAACCATGGTTCTTAGCTCTGCTTATTGTTGGCTTTGAGCTTTTAAACTGGATCTTATAAGGTGTCCATTTGAACCTGTTGAATCTTTCCATATTCACTTAACATCATCTTATTCTTAAAGGCTCACCAACTTATTTCGTATCAACTATCACTCACTCTGGTAAATCAAAATACAGAGAACCTAGAACATTGAACTTTAGGGGGAAAAGAACCCTGGAGATTACACAACCCAACCCTCTTATATCCTCTTCCTTTTCTAGTTGAGACCTGGAGAAACTTTGACTTGTTTGAAAACAATCAGTGACTCCAGAATGATGCTACTTCACATATCACAAGTATATAGGTTTTAACCTAAAGTCAATTCACTGAAAACAGTACAGTAACAGTTCTGTCTAGTCAAAGAAGGCAGCTAGACTTCTATGTGACTTTTAATTCAGTAAAATTGCACTAAGTGCCTCCTTAAAGATCAGATTTACAGGATATATCACTGCCCTCATCCTCTAGTGATGACTATTAACAGAATGTATATAGGCAGCATTTATGAAATGCTAGTCATTGGGGTAAATTTTTAAAGTATGACTTAGTGCAGAGGTTCTCAGAATGTGGTCTGAGAACCTATAGACTTTATCAGAGGACCAACAAATTCTAAACTATTTTTCTACTAATACAGGATAGTGCTTTCCTTTTTCATTTTCTCATGAGTATCTAGTGATATTTTCTTTTTTAAATCTTATATTGGAGTATACTTGATCAACAATGTTGTGTTAGTTTCAAGTGTACAGCAAAGTGATTCAGCTATACATATATGTGTATTTATTCTTTTCAAAATTCTTTTCCCATTTAGGATATTACAGAGTGCTGAACAGAGTTTCCAGTGCATGTATAATGATATTTTCTAAGGCTACAAGATATGTGACAATAATATCATTCTGATGGCTAAGGATGTGTGCACTTGTGCATTCTCATGTATTAATTTTTTACTGCTATTAATCTCTAGTAGTGTATATATATGTTATATATATATATATCCACTTGAAGAAAAAAACCTTTAGGATCCTCACTACTTTTCAAGAGTGAAAATGCTGCTGAGAACAGAAAGTTTGAGAACAGCTAAATTAATACTTTTCCAATACAAATTTCAGTAAGGATTTATGACTTACAAATGGCAAAACTGATTTTAGAAAGTGAAGTCACATTGTTATGAGGTGGCAGACCTAATGGGAACACAGGACTGTCTAATTGAAATGTCTGGACTGGGTTATTAATCATTATGCTAAATTACTCACCATTTGTTATATGTCTCCAAGCAGGATTAGACATTAGATGCTTTTATTAAAATTGTTGATTACAGAATTTCTGAGTCTACCTTTTTCTTTCTTTGTGAAAATTATTTTCTCATTCAAAGATAATTTACCAAGATTTTTACCAAAAACAAGAAATTTATTTTAAAAATCTGTAGTCAGAAAATTAACTGTGCAAATAGTTTGCTTTTAAATATAGCCATAAGATTATATTTCATAAGCACAACTATGTTTTACAGTAAATTATTATAAAATTTGCTGTAGTTTCTTATGAAGCTTTTCTAATCTCTCTCAATTGATTATATTGCTCTTGATTTTTAAAAATTGATCCTTAAGTATTCTCCTTTGTCCATGTTGAATTATTTTCTTCTGTAGTTAACGTATAGCTTTTAAAATTCAAACTACTTGAGTAACATTCACAGATTCATGGGACTTTACAGTGAGCTGGGAAGAACCTTAGCCTACTGAAAAGAATCATTTTCAGAAAAATGAAGTGATTTTTTAAAATAATTTTTTAATAGCCTCATAAAGACTTACCCTCCTTGGTCTCTTTTTTATGTTTTACTTTTTCTACATAACAAATAGTGTCCAGGAAGCAATAAAAGATGAGAAAGTTAATAAGCACCAAAAATAAACTTTGTCATTTTGGAAAAGCAAAAGCAAAATTTCTCTAATTTAAAGACAACACTTTTTCCATTATTCCTCCTCTCTTTTTCCTCTTTCATCCTTTCCCTTTCCTTCTCTTTTTCTCCTCCTCATCTTTTTTTCCTCTTTCCCCTTCTTTCTCTCTTCTCTCTCTAATACATGTCTATCATATATTTCCAGAAATACTCCAGTGGCATCGCATGTAAATGTACCACTTTCTTATTGCAACTCAGACTGCAATTGTGACCCAACTCAATGGGAACCACTCTGTGGGAGCAATGGAATAACTTACATATCACCTTGTTTAGCTGGATGTACATCTTCAACTGGCAGCAAAAAGTCTATTGTGAGTATTAGTTTTTACTTTCTTCTCCTTAATCAAAGTTGCAGATTTGATGTAACTTACTAAACTTTGATAATGATGTGTCAGATGTTTTTACAACTAAGGTCTCCAATAAACAGATAGAAAAAGATTCCCCTTATTGCTTGTCATTGTGATGGCTGTAATATGTAAACAAAGCCTCACATAAAATCCTGCCTGAGACACAACAGGTTTTTCTTGGCTTGATTCTCAGGAGAATACTCCCAACTTTTTCTTCTTATGTTTATAAGACTATGGCCTTTTGAAGTTTAAGAACACTTAGATCTTTAGGAAGCACTTCATTTGACTAAAGGATATAATTTCCATTAGGTTGGAGGTACTCGACACTTCAGATGCTAAGCGGAAGTCTTGAGCCAATCCCCTGTCAAGCTAGATGAACAGCCAGTTATGTGCTGTCTTGCATATAGATTCTAGAGAGCTTATCTCTAAGCTCAATATCCTTTGACTTCCCAAGAAACTGAAAGGTGGTGAGGTGCCCTCTACTAGTTTCCCTGGGCAGAGAAGGCAATGGCACCTCACTCCAGTACTCTTGCCTGGAAAATCCAATGGACAGAGGAGCCTGGTAGGCTGCAGTCCATGGGGTCATGAAGAGTTGGACACGACTGAGTGACTTCACTTTCACTTTTCACTTTCATGCATTGGAGAAGGAAATGGCAACCCACTCCAGTGTTCTTGCTTGGAGAAACCCAGGGATGGGGGAGCCCGGTGGGCTGCCATCTATGGGGTCACACAGAGTCAGACATGACTGAAGCGACTTAGCAGCAGCAGCAACTCATTTGACTATCTAATTTTTGACATTTAATTTTGATTTTTTTTTCAAAACTGGCACTTCTCCTATCCAAGGTAACAATACTCTGCTTACCTATTGCTAACATCTCCCATAGGTATGCCACTGCCTTCTTCACTAAAAATATCCCCTTCCATGCAAATTATGAGTTCTTCCCAACCCTCTAGGTAACTTCCAACAGCTGGGCCTCATCCATGGTGTTATCCATTCCACTTCAATCCACTGAATATCTCACTTCCTGGGCCTTTTCCTATCACCAGTGTTAGCAATATCATCCAATATGATCATTGCTCTCTACCACATCCTTTTGTCTTGCTTTTCAAACTTTTTCCATCATTTTTCTTGCTCATAGTCATGCTAACTGCATAAATGAATGGCACCAAGGACTTTGAAGAACCAAGGTTCTTTGAAGCTGAAACAAAATTTGCACAAAAATTCTCCAAAGACTATATGTTAAAAAAAAAAAACACATCTCATATTTATGGCTATAATGCCTTTCACTAAGAGTGCCCCCTTTTAATATATTGTTCCACCATGTCCATGCGTGAAGGGCTGGAAGCGACATGATGTTAGAATCCTAAAGAGAGCTCTGTCCACTATGAAAACATATTAAAACTAGCAATGATTTTATCATTTGGGGACCACTGGGGAGGGTCTTTTACCAAATTCTTAGTAATACTTCATCCCTTCTTAATCACTCAAAATAATGTTCTTTGTACCTAAGTTTGGTTTTATTAACCAATGGGCTTGCTATATAAAGAGCTTCTCCATGCTACACTTAGTAAAAAGGTAAAACTCGGTCATCAAATAAGTATGGATTCAAATTCTTCCTCAATTCCTCCTTCAGTATTTTGTCTTTGGCATTAACGGGTTCAAACTTCCCTTAAACATTGGTTTAACTTAGACTCAGAAAAGAATTTATTAAAGCCATCTAGCCACATAAATTGCCTGCTAAAGTAAGTCTCTAAAATCATTTGCTCCTAAATTTTCTCCTGCTGAGCCCTAACTTTTAGGGTATTTTGCTGTGCTGAACCTCTTGGGTAATGGCATTATTTATCCTATAATCTGTCACTATGCAATTGAATGGTGTGTTTGCCTGCCAAAGCATAATTCTAACATCTCTTCCTAGTTCCTTTTGCCTTGAGCTCTGCTATGTTCTGGTGGGTGGACTTAGTCCTGGGTTTGGTCCCTCCCAAACTACCATATTTTCTGGATTCCCCAGACAATTCCTATCCAGGGATCGACCCACATCATAGAAATTGCTAAACAGAGTAAGTAAGTGTGCTATAGAAAATAAAAGTGAGTAGTAGAGAAATATTCTAAACTTTCATATTAATGAGAAAATTATTTACAGAGTTCTAGACATTACTTTTTTATACTCTTTCCTAATTTTTAATTTAAGGATGACTGAAGAGTTAAGAAAATATTTTTTATCTAGAAAGAATCCAGAAAACTATTATGCCTTTCAATACTTAACATTGTTTGAATGTTTTCTTTAAAACTGTAAATATTTTAGCTTAAATGAGTGAAATATCTTTAAATATAATGGAATATATTTATAGCCCAGTCATATTTTGCAAATATATTCTGTAATATTTCAAAAACTATTTTTTAGGTGTTTCATAACTGTAGTTGTGTGGAAGAAAATGGTTTCCAGAGCAAAAATAACTCGATGAAGTTGGGTGAATGCCCGAAAAGTGATGACTGTAGAAGAAAATTTTATATTTACATAGTAGTGCAAATACTTACCCTTTTTTCTGCTGCATTAGGAAGCACCTCAAATATCATGCTGATTTTTAAGTGAGTATGACTTCTTAAAAGGGCTTTGGCTTCCCTGGTGGCTCAGAGGGTAAAGCGTCTGCCTGCAATGCAGGAGACCTGTGTTCGATCCAAGGGTCGGGATCCCCTGGAGAAGGAAATGGCAACCCACTCCAGTATTCTTACCTGGAGAATCCCATGGACAGAAGAGCCTGGTGGGCTACAGTCCACGGGGTCGCAAAGAGTCGGAGATGACTGAGCGACTTCACTTATGTATATTAGCTGATAAACATACCCAATAATGTACATATTTTTCCATAATATACTTGGAAATCAAATTCAGATTTTGTTAAAATTTTCTGAGTGTATTTTCTTAGAATTACTGTGCTACTTCACTGCCATAATTATTAATAATTTTGCCTTGGATTCTTCCACTACAAAATCTACAAAATTTGATCTCCACTACAAAACTTCTTCTCTTAATAAGAATTTTAAGACAGAGACTGATTGACAACTGCCTCAATGTGGAAGAATCCTGTTGTGATTCTAAAAGAACTTCTAATTTTAAGATGCTTATCAGAGTGAATCACCTATTTATTTCATTTTTAGAAATTTGGGAACCAGACAGACAAACTAATATAAACAGTCTCTGAGATTCCCGTTTTTAATCTTAGTCAAAAGAATGGCTTTTGACCTAGTCTCTCCATACCCTCATAGAGAAAAGAAACATATATGAGCAGAATTTATTCCTTTCTTCATTGATTAGGCAAATATTTAAACCACATTTGATGAGGAATAATCCATGGTGAATAAAATACATAGAGTACCTATTCCCATACAGATTGATGTAGGACTCACACTGAAGTGAACAATATTTTACATGACAATGATGTGTTTATGCGTGAGATCATGCGTGTAAGTGTGAGCATGGGGGTCTGTGAGTGTGTGTGCATGTGAATGTAGGAGTGTCTGTGATCATTATTGTGTGTGTGTGTGTGTGTGTGTGTCACTATAACACATAAATCTATCATTTCCACAGAGCTGTCTAAGATTTCATGCCCCCTTGCAGGAAGATACTATCTCAATCTCCAAGTCTTCTCAATTCTCCTGCCCACTATCCCACTTCTTGGGTAAAAATACAAGTTGATAACAAATATCTCAATTTTGCCTCTATTGCATCTGGCATGAATGCCAAAAGCACCCTTTAAGAAATCAACAGCAATGAAAAGTAACACTTCAGGCACTTGTTACAGAGAGTTCAACCAAGAACAAACTGCATTCTCTCTCTTTCCAAAAGCCCTTTTTAAAAATTCTGATATTCAAGAGAGACAGCTAAATGCACTAGTTAACTGTCACTGCTGGTTCCCTCATGACTATGTCCTCAGGGAAGAAACCACCTCCTTGAATAACATGACATCCTCTGCGTACTAGCATGGCTTCACTGCCCTCAAGTATATTGTTGTGAGTCCTCAGTTCAGCTAGTTGGAAGTGTCCCTGTCTTTTGAAAAAGCAGACAAAAACCCCTTTCAATTCATTTTCTCTTTTAATAAATAACTCTGCTGTGTTTAATTTTTATTATGCTATGCTTAATTTAATTTTTATATCATTTATTTTTATAAGCTTTCTTGGATATTTTTGAGACTCTCACTCAACAGTAGCACTCCTAAAAGACTTAACAGACAATTTTGTGTAAAGAAAATGGAGGATTGGAGGGCTAGCTCACTATATGGATCCTCTTAACATACAAGATAAGTCTACTAAGAAAATAAGGAAACTAGGGCTAAGAGAGGCTAAATGACTTACCAAAGGCATCTGGTTGGACTTCACTGGTGGCTCAGTGGTAAAGAACCTCCCTGCCAATGCAGGAGATATGGGTTCAGTCCCTGGGTCCAGAAAATCCCCTGGTGAAGGAAATGGTAACCCACTCCAATATTCTTGCATGGGAAATCTCAAGTCAGAGAAGTCTGGTGGGCTACAGTCAATGGAGTTGCAAAGTGTCGGACATGACTTATTGACTAAACAATAACAAAGGTATCTATTTACTATGAAACATGATTTATCTCTTTATTATCAAGAACAAAGACTAGCATAGAATCTCATAGAAGGCACTTGACAAAGGTTTGTTGAATGACAAAGCTTATCTCTGAATAAATACAGTCATTCAAACCGAGAAAAAATAAGCCTTTGTATCAGTTAAATCAATATTTTGGTAAAAACAGAATTTCTGAGCCTTAATTGCTCACCGTATCAGAGATGGTCATGTCATTAGCTAACTGAACATAGAAAAATGGAATTGTGGAAAGAACTTTCTAAATGCTAGGCTGAGTTAATTTTTAAGAGAGGATAAACATGTACTTACTACCTTTAAAATGACATTTAAATACACTAGACACTAGAATATAGATAACTTTTTTGATTTCCTGGTTATATTTTATTGTTTATGGAACATATTAGTTAACTTTTCTGTTAACAACAATGATAGAAAGAAGGTACAAAAAGAATTCTACTCAGTCTAAAAGCCTGCATAAACATATTTGCTTTCTCATATGGCCTGCTGCTGCTAAGTCGCTTCAGTCGTGTCCAACTCTGTGCGACCCCAGAGAAGTCAGTCCACCAGGCTCCCCCGTCCCTAGGATTCTCCAGGCAAGAACACTAGAGTGGGTTGCCATTTCTATGTCAACTAAATAGATTATGTGAAAGTATTGTCTTCATAGATATCATAATTCTATTTCAACCACTATCTCAGGATTCCTAAAGACAAAACTTGAAAATGTTTATAAAACTGTCTTGAACTTGTAACACAGTGAATAAGTAAAGTAATAATAACTATTAATATCATTCAGATGTTTGCCTTCTAAAACAACTGAAAATATAACTTTAAATAATGTCAATGCTTCACTTCAAGGTTTTTATTCAATCATAAAGAGTAATACTGAAAAATGCTTTAATATTAACTCAGTTTGGTATTTTAGGGATGTTTAATGTTTCTTTGTCTTTATCTTATTTCAGAAATGTTGAACCTGAACTGAAATCACTTGCCATGGGTTTCCATTCACTAACTATTCGAACACTAGGTATGATAAATATGTAGATGATAAATTCCAGATACAATTTTTCATGTCAAAGACTAAAATGTAATTGATTTCTAATTGTAAGAAAGTTTTTTAAAGGTATAAGTAAAAATTATTTGTATCTTTGTGGTAAATGAAAAATAATGAGATAAAGGAGAACTAAATGACCTAAAAGAAAATCTGATTGTCAATTATATGTAAAATCAATCTGCAAGAATAAGGCATCATTGCACTTGTATTATATCCTTTCTAAAACAAGAATCAGTGGTCACCAAAGATTTTTAACTTAAGATGTAGGGATATTTCTTCCCATATGCAGAGTGGAGGGCTGTCCTTATACACTGAGGGGCTTAATGCTCAAAACAGCTCCAAAGGCCCACAGATTGTGCCAAACAACAAATGCAGACTTTCACAGTCCCACTGACAAGTTCTATAAAGCAGAAGCAGCTAACCTTTATTAGAAATTTAAAATGCAAAAGGGAATGGATGTTAACTGAACTCAGGTTTGGCTGCTGCCTGCTCAAAAGTCAATACTCCAGTCAAAACTCCAGAGGCAAGTGTTGATAGAAAGGAAAGTTGCTTTAATCAAAAAAGCCAGCAATCTGAAGAGAAGGCAGACTCATGTCCCAAAAACAACTCTAAGATTCTGCTTTACCCTTTGAGAGCAGTTATGATATCTGCAAAACAACTCCAGGGTGTACTCAGACACTGAAAGATTCTGTGACTTTATTAAATCAGGGAAATAAATTGTTGGCATATATTTTTCTTAAAGAGATGGGAATACCAGACCACCTGACCTGCCTCTGGAGAAACCTGTATGCAGGTCAGGAAGCAACAGTTAGAACTGGACATGGAACAACAGACTGGTTCCAAATAGGAAAAGGAGTATGTCAAGGCTGTATATTGTCACCCTGCTTATTTAACTTATATGTAGAGTACATCATGAGAAACACTGGGCTGGATGAAACACAAGCTGGAATCAAGACTGCAAGGGAAAATATCAATAACCTTAGATATGCAGATGACACCACTCTTATGGCAGAAAGCAAAGAAGAACTAAAGAGTCTCTTGATGAAAATCAAAGAGGAGAGTGAAAAAATTTGCTTAAAACTCAACATTCAGAAAACTAAGGTCATGGCATCTGGTCCCATCACTTCATGGCAAATAGATGGGGAAACAGTGGAATTGTGTCAGACTTTTATTTTCTTGGGCTCCAAAATTACTGCAGATGGTGACTGCAGCCATGAAATTAAAAGATGCTTACTCCTTGGAGGAAAAGTTATGACCAACCTAGATAACATGTTTAAAAGCAGAGACATTACTTTGCCAACAAAGTTCCATCTAGTCAAGGCTATGGTTTTTCCAGTAGTCATGTATGGATGTGACAGTTGGACTATAAAGAAAGCTGAGTGCTGAAGAATTGATGCTTTTGAACTGTGGTGTTAGAGAAGCCTCTTGAGAGTCCCTTGGACTGTGAAGATATCCAACCAGTCCATCCTAAAGGAAATCAGTCCTGAATATTCATTGGAAGGACTGATGATAAAGCTGAAATTCCAATACTTTGGACACCTGATGTGAAGAATTGACTCATTGGAAAAGACCCTGATGCTGGGAAAGATTGAGGGCAGGAGGAGAAGGGGACAACAGAGGATGAGATGATTGGATGGCATCCCCAACTCAATGGACATTAGTTTGAGTAAACTCTGGGAGCTGGTGATGGACAGCAGGCCTGGCATGCTGCAGTCCATAGGATCACAAAGAATTGGACATGACTGAGCGACTGAACTGAATTGATTTTTCATTTTACAAAGGATGGCTTTGATTTGTGAAAACCTGAGAATTCCTAATCCTGGTTTCTCGGTACCAATTTTCATCAAGTATATTTGTCTCAGACACCAGTTCCTTGACATTCTGAGGTTT
The DNA here is from genome assembly GCA_006408695.1 of Aepyceros melampus. NCBI lineage: Eukaryota > Metazoa > Chordata > Mammalia > Artiodactyla > Bovidae > Aepyceros > Aepyceros melampus. Next base: position 260,111 of record SJXQ01012487.1, on the reverse strand, counting down.
CTCATTCTAAGTCTCAAATTGAGACTGACTATAAATAAATGTGCTTCCCTTGTGGCTCAGTTGGTAAAGAATCTGCCTGCAATGCGGGAGACCTGGTTCAATCCCTGGGTTGGGATGATCCCCTGGAGAAGGGAGAGGCTCCCCACTCCAGTATTCTGGCCTGGAGAATTCCATGGACTCTATAGTCCATGGGGTCACAGAGAGTCAGACATGACTGAGTGACATTCACTTCACTTCACTTCACTTCACTTCATAAATGGAATTTCCAAAAGTGTAAGCTATGATTCACTATCATTTTTATGTAATAATATAGAAGTTGAAAATCCGCATATCTCTAAAATTTTGGTCACATTACCAATGCTTAGAACTAGGGGTCAATCTCAGAGTTTATTAAACAGTAACAGTAGATGGACTTCACAAGTGGCTTAGTGGTAAAGAATCTGCCTGCCAAGCAGGAGACAAGGATTCAGTCCCTGGGTTGGAAAGATCCCCTGGAGAAGGAAATGGCAACCCACTCCAGTATTCTTGCCTGGGAAATCCCTGGACAGAGGAGCCTGGCAGACTACAGTCCATGGGGTTGCAAAAGAGTCAGACATGACTTAGTGACTAAACAATAACAACAAGAGCACATGGGCACTTTGCTATAAGGCAACAAAAGTTTCCTGAAAAGCCTTGTAAACTGCAAGACCATACACTACAGGTAAAAACTAGGTTAGGTAACAGACCACTGAAGCCTTTGACATCTTTACGATCAGAACATTAACAGAAACAAAATTCAGCACCAGAGTCTATAATTTGGACAGCCCAGGCTGCTTCCAGAGGTATAAAAATGAACACAGTCAATAGAGGGGAAAATGCATGCTTGTGGGCTGTAATGACTCCAAGATGATGGGAGTGGAGCCCTAAGGCAAGAAATAAGCACAACCAGGAGCGTTGTTGTTTGCTATTTAGTTGCTAAATCATATCCAACTCTTTTTGTGACCCCATGGACTGTAGCCTGCCAGGCTCCTCTGTCCATGGATTTCCCAGGCAAGGATACTGGAGTGGGTTGCCATGTCCTTCTCCAAGGGATCTTCTAGACCCAGGGATTGAAACTGCATCTCCTGCATTGGCAGATGCATTCTTTACCACTGGCCCACCAGTAAAACCTGGCATTCACCTTAAATTTTGCTTAAAAATCGAGTTGAAAAATCTTCTGTCTTTGCAGCTTCTGTCTTTGCATTTGAGCAAAAGAGTTTTTTTTACTTTCCCTGTGAAGTTATATCTCTACTCCTTCTATTTCAGCTATGCTTACCTAAGAAAAAAATTACATATGACCAACATAACTTCTGTGTTTTGCTGACAGTTTTCTGCTTTTTGCCAGCCAGGCTTAAGTTAATTTGTATTATAAGAAGAACAATGTAAAGACATGTAATCTTGTTTTTTCCCTATGTGTGTTGGCATGGTAAAGGCAGATAAAAGATGCCTTTGCTATTGTATTTGATTTGAGCTTTGGAGATTCCTAATAATTTTGAATCTTTCTTTAAAAAAAATAACTATGCTTTTTTGTAAGTCTTTATTGAATTTGTTACAATATCTCTCCTACTTTATGTTTTAGTTTTTGACCACAATGCATGTGAAATCTTAGCTCCCTGATTAGGAATCAAACCCTCACACCTTGCATTGGAAGGCAAAGTCCTAACCACTGGAGCACCAGGAAAGTCCCAATAATCTTGATTCTTAAGTAGAGTTAGACCAAATCAACAGATCAGTTCAGTTCAGTTCAGTCACTCAGTCGTGTCCGACTCTTTGCAACCCCATGAATCGCAGTACACCAGGTCTCCCTGTCCATCACCAACTCCCGGAGTCACTCAGACTCATGTCCATCGAGTCCGTGATGCCATCCAGCCATCTCATCCTCTGTCATCCCCTTTCTCCTCCTACCCCCAATCCCTCCCAGCATCAGGGTCTTTTCCAATGAGTCAACTCTTCACATGAGGTGGCCAAAGTACTGGAGTTTCAGCTTCAGCATCATTCCTTCCAAAGAAATCCCAGGGCAGATCTCCTTCAGAATGGACTGGTTGAATCTCTTTGCAGTCCAAGGGACTCTCAAGAGTCTTCTCCAACAACACAGTTCAAAAGCATTAATTCTTCGGCGCTCAGCCTTCTTCACAGTCCAACTCTCACATCCATACATGACCACAGGAAAAACCATAGCCTTGACTAGACGGGCCTTAGTTGGCTAAGTAATATCTCTGCTTTTGAACATGCTATCTAGGTTGGTCATAACTTTTCTTCCAAGGAGTAAGCGTCTTTTGAGTCCTCCAAAATTTTCAACTTCTACATAATCCAAAATGTATCAATGTGGAATGTCACTGTTTCCTTTGAAACATTCTCCTCCATTGACATCTTCTCATCTGATGTTACAGGAGGAATTCCAGCTCCTATATATTTTGGAGCTCTGATTGATAGAGCTTGTATGAAGTGGTCCATCAACAACTATGGGAAGCAAGGGTCTTGCAGGATATATAACTCCTTGTTATATGGGTAAGTTGTCATAAATATGCTTCATTAATTTTTTTCCTTTGACTCTGTTAATTCCTAAAGAATGAGATATCATTTTCAGTGTAGTAACAGTATTAATAACTATAGCCACCATTTAATAAAATTTATAAATAGCTCAAAGTTATAGAATTGATTCCAGTCACCTTCAGTTAAACCTAATAACTGTTCAAAGTATCTTTTGCGTAAAGTTTGTCAACATTTAGTTAACAACGTTATGAGACAAAAGCTTCCTAACCTACCAGGTCAGTGGTCATCAACTTTTCCTGCTCATTATAATCACCTGAGGAGCTTTTAAAAGTACTAATTTCTTTTTCTCTCTCTTTTTTTTTTTGGCTGTACCACACAGCTTGCCAGGGTCATAGCTCCCCAAACAGGGATTGAACCCACACCCTCAGCAGTGAAAGTACAGAATCCCAACCACTGGACCACCAGGGAATCCCCTCAAAATGCTAATGTATGTGTCCTATCTTCGGCAATTTTGATTTAATTGGTCTGAGGGATATGGCCTGGGGAATGAGGGTTTTAAAATCTCCTCAGGTGATTCTAATGTTCAACCAGTTGAAAATCACAGGAACAGATCATGCACGCTAGGTAATTTTATGTGGTTGTTGTAAAAAATATTCAGTAGACTACAAGGATCTTGTGGACCATAAGCCCATAAGGTAAACATAGGCTCCTGGTTCAATCTAAATGGATTCAATTTGATTATCTCACAGTCACTTCATTTCCTTTATAATCTGTTCTCATTACACATGAACTAATCAGTATTTGAGAAAGTTAAACATTCCAAACACACCTTTACTTTATGGATAGCACTTGGGCAGATCTTGAACCAACCTTGGCTTCTGTGGTTAACATTCCTTAAAAAATAATCACAGGCTTCTTCTGCTCCTATCAAAAGAATCACTGGAATCACTACTTCAGTATTTCTACATAAGATTTCAAGCGTCATTTTTTAAGGTCTTCTGCATATTGGAGAGCAACAATGTAAAGTGTTTTATACATGGATTTTTTTTTCTCTTTTTGCAGACATACTTTCTTTGGCTTGACTACAGGCTTAAAATTCCCAGCCCTTGTTTTATTCGTTGTATTGATTTTTGCTATGAAGAAAAAATACCAAGGGAAAGATATTAAGGCATCAGAAAATGAAACAAAAGCCGTGAATGAAGCAAACTCAGGACCATTAATTAATGATGCCAAAGTGGACCATGAAACACATATTTAGGGGAGAAAAAATTCTTTTTCTGCTGCTGTGTTTTCAACTAACATTGTATTAATTGAGTAAGATGTTATTTTTGAGTAGTTCTTGGTCTTTTCACTGACAATTTCCACATTCTGTACTAATGAGGAGCTAAAACCAAAGGGAAAAAAAATGAGAGTACTCATTGTTAACATATGACTATGCATTTGTGGTTAAGATTAGAATGCGTGATCCATACAAATTTAAGGTGAAAGTTATAATTAATATGCAACAGAAAAAAAATTTGTTCAGATGATTATAATACAATAAAACCAATGACTAGAAAATAGGTATAGGTGAAAAAGGAAGAGAGAAATTAATAGTCTAAATATGGAGAAAAGCCTGATACCTTACAAATAAACCAGTTTGGACCATCTTATTCAAACCTAAAGTCTATTATAATGGAGGGCTTATGCTATCATAACATCTGTCATTTGTGAATTAAGTCATATACTTCTCAGACCTTATTATTTTATAATTTGAAATTGTGTTTGACTATCACACAACCCCTGATGCATATTCTTCCAACTTCTTATTTAAAAGACTACTGAAGAAATAGAGCTAATCAAAAATTTGCAAGTTGCAGTTGTCAGCATATTACAGGCTGTATTAAGTTTTCTTCAGGTCCATGGAAGTGGATTAAGAAACACTGACATTAACTTGAGAAAGCAAAGCCCATTTAAAGGTGTGTCTTCACTTTGTCTGCTCTCTATAAGAAATGGAGTCTGCACTGAATCATTTACCAACTGTCCCAAAATTGCCTGGCTTTTTGTGTTTGTGTTTAGCGCATAAAGAGACATCTTTCACACCTCCACAAGTTGGACAAGAAGTGAAATGAATGAGAACAAATGTCTAAACATTGCATTTGCTAGTGATGACAGCTTTTATAATGAAAGCTAAAAACTGTAGTTTTTATTCTCAGGCTAAAAGGAAAAAAGTTAGAGGTCATTAAAATCACCTGTGAAACACGTTTTTAAAGAAATCACAATCATACACCCACCCGAGATTCTGATTCTAAACATTTGTGGTACAAGCCTGGACCTCCCCTTTTAAAAAGCCCACATAGGGCTCCCCTGGTGGCTCTGTGGTAAAGAAACTCCCTGGAATGCAGAGGACACAGGTCCTACCCTGATCCAGGAAGATCTCACATGCAGCGGAGCAATGAAGCCCCTGTGCCACAACTAATTGAGCCTGTGCTCCAGAGCCCGGGAGCTGCAACTACTGAGCCCACGTGCCACAACTACTGAAGCCTGTGCACCCCAGAACCCACGCTCCATAACAAGAGAAGCCCTGGCAATGAGAAACCTGCTCACCGCACCTAGAGAATAGCCCTCACTCTCCATAACCAGAGAAAAGCCTCAGTTCAGTTCAGTTCAGTCGCTCAGTTGTGTCCGACTCTTTACGATTCCATGAATTGCAGCACTCCAGGCCTCCCTGTCCATCACCAACTCCCGGAGTTCACCCAGATTCATGTCCATCGAGTCAGTGATGCCATCCAGCCATCTCATCCTCTGTTGACCCCTTCTTCTCCTGCCCCCAATCCCTCCCAGCATCAAAGTCTTTTCCAATGAGTCAACTCTTCTCATGAGGTGGCCAAAGTACTGGAGTCTCAGCTTTAGCATCATTCCTTCCAAAGAAATCCCAGGGCTGATCTCCTTCAGAATGGACAGGTTGGATCTCCTTGCAGTCCAAGGGACTCTCAAGAGTCTTCTCCAACACCACAGTTCAAAAGCATCAATTCTTCGGCGCTCAGCCTTTTCACAGTCCAACTCTCACATCCATACATGACCACTGGAAAAACCATAGCCTTGACTAGACGGACCTTAGTCAGCAAAGTAATATCTCTGCTTTTGAATATGCTATCCAAAGCCTATGCAGCAATGAAGACCAAGCACAACCAAAAATAAAGAAACAAAATTATTTTTAAAAATTTACATAGAACTCTTGATAAAGAGACACAAAAATCCAAACCATATGATAGGAGACGATATCCCTGAGTATACCAAAGACACACCACACGAATGCTTGCTAGAATCTGAGGATTACATTGGGAGTTATAGATATTAACCTGCTGTCAAACTGTAGACCTAAAAAAGATTCATTAATCAAAAAAGCAGAAATTAGAAAAATCACCCACAGGCAAAGTTACTAATGACAGGTCTAATGGGATCTTGTCTCATTAAAAAATAAAGAGAGAAAATTACAGAGCTGTTTTTTAAAACATTGCATGAAAATAAAGGCAGTATCTTGAATATTCAGTTCTTCAACAATTATTAAATGTCAAGAAACTGATAGGTAAAATGAAATATTACTGTAAAATAAACAAAGAAGGACACTACCTCATGGAAGTTACACTCTAAGGGGGAAGAAGAACATTAACAATATTAAATTATAAAATTTTATAAAATCATATAAATTAAAAGAAAATTTTATATTTATATGTGACATGTACAGTGAAGGAAAGGAACATTAACTGATATACAACAGGTTATTTGGTCTACTTCAGAATCCAAGAATCCAGGATAAATATTAACCTTTAATTCAATTGCATTTATTAAACATAAATACAGATTCTAGGGGGAAAATCAACGGAGATAAGAATGTGATAAGAAAAGTCTTTGAGGAAGCAAAATAATGTAAGACTCTAGTTAAACTATACATTGGATAGAATTGAAAGAAGTCAATGGCCCAAAACCTAAATCCATGATGAAGATATATTTGGAAAAAAATAATGCCACTTGCAGCAATATGGATGGACCTAGAGAGTCTCACACTGACTGAAGTAAATCAGACAGAGAAAGACAAATATCATATGATACCACTTATATGTGGAATCTTAAAAAAAAAAAGTACAAATGAACCTTTTTATAAGACAGAAATAGAGTCATAGACATAGAAAACAACTTACGGTTACCAAGGGGGAAAAGGGGATGGGAGGGTGAGGGATGACCTGGAAGACGGGGATTGACAAATACACACCTACTTTATATAAAATAGAAAACTGATAAGAACCTATTGTATGTGCAGGGAACTCTTCTCAATATTTGCCATGACCTATAAATGGCAACCCACTCCAGTACTCTCACCTGCAGAATCCCATGGACAGAGGAGTGTAGTAGGCTACAGACCACGGGGTCGCAAAGGGTCGGACATGACTGAACGACTTCACTTCATTCATGTGGGAATAGAATCTAAAGAAGAGTAGATATTTTAAAAAATCAGTGAAAATGTAGAATAAAAAGATAAAGAAGTTGTGAAATAAAGGTAAGTTATTTAGAGGACAAACAAAGCACCAACCTAAGGAATCTATTTTTGAGGAAGAAATGGAGTTGGAAAAGAAATATTAATCAGAAATTTAGTGGTAGAATGACTTCCTGCTCTGAAAAAACACTTGAGTATCCAGACTGAGATCTCCTTGTTTACACTGTGTCTTTACACTCTCTTTCAACTTCATGAAATGGGGTCTTTGATTACTTTGTTTTTTTCCTGAAATGCTCTTTTTTCCATGTAACTGCTTCTCAGCCTTCAAATCTAAGTTCAGTCACTATTCCTTCAATGTCTCTGACTTCCTCATTTGTTTAAAAAAAAAAAAACTTCCAATATATTTGTAGCAGTATCCCATTTATCTGATTGGGACTACAAGCTTTTGTAAAGAAAATGTCCTCAGAAGTAGATGAAAAGTGGTGTCAACTACACATTGGCACTTGCCATCTATCTCTACAAGGATTAAATCATATGCTGCTGCAGCTACTGACTTTCAACACCCTCTAAGAACAGTTCATGGTGGAGAGCAGAAATGAGGCACTCTGTGCTCTGGGAAAAATGGCAGAATAGAGCTTCAGATAGTCAGATATTTTCAGGAGCCAATTTTATGAACCCAGTTCTTGTACCCTTACCTCTTCTTTTCTAGGAAAGTTCTAAAATCCTTCATGGTGATGACTACTCCTCATGACTAGCAGAAATCTTCTGCAAAAATTATGGGCTTGATTGCATGTATTCCCCCCTTCACCAAAACCACATACAAATTGACCTTGCCCTCTGCCTCCTAGAAGTAGTCTCTCAGAGCTATCCGAAATCTGTCTCGGGTGATAGTCCTCATTTTGCCCCAAATAAAACTTAACTTACAACTCTCACATTGTGCATTTTTAAGTCAGCAATAAAATTTTTAAATTATCACTAAAAAAAAGAAAAAAGAAAACCCACAGATACACCTCTGAGTCTCAACCAATCTCCACTGTTAAACTTGAGGCTGTTTCAACTTATATCCTTAGAACATTATCTCTTTGAATTAAGACTTCATCTCTAGTTCAGTTGGAAGAGATCATATATTTATCCAGAGTGAGATTCCAATCACAGTGGGCATGAAATTTAAATCATTTTTAAGCAATATATTTTTGAAAGGAGTGGAAGTAGATAACATGAAGATATTCAGAATGCAAGAGCGAAAGTAACAGAAAAGTGAGATCATAAGTACTAAACAACTTTTGTCTATTCACCGTTATGTTTAAGACTGATCCTCCCATAATGATTCTATACATTCAAACCCTCTGTAAAAATGTGCTTTTGAGTCACATTCACTTTTCTTAAGTTATTTTTTTAATAATTCTAATAATTTGAATAATCTGTTTTATATCTGGGTTTGGGGTTGATGATTGTCTTATCTATTCTGTGTTTTTTATTACCTTTTTATGTCTTATAATTCTCTGTGAAGGCTATAAATGTAGTAGCCAACAGTTGACATGGAGGCAAGTATTTTTCAAACTTGGAAATGAGCACATCTTTCCTTCTACTAGACCTTTAGTGTGGGCTCTGTATCAAGAGTGAGGCTGGGTTTGAGGTGTGTTGTTGCACTGGTTACCCTCAGGAACTTCCCAGGTGGCTCAGTGGTAAAGAATCCACCTGCCGATGCAGGAGACACAGGTTCAATCCCTGGATCGGGAAGATTCCCCTGGAGCAGAAAATGGCAACCCACTCCAGTATTGCCTGGAAAACTCCATAGACAGAGGAGCCTGGCAGGCTACAGTGCATGGAGTCGCAAAAGAGTCGGACACCACAGAGTGGGTGAGCATGTGTGCACACACACGTGGTTACCCTCAGTGCATCAAGAGCTTCAAATTCCTCTGGGAAAACTTCATTTAGGATCTATTACCTTTTTTGGACTTGGTTCTCCCTTTGCCATGCTACCCATGAAAAATCTATCTCTTGCCACTCGCCCAATATATCCCGCTCTTGTTTTTACTGGATTCTTGTTACCATGGCTGTGATCTCGGGTGGCCTCAGTCTGCAGTAGCTTGAAGCAAGGTTTTGGTTCCCAGCCCGAGACTGAGGTCAGGCCAAGTCAGTGAGAGCACTGAAATCTAACCACTAGAACATCAGGGATCAGTGACAAGAGAGAAGGCCCTGGCCCATCAACTGCATAGAAATGAATTTCCACATAGAGATGGAAAGTAGTAAAACAAGTAAAGTGTTTGTTTATTCAGTTCAGTTCAGTCGCTCAGTCGTGCCTGACTCTTTGAGACCCCATGAATCGCAGCACGCCAGGCTTCCTTGTCCATCACCAACTACCAGAGTTCACTCAGACTCACGTCCATCGAGTCAGTGATGCCATCCAGCCATGTCATCCTCGGTTATCCCCTTCTCCTCCTGCCCCCAATCCCTCTCAGCATCAGAGTTTTTTTCCAATGAGTCAACTCTACGTATGAGGTGGCCAAAGTACTGGAGTTTCAGCTTCAGCATCATTCCTTCCAAAGAAATCCCAGGGTTGATCTCCTTCAGAATGGACTGGTTGGATCTCCTTGCAGTCCAAGGGACTCTCAAGAGTCTTCTCCAACACCACAGTTCAAAAGCATCAATTCTTCTGTGCTCAGCCTTCTTCACAGTCCAACTCTCACATCCATACATGACCACAGGAAAAACCATAGCCTTGACTAGATGGACCTTAGTCGGCAAAGTAATGTCTCTGCTTTTCAATATGCTATCGAGGTTGGTCGTAGCTTTTCTTCCAAGGAGTAAGCGTCTTTTAATTTCATGGCTGTAGTCACCATCTGCAGTGATTTTGGAGCCCCAAAAAATAAAGTCTGACACTGCTTCCACTGTTTCCCCATCTTTTTCCCATGAAGTGATGGGACCGGATGCCATGATCTTCGTTTTCTGAATGTTGAGCTTTAAGTCAACTTTTTCACTCTCCTCTTTCACTCTCGTCAACAGGCTTTTTAGTTCTTCACTTTCTGCCATAAGGGTGGTGTCATCTGCATAGCAGAGGTTATTGATATTTCTCCTGGCAATCTTGATTCCAGCTTGTGTTTCTTCCAGTCCAGCGTTTCTCATGATGTACTCTGCATAGAAGTTAAATAAGCAGGGTGACAATATACAGCCTTGACGTACTCCTTTTCCTACTTGAAACCAGTCTGTTGTTCCATGTCCAGTTCTAACTGCTGCTTCCTGACCTGCATACAGATTTCTCAAGAGGCAGGTCAGGTGGTCTGGTATGCCCATCTCTTTCAGAATTTTCCACACTTTATTATGATCCACACAGTCAAAGGCTTTGGCATAGTCAATAAAGCAGAAATAGATGTTTTTCTGAAACTCTCTTGCTTTTTCCATGATCCAGCAGATGTTGGCAATTTGATCTCTGGTTCCTCTGCCTTTTCTAAAACCAGCTTGAACATCTGGAAGTTCATGGTTCATGTATTGCTGAAGCCTGGCTTGGAGAATTTTGAGCATTACTTTACTAGCATGTGAGATGAGTGCAACTGTGTGGTAGTTTGAGCATTCATTAACATTGCCTTTCTTTGGGATTGGAATGAAAACTGCCCTTTTCCAGTCTGTGGCCACTGCTGAGTTTTCCAGATCTGCTGGCATGTTGAGTGCAGCACTTTCACAGCATCATCTTTCAGGATTTGAAATAGCTCCACTGGAATTCCATCACCTCCACTAACTCTGTTCATAGTGATGCTTTCTAAGGCCCACTTGACTTCACATTCCAGGATGTCTGGCTCTAGGTGAGTGATCACACCATCATGATTATCTGGGTCGTGAAGATCTTTTTTGTACAGTTATTCTGTGTATTCTTGCCGCTTCTTCTTAATATCTTCTGCTTCTGTTAGGTCCAGACCATTTCTGTCCTTTATCAAGCCCATCTTTGCATGAAATGTTCCCTTGGTATTAATTTTCTTGAAGAGATCTCTAGTCTCTCCCATTCAATTGTTTTCCTCTATTTCTTTGCATTGATCGCTGAGGAAGGCTTTCTTATCTCTTCTTGCTATTCTTTGGAAATCTGCATTCGATGCTTATATCTTTCCTTTTCTCCTTTGCTTTTTGCTTCTCTTCTTTTCACAGCTATTTGTAAGGCCTCCTCAGACAGCCATTTTGCTTTTTTGCATTTCTTTTCCATGGGGATGGTCTTGATCCCTGTCTCCTGTACAATGTCAAGAACCTCAGTCCATAGTTCATCAGGCACTCTATCAGATCTAGTCCCTTAAATCTATTTCTCACTTCCACAGTATAATCAAGATATTAGGGGGAACAAAAACCTTTAAATGCTGAATTATATGCCTAGACAAGTTATCAGTGAAGTATGAAAATAGAATAAAATCAATTCCAGAAGCTCAAGTTCTAAAACCTTGCATCCTTTCTCAAAAAAATACTAGACAATGTGCTCTATTAAGACATGGGAAAACAGAAAGAACCAAGAAAGAGATAGTCTTAAGATTCAGGAAAGAGGGGTGGCAACAGAGGAAAAAGTTAGAGGGATGGCAGAAAATGATAATGGTTTAGCAGGCTTAGAGAGCAACTAAATTCTCTCATCTAACAGAGGTCTTCAGGTGGGGGTGAAGGGTTGAACCCAACAATTAAGTTTAACATTATGGAAAATTATATTGAGATGCTCTTTGAGGGCATGAAAAGTATTAGGAATAGGTACAGAGAAAACTAAATATTTAGCATTTAGTAACTCTGGGGGAAAATTATACAAGACTGGAAATATAATCAAATTAATCTTACTACATACTTGGTTCAACAGTGAATAATATTCATATGATCTTCAGTAGAAGATCTTCAATAGAATCACTGAATGATAATTTACTAAAACTGGTGATAAACTGGGAAGATGAAAGGAGGAAGATACTGGTATTAGGCGGGTGATGACAATGTGGGAGATTGTGAGAGTTAAATTATCATCTGCGTGTGTGCGTACTTTGTCACTCAGTCATGTCTGACTCATTGCGATCCCACGGACTTCAGCCCACCAGGCCCCACTGTCTGTGGGATTTTCCAGGCAAGAGTACTGGATTACGCTGCCATGCCCTCTCCAGGGGATCTTCCCAACCCAGGGATTGAACCCACTTCTCTTACATCTTCTGCATTGGTAGGCGGGTTCTTTACCACTAATGTCACCTGGGAAGCTCAAAATAGTCATCTTCTATAACAGAAAGTCAATACCTATTGCCCCAAATTCATAAATCAGAAACTAGCAACTAAACATCAATTAGGAATGCTTTTGAATGCTAGTAATATCAAGGCTGATTAACAGTAGTTTAGAAAGATGGGATTTAGTTTTTCTCATTTGAAAAAAAAAAAAAATGCTCTGAAAGTTAGCATTGGTCCCAATACTCTTGGCCTTTTTCATGTGGACGACCCCATCAACATTAGCCATTACACCTGTGCTTAAGACAGTAAGGAGGAGGAGAGGGTGGTGCTTACCTCAACTAAGTCATTTATGAAGACACTAAAAGACACTAGAAGTGACACTAGAAGTCATTATGAAGACACTAGAAGCCTCCTATATGCCTCTATCTCATTGGCCAGACCTGGGTCACAGAACTGTGTTCTGGGTTGGCCAGTCAGCATTCTACTTAGAAATATAGAAGTGAATGCTAGAATTTGAAAAAGAAAGCTCAAATAATGAAAAAGAGTTGCCCCTGAGGAGTGGGATTGGAAAGTGGGGAGGAGTGAGGCATGGATTGATATTCTTTGATGATATTAACCTGTATCATTTTCAATATTATTACTCAAGGTAATTGTTTAACTTTTAAAACTACATATAGTTTATATGCATTATAGTTTACATCCACAAATATACAACTTTGATCAAATAAAATTAAATTAAAAAATAAAAGTACAATTGCAAATATATCATGTTCCCTCTTTCCCAGGGTCTTTGCATTTGCTGTTCTGTATCCCTAAATCTCTTGGTCTCTTTAATCCCTCATCCAACTAGCTCCTAACCTTCCTTCAGATCGTGCTGTATCATTTCATCCCCAGAGAAGCATCATCTACTCTCCCAGATCATGTATAGGTATATTGGGAAGATACATTTCTCCATGATTTATAATCCAGGAGATTAATAATTAAAAATGTTCCTCTTTTTGAAAACACTTGCACAGTTGTGATTTCATATTTACTTGCACAGTGTCTGATCGCTGGCCATCGCCTTCCACTAGACTCTGAGCTTCAGGAGGGCAGAGATGATATCTGTTACTGGCTCTTCATTGTCTCCCCAGCACTTAATACCATTGCTGGCATTTGGTCAGCAGTTTCATAACTCAGAGTTCTGAGTCAGTGTCTTGGCACTCATCTGCCTCTCACAGTAGAAACTTTCATGTTCTTACACAACCAAGTTTAAAAGCAGGAAGAAGGAAGATAGAGCACATACTTTAGGGATAAAAATCTTTCCCAGAAGCCCCCATCAGACTTCACCTTGTATCTCACTGGCCAGAACTGGGTCACATGGTCCATACTATTCAGGAGCTGGATCCATCTTTCATGAGATCAAGAAATCTCCACTCAGTATTTCAATAGATCTGGGTTATCTTAACAAGAAAGTAGTGGGAGACTGCCACTGAGTTAAAAATAAGTGTTAATAGAGACAACAAAGAATTGATAGCTTCATAATACAGATGATAAATTTGATCTTCATTTCAGATAATGTAAGTAACATATCTGGGATTCAAATCTTTATTTGCCTTATTCTCAAGTCTGTATTATGATACTTCCTAGCTTTAAATGTAAAGTTCTTTCTGATTCAAGACGTGGTAGATTTAGTCAGGAATGGCTTCATAGAAGAAAAATATTCTAGGGATGGTCTTGAAAGAAATAACACAAATTGAGTTGATGGAGCGAATGAGAGGGAAGTTATCAGTTATATTAAAACCACTCTCTTGGACTGGCTTGGAGGCCCAGTGGTTAAGAATCCACCTTACAATGCAAGGGACATGGGTTTGATCCCTCATCAGGGAACTAATATCCCACGTGCCACAGGGCAACTTAGTCAGTGCTTCCCAGCTACTGAACCCATGCAACAGTAAAGACCTAGTGCAGCCAAAAAAAAAAAAAAAACCAGAAAAAACACCCTTTCATTTTCACGCTTATATTAAACTGCTTTTCATGTATCCCATTGATCATCAGAGCATTGCTCTCTATTTTGGGAATTATTATTGCTTTCATGGTCTAAACAAACTATAAATAAACTGAGACGAGAAGGCATTTACCTGGGGGGAAATGTCACAGTGAGAACCCAGAGATCATGGCTGGGCTACAAGAGGACAGAATGTTCTGAGATTTTTAATGAGGCATGCTCGTTGTTGATGCCTCAAAATACTCTTTAAAATGTCTCAACCTGGAAAACATATTCAAATAACTTAATATCATGGAACTGCTGTTTTCCTGCTTGATAACCTTCAGCAGTTTCTCAGTGCACACAGGGCAACCTCATCTAGGAATTGAGATGTTTCCCAATCTAACTCCAGTTGCTCCAATTCATCCCAACTGGTCTTCCGCACTCAGAGACCTGAGTTGAATATGACCGGATGTGGAGTGTGCAGGGCGACGTGTAGGAGGGAGCTGTCTTTGTCCAAGGCTTGTGACCATTCCCCACCATAATCACAAGTGTAAGCAGAGCCATAAGGCATGCAAGACATTGGAAGATGGATCCAAAAATACCAGAGAGGATATTTGGAAGGACCTTAAAGCTTAAGTGAGTGAGTTAAAGTGTTAGTGACTCAGTTGTGTCTGACTCTCTGTAATTCTGTTGACTGTAGGCCACCAGGCTCCTCCATCCATGGAATTCTCCAGGCAAGAATACTGGAGTGGGTAGCCATTCCCTTCTCCAGGGGATCCTTCTGACCCAGGATTTGCTAGAAAGACAGCCCTATAGAGTTGCCCAATTTAGAACTGTACGTGGGTCAAACATGGGTCTCCCCCATTGCAGGCAGTTTCTTTACCATCTGAGCCACCAGGGAAGCCTTAGGAGATCTCAAAACTAGTACATGATCTAGGACATCAAGCCAAGAGGTATGAGTGTGTGGATGCCAACTGGGAGCCCGGAGATTTGGATAGCAAAAACTCTAGGGCAGTCGTCCATGGGGACAGACGGCTTCACTGCTGGGGACAATTTGCTTTTATTACCCTGGTCTTGGTACAGCCCCTTCCCTCCCCTGTATCACATGTTGTCCATTCTTCCAGGGGAGTCTGGCCAAAAGCCCTGACCTTTTCCAAGGTACTCTGGAGATAGCAGACAGTCCTCTATGGCACACGCTGATCCATGTACTTCCTAGTATACTAAGTTCTGGAGACAACCAGAGCATAGAACATTTTTAACTGCACTTTTTCCATCTCTTGTTGCAGAACTTAATAGCAGAAATATGCACGAGGAGAGGAGAAGGAAGAGGCTAAATCTAAGTGGTCCAGCCTCGTGAGAAGGGTCTTGTCATGGGCTCGGGCATTGCAAGCAGAAGCCATATGAGGAGGCCATGACTGGTCTCTAAGTAGGAATTTTCCAGATTGGAAAACAGAAGATTTGCCAGAAAGACAGCCCTATAGTGTTGCCCAATTTAGATGTACTCCCTGATTCTCAGGGCCAGTTTCTTGAAAATCTCTGAGTGGCCTATACATAGCTCCTTCTGGTTCCTGTGGGATTTTAGGTATTAGAGATGCCCTCAGGCCTTGCTCAGTAAAGTATAGCCACAGATCAGCAATATTGGAAGAGCCTGGAAGCTGGTTAGAAATATAGAACTTCAAGCCTCCTAAATCAGACCTATATTTTAATAGGATTTATATGCACATTAAAGGTTTAAGAAGCAGTTTTCTAGAGTTCGGCGATACAGTCACGAGAGGAAGCCACATCTCCTGGAGGTTCAGAGCAAAGAAGTACAATGGATGACTGTAGGTAAATTTAACCAGTGGGTCAGTTGTGCTGTTGTAGCAGAAATTCTTCAGAACTCACTTGGGATTGTCAATGGATGGAACTAATGTGATGAACCAGTACTAGGAAATTTTAGAATGAGCTATCAGGTTGGTCACCCCCTAAAGCCACTGAACGATCTTAGCATCATTAAAAGCAAAACAACCAGATACTACAGGCTTTCTGAGGTATTCCATGAAAAAGCCTGTGGCATCACTATGGCCTAAAAAATTGAAGCAACCTAATCACGCCTCTGGAAACAAGAAAGAGAGGGAAGCAAGTTGAATGACTCCAAAGGAGCCATACCGACACATGTAGAATGTTGGCAAGGCTGTGGGAAACAGACTTAGTTACTGCAACAAGTCAGTGGCTTGTGGGGTGGGGAGAAATCTACATTAAAATGGGTATAAAAGACAAACCACTAAACATAATTTGTGGACCGGGTTTGGATCTTGATTTAGACAAGAAACATGTTTAAGAAATGTCTGTGGTAATACAGAGATGCACGTTGACATCATGGGCTCGGGCATTGGATACAGAAGCAGATGAAGGAGGCCATGATTGGTCTCTAAGAAGTAGTTTTCCAGACAGGAAGACAGAAGATTTACCAGAAAGACAGCCTCATAGTATTGCCCAATTTAGATGTCTGAAATGTCTGAAGCTGGCTTGAAAGGACAAGAATTCAACAGAAGGGAGAGAAAGAGTAGACAAAGTAAATGTGGCAAATTTTTTCACAATTACCGAATTTGGGTGAATCTGTCTTGTCTATGAGGATTCATTGTATTGTTCTCTCTACTTGCTGTGTGAGTTTAATTTTTTTTATACCCCAAAAAATGTTTTTGAAAGCAACAAAATCCAGAGCTCAGTGTCCACATTCATTTGACCGTGATACTATAGGGAAGGGAGTAGATGGATGGAAGCGAGTATGGAAGGCTTCAGACAAGGCTTTCGAGAACCCGAATGTGGAACCAGCTGGCTTCTCCATCCTCCACTGGCTCCTGCCTGGGTGGGAGAGAGCGTGGGAAGTGTGTGTGTGTGTGTGCGCGCACGCGCACGCGCGTGCGCTCGCACTGAGGGAGGCACTCAGTTTTAAAATATGACATTTAAGCAAAATCATATGATTCTTCCCTGGGAGCTGGTGAGGACCAAGCTGAGGGTGAAGTTCCCAAGGACCAAGTTTGGAGTCGGGAAGTTCTTTACCAAAATATTAGGTGATGCCCAAACCAAAAAAGCAAAAGAGCAAAAAAATGTATAAGAAAAAAGGTGTCCCAAAGCCATGTAGGTCCCCAGAAACAAAAGAGTCTCAGGAATTATCAGGGACAGTTTTATGATGAGGGTTTGGATTGAGAGATAGAGAGAATGAGCACATAAGACTTGGAGGTAACAGAGCCAGCCCACCGAGATTCTCTTAGAACTCGATCTCAAACCTCGATGTCCATAGAATCTCCAGAAGAGGCTGTCACGAGTGCACATTTCCTGACCTGACCTCTAACTTAATGACTTAGAATGCCCAGGGGTGAGGCTCAGGAATCTGTATTTGTAACACGCCCTTCCGTATCCCAGGGATTATTTTTTACAACAGGCAAGCAGGGGTACCAAGACCACAGGCCTAAGGAACTATCAGGTTGCCTTTAGAAATCTACCACTTCACTGGGCCAGCTGGTGCATGGCTCCTGTATGGCTCATCCCAGCTCTAATGGCCAGGAGCAAAAAGACATCAATTTACCAAAAAGACCTCAGCTTACTCAGTCTTACCTCCTAAGACTTCCTTTCATTGACTATGTGCCCCAGGCAAAGTGCTCTGCACTTTGTATCTTAAATACTCATTGCATTTTCCAGCTGGTATTTAAAGCAATTTAATAACTTAAGACTGCTGTAGGAATGAAGAGAGATGAGGAAAGGTGACCACTCTTTATCTTAAGGATTTTATAAAAATAGAGTTCTTTGGCTTCTACCAGAATCATAAACTGTCCAGAAGGAGGGACCCACAGAAATTATCCTGGAATCCCAGATTTAATCTTGCATTTCTCATTCTGTCTCTGGCTGCCGCATACTTTCTGTAGCACTGGTGGCTTGAAGTCAGAACTGCCTGTGATTTTGTGACATGTAAGGCATTCAGTTCAGTTCAGTGGCTCAGTCATGTCCGACCCTTGGAGACCCCATGGGCTGCAACAGACCAGGCTTCCCTGTCCATCACCAACTTCCAGAGCTCACTCAAACTTATGTCCATCAAGTCAGTGATGCCATCCAACTATCTCATCTCTGTCGTCCTCTTCTCCTGCCTTCAGTCTTTCTCAGCATCAGGGTCTTTTCAAATGAGTCAGTTCTTTGCATCTGATGGCCAAAGTTTTGGAGTTTCAGCTTCAGCATCAGTCCTTCCAATGAATATTCAGGACTGATTTCCTTTAGGATGGACTGGTTGGATCTCCTTGCAGTCCAAGGGACTCTCAAGAGTCTTCTCCAACACCACAGTTCAAAAGCATCAGTTCTTCAAGGCTCAACTTTCTTTATGGTCCAACTCTCACATCCATACATGACTAATGAAAAATCCATAGCCTTGACTAGACAGACCTTTGTTGTCAAAGTAATGTCTCTGCTTTTTAATATGCTGTTTAGTTTGTCTTAACTTTTCTTCCAAGGAGCAAATGTCTTTTAATTTCATGGCTGCAGTGCTTTTGGAGCCCCCCCAAATAAAGTCTGTCACTGTTTCCACTGTTTCCCCATCTATTTGCCATGAACTGATAGGACCAGATGATGTGATCTTAGTTTTTTGAAAGTTGAATTTTAAGCCAGCTTTTTCATTCTCCTCTTTCACTTTCATCAAGAGGCTCTTAAGTTCCTCTTCACTTTCTGCCTTAAGGGTGGTGTCATCTGCATATCTGAGATTATTGATATTTCTCCCAGCAATCTTGATTTCATCTTGTACTTCATCCAACCTGGCATTTCACATGATATACTCTGCATACAAGTTAAATAAGCAGGATGACAATATACAGCCTTGACATATTCTTTTTCCTATTTGGAACCATTCTGTTGCTCCATGTCCGGTTCTAACTATTACTTCTTTACCTGCATACAGATTTCTCAGGAGGAAGGTAAGGTCGTCTGGTATTTTATACTTCAAAAATCTTGAAGAATTTTCCACAGTTTGTTGTGATCCATGGAGTCAAAGGCTTCAGCGTAGTCAATGAAGCAGAAGTGTAAGGTATTAGTCATTAAGCATTGCCAACATCCGCTGGATCATGGAAAAAACAAGAGAGTTCCAGAAAAACATCTATTTCTCTTTATTGACTATGCCAAAGCCTTTGACTGTGTGGATCACAATAAACTGTGGAAAATTCTGAAAGAGATGGGAATACCAGACCACTTGACCTGTCTCTTGAGAAACCTATATGCAGGTCAGGAAGCAATGACTGAGTGACTGAACTGAACTGAACTGAATCCTCTGCTTTACAAGTGCCTTTATCATTTCAACGACTCATAATAAAGTGAAAATTTTAGGAGCTCTGCTTGTATTTTTGAATATGTAAACATTTTTGTAAATGGAATAATGATATATTTGTTATCTATTGCTATGTAACAGGGTTTCCTCAGTGGCTCAGCGGTTAAGAATCTGCCTGCAGTGAAGGAGTTACAGGAGATGCAGGTTCGATCCCTGGGTAGGGAAGATCCCCTGGAGGAGGGCATGGCAACCCACTCCAGTATTCTTGCTAGGAAAATTCTATGGACAGAGGAACCTGGGAGGGGAGCCCCAGTCCATGGGGGTCACAAAGAGTCGGACATGACTGAAGCGACTTAGCACGCATGCATGCTGTGGGACAATCTACCCCAAAATTTAGCGACTTGAAACAACAAAAACTTATTGTCTCCCTTGGTTTTGAGAGTCAGGAATGTGGCAGCAGCTCTGCTGGGTGGTTCTGGCTGTGGTCTCTTATGAGGTTGTGGTCAAGCCGTCAGCCAAGTCCAAAGTCACCCGAAAGCCAGAGGATCTCTTCCCGAGTTCACTCACACGCTTGTTTCATGGACTGTTGGACGAAGGGCTCAACTACTTGCCATGTGAATCTCTCCACAAGCATGTGTGAGTATCCTTCAGAAATGACTGCTGGCTTCCCCAAGAACAAGTGAGAAAAAGAGAGAAGGAGATCATGGTATCTTTTATAACTTAATTTTGAAGGTGACATTTCATCTTTTCTGCTGTATTTTATGAGTCACACAAACCGATCTTGGTACAATGTGGGAGGGAACTACGCTAGGGTGTCAACATCAGGAGGCGAGAGCTTTGGGGGCCATCTTGGAGACTGCCTCCACATATGGGTGGGTTTTAAAGCTTACAAAAAATTATTTTTAAAAAAACTTGAAAAATGAATAGACTCACACATCTTCATTTATGACAAAGTTATATACAGTGTAGTGGGAACAGGACAGTCTTTTTAGTAAGGGACTCTAGGCCAATAGGATGTCCAGATGAAGGAGGAAGGGAAGTGGAAAGGAAAGGAAGCAAAGAAGGACTTGACCGCTACCTCACACACAAGAAGTTAATTCCAAGTGGATTATAGTTTTAAATATTAAACATAAAACAATAAACCTTCCAGAAGCAGATAACAGAAACATATCGGCATGACCTTGGAGTGTGTGTGTTAGTTATTCAGTTGTGTCCAACTCTTCACGACCCCACGGACTGTAGCCCAGCAGGGTTCTTGTGTCCACGGAATTCTCCAGGCAACAATACTGGATTGGGTTGCCATGTGCTTTTCCAGGGGATCTTCCTGACCCAAGGATGGAACCTGCCTCTCCAGCATTGCAGGCGGATGGATAATTTACCATCTGAGACAGCAGGGAAGCCTGACCTTGGAGTAGGCTACACAAAAAAAAAAAAAGAGAGAGAGAGAGAAAGAACGAAAGAATACAGACTTCTACAAATCCGATAATGCAATTGGATATGACCCAATAAACTTGGATAAGCAATTTTTCAAAAGTGGATATCTGAATAATCACTTAACAGAAATGTACTCAAAAACATATTTTTAATACAATTTATTAAAAGTCTTTTTAAAATAGTATACCTGTGTGAAAACATTGTGTAACGTGTAAGTGTCTATTATGAGTACACATCCTCTCAGAAAGGCCACTCAGTTTTAGAGGAGAGCGTAACATGTTCTACATGTTTCTCATAAAAAGTAGTTTTCAGGCTTTCCCTGGCAGTCCAGTGGTTAAGAGTCCGTGCTGCCAATGCTGGGGGTGTGGGTTCCATCACTGGTTTGGGAAATAAGATCCCACGTGCCACACAGAGTGGACAAAAGATTAAAAAAAAAAGTAGTAATCTTCATTGGGGCTCTTTAATGATTATATTTTCTCCACAGCAAATGAAATGCTGTTCTGTTTTTTCTGGCTGCTGTGATTTCATCCCAGATATTCTGCCTTTCTTGTTGTCCTTGGTCCAGCTGTTTAGCCATGTCCCGCAGTGACTAGAATTTACCAAGTACTGGTGAGTACTTGGAGAGATTGGTGAATCTCCAGAACCTGAAACTGCAGCTGAACTGCTCTGGTTCTCAATGGAAGCAGTGAGAATGGCCAGGTTGGAAGGAAAGAAAAATTGAGGGAAAGAAAACCTGCGAGTGGACGTGGTCAGCTTGGAATCTCTGAGAAAGCACCGGGGAGTCACCTGCAGCCTCGGCTGCCCCAGGCTAAAAGCAAACTAGGTGTTTAACCAGGATCATCCCACCATCCCCACCTGCTCTGTCCCCTGTTCCAAGCGTCTCAGCCCTTACAAGGGAAGACAGCCCGTTCCTAAGAGGGGCCCAGTCCTTGCCAAACAGGTCTCATAACACAGGTAGTCGGCTATGTCCAAACTTTGAAGCTCCCTGTGGCTTCTGATAATAAACAAACTGGCAGCCCCGATGGGATTATGGAGGATTCTGCCAAAAAATGTATTTTGTGGATATGCTCAGTGATTCTTTTTAAAATTGAGGTAGTATTCTTTTTTTTTTTTAGCGAAATTTAATGTAAAAATCTGATTTCAGCTTCTTTTTGGAAATCAGTTGACCTGGCAGCCCTGGGCCCGTGTGCATTAATGGCCTTAAGCAAAGATCGTTGCCTCCTGTTTACTCATGTTCTGCATCTCTACAATCCTCCGGCTGTCATCTGCCATTTCTAATCATTCTTCCACTATTTTTCTAATACTGTTTTGCTCCTATGCCTTTATTGTAAGTTGGGGGAAATTTTAGACTGAGAAGACCACCAATTTTGAGAAAAGTATTGAGTTTATTTGTCTATGGAAATAAAAAATATTGTCTGTTATGTAAAGAAAGATTGGGACTTCCCTGGCTGTGCAATGTTTAAAGCTCCATGTTCCAATTCAGGGGGCATTGGTTCAATCCCATGTTGGGGAACTAAGATCCCACAGCAATAATAATAATAATGACTATATCTGTGAGAGAGTTTCCCTGGAAGCTCAGCTGGTAAAGAATCCTCCTGCAATGCAGGATACCTCAGTTTGATTCCTGGGTCTGGAAGACTCCCTGGAAAAGGGATGGCTTACCCACTCCAGTATTCTTGGGCTTTCCTGGTGGTTCAGCTGGTAAAGAATCCGCCTGCAATGCCGGAGACCTGGGTTTGATCCCTAGGTTGCGAAGATCCCCTGGAGAAGGGAAAGGCTTCCCGCTCCAGTATTCTGGCCTGGAGAATTCTATGTAGTCTATGGGGTTGCACAGAGTTGGACACAAATGAGCGACTTTCACTTTCATGTCTGTAAGAAAGAGACGATTGCCAGAGAGGTGTGCTGTGGGAGGAGAAGAATTAGGAGAGAAAGATTAAGGCATGCAAACCCCCAGTTGCAAAATAAATTAGCCATAGGTATGAAATGTACACTGTGGATTATATAGTCAATAATTATATGCTATCTTTGAATGATGACAGGTGACAACTAGACTTATCATGGTCATCATTTTGAAAAATATAGAAAAATTCAATCACTGTCCTGTGCCAGAAACTAACATAATACAGGTCAATTATACCTCAACAAACTCATAGAAAAAGGGATCAGATTTGAGGTTACCAGATGTGGGGTTGGAGGAGAGGGAATTGATGAAGGCAATCCAAAGGTACACATTTCCAGTTATAGGATAAATAAGCACTAGGGGTATAATGTACGTGACAAATGCAATTAACACTGCTGCATGCGAGCTGCATGCTGATGCTAAGTCGCTTCAGTCGTGTCCGACTCTGCAACCCTATGGACTGCAGCCCGCCAGGCTCCTCTTCCACGGGATTCTCCAGGCAAGAACACTGGAGTGGGTTTCCATGCTCTCCTCTAACACTGCTATATATTACATATAAAAATAATTGAGAGTAAATCTTGAGTTCTCATCACAGAATATTTTTCTATTTCTTTAATGTTGTATCTATATGAGATGATGGACATTCACTAAACTTACTGTGATAATCATTTCATGAGGTATGTAAATCAAATCATTATGCTGTACACCTTAAACTTAGTGTTATATGACAATTATATCTCAATAAAACTGGAAGAAGAGAAAGAATGACACTATCTGAAAAACAAGTTAATAATTGTCATAAAAAACGTAATAAGAACTAGGATAAATGAGATGATAAACAATGATAATGCTGTCAAACTGAAAAAGAAGATGAACATGTCAAAGAGTTTGTTTTTACATGTGAATAAAGTTGCTGCAAAATGCTATTATGCATTTGATGTCAGGACTTTTAAACCTTTTACAGATGATGGTTTTATAAAAGCATCTCTTGAACATAGCAAACTGTATCTTCTCTTACTAGCAGGTGGGAAACACTGAAACTCAGCATGTATAAGATAGCACTGGGAAAATCGGAGGAATCATTTGTTGAGGTCTCCAAAGAGGTCCCCATTAAATTACACTCCTTTTTTTCACCTAGGTTCTAAACAAGATGAGACACAAAATAAAGGTTAAAGGTGGAGGCCGAATGTCATCCCTCCTACTGAGAGGTACACACAAGGGTGTGACTTAGTGGAAGAATGAAAGTGGGCCTGCAACCTGAATTGAGTTCTGGTCCCCACCTGGGCCCAGGCCTGCAAAATGCCCTATGGAAGAGCAAAGAAAGCCAGTACTACCCACAGTACTGTTCAAGGGGATGAAAGACATCGAGAAGCTGAAATAACATGTTTAGTTAATCTCCCCACATTTTCAAATCAGGTAAGTCACTCTAAAATCACTAAAGGTGTGTCCTAGCGACAAGAGCACAGGTCTAAACAATGCCTCTCTGAGATCTTTGATGGGACCCTAGAATTCTTAGACATGGCAATGGAGGGGTCTTTGGTTTGGTTTGTTGTTTTTTTTTTTTCTTTTTTTTTCTTTGGCCTCATAACATGGCATGCAGGATCATAGTTCCTCAACAGGGATGGAACCCTGGTCACCTGCATTGGAAGCACAGAGTCTTAACCACCGGACCACCAGGGGAGTCCCAGACATGGCAACTCTGACAGGAAAAGACTTTGTCCAGTGATAAGTCTACACCCGTAAAACTCACTCAGTGTGACCTCTGATGTTGCTCATGTGAGGGACAGGGCAATGTCAGGCTTGCTTCATATCTTCCTGTATGATGGTAACATGTTTTCCATTCATGGAACACGCTGATGGAAGTTGTTGAACCACAGTATGATGTGTCTACCAAAGCGTCATGTGCAAATATTAAAATATCTAATTCTGTGAGTCTCTTGGGAGTAGTATCCTAAATATAAAAATAGGCACCTATATTTGTATATAGTTGTTTCCTGTTATGAAATAGAATTCAACTAATCTCCCTTAGAAGATTCAATGGAGATACAGACTCTTGAGAAACCTGTATGCAGTTTAGGAAGCAACAGTTAGAACTGGACATGGAACAACAGACTGGTTCCAAAATAGGAAAAGGAGTACATCAAGATTGTATATTGTTACACTGCTTATTTAACTTATATGCAGAGTACATCATGAGAAATGCTGAGCTGGATGAAGCATAAGCTGAAATCAAGATTGCTGGGAGAAATATCAATAATCTCAGATATGCAGATGACACCACCCTTATGGCAGAAAGTGAAGAACTAAAGAGCCTCTTGATGAAAGTGAAAGAGGAGAATGAAAAAACTGGCATAAAACTCAACATTCAGAAAACTAAGATCATGGCATCCAGTCCCATCACTTTATGGCAAATAGATGGGGAAACAGTGGAAACAGTGACAGACTTTATTTTGGGGGCTCCAAAATCACTGCAGATAGTGACTGCAGCCATGAAATTAAAAGACACTTGCTCCTTGGAAGGAAAGTTATGACCAACCTAGACAGCATATTAAGAAACAGAAACAGCACTTTGCCAACAAAGATCTATCTAGTCAAAGCTATGGTTTTTCCAGTAGTCACGTATAGATGTGAGAGTTGGCTACAAAGAAAGCTGAGAGCCGAAGAATTGATGCTTTTGAACTTTGGTGTTGGAGAAGACTCTTGAGAGTCCCTTGGACTGCAAGGAGATCCAACCAGTCCATCCTACAGGAAATCAGTCCTGAATATTCATTGGAAGGACTGATGCTGAAGCTGAAACTCCAATACTTTGGCCACCTGATGCAAAGAACTGACTCATTTGAAAAGACCCTGATGCTGGGAAAGATTGAAGGCGGGAGAAGGGGACGACAGAGGATGAGATGGTTGGACGGTATCACCGACTCAGTGGACATGAGTTTGGGTAAACTCTGGTAGTTGGTGATGGACAGGGAGGCCTGACATGCTACTGTCCATGGGGTTGCAGAGAGTCAGACATGACTGAGCAACTGAACTGAACTGAACAGATCTGAGACAAGCATCTTGGTGCTTAGGGAATGGTGAACAATGTGGTTCTAAAGGAAGAGGAATGAAGTCCCTCCTCTCTGCAGGGGCCTTGGAACCTCTCCTTACTCCTTGAGAAGGTCATTCTGTAGGTTGGGTTTCCACAGCACATGGAATTTATGTTTGTATTGGTTGGATTCTGAGTTGTAAGCACAGAAACCCACCTGAGCTGGTTATACACGTAGGAATACATTATTAGGACCCAAGGCTCACACAAAATCCCAAGACAGGCATGCAGCTGGGTACCAAAAGAGAGCTGTGACCAGCAGCTGGGTGGGTGGCTGCCTCTCTGGTTTCTCTCTGGCAGTCCCTTCATTCTTCCTTAACCTACTGCATGGTTTGGCTACTTGTCCCCTGGTGGGCAGAAGACGGCTTTCCACCCCACTCAAGTGTTCATGGTTGAGCACCTAGAGGAAACCGACTCTTTCCACATTTCTCTCTGTCTTTATCCTTGCCTCTCTTCAGCCCTGCCCTCCCCTCTGGCCCCATCCCCATTCTGAGTGCCATGGAGAAAATATGATTGGCCTAGATTAGATCAGCGTTGACCCTGTGGAACAATCAGTTGTTTGCTGGTGGGCAGGGCATGCAGGAGAAACAGCTATACTCCCTTCCCAACCCCTCACCACCAACCACCACCCCACCGATGCGGAAGGACTTGGCTCATAATCCAATAGGTGTCCGCGAGATGTGGTGTAATATATTGGTGTGATTTTTCTCCTGGCTAAGTGTAAACACATACATGCCATAGCCCTGAAAAAAAGCATTGAATTTTATTCTCTTTCTTGTTTTGTATGCTTACTCAATGGCCTAGATATTAGTGAAAGAAATATATGTGGTAAACCGAATATATGTGTGTTGAATGATCGGCGCTGAAAATGCAGACCCAAGCTGTGCTTCCAGGGCAGAACACACACATGTGTTTGCACACATACAGACACACACACACCACTATGAGTTATGTCCCTCAGGATTCTTCGCTTACAGTCAGAAGTACTTAGCTCTGGTTACTCTAACAAACACATTTCAGTGGAACCTATGGGTAGCTGACAGAATCAAAGAGAAATGTGAATCTCCAGGCTCAGTAGGGGCAGTGGGATGAGGACTGGGTCCCAACAGCAATACTGGGATGAGTCCAGACAGGCAAGGACAACAGAGCCCACTGCGAGAGCCCGCTGGAGTGCCAGGGCAGTGATGCTGGTGGTGAGTGGATGGTAAGTGAGGTGGCCTCTGCCTGAGCCATTCATCCTGCCCAGAAGTTTCTGGGAAGCTCCCTACGCAGGGACCCGGGACAGACAGAGGGCTCTCCAGCCGTGGGACTGAGCTGGGACTCCATCCAGGAGTGTTTCCTGCCTGCTCCCTGACCTTCTTACATAGGGCATCTAGATGAGAATCTTAACCAACACAGCTTTGGCTGAATCTGACTGATCCTAAATATCCTGGGGCACATTCCAAATCACAGAAGCCAGAAGGAAAAGCATGGTCCTTTCCTCGGGGCAGCAGAGGAAACTTGAGCTGGTGCTTCGTTAACGCTATCGCCAATTTATCCCGTGAGTCACTGACCTGAGGACCCAGACGGAGGAGAGCCTCACAGTTCCGTACATGGACTCACAGGTCTCCTTGCGAGTCTCCAGTCCTTGAGCTCTGGAGATTTCCAGCCCAGTGGTCCTGTCTCAGAGGGAGAGAACACAAGGTCAGTCACACAGTGTCCATTTCTGGATCCTCTCTTAGCGGATGGAAGCAGCCAGCCTGTGATGAGCCACGTGGCCGCGTCTGCCCTTTATGCCCACCCTGCCCAGCATGGTCCTGGAAGATGGGACGCACACCTAGGACAGCGCCACTCAGGGCAGACCCTCGCAAGGTCTCCTGAGGGCAGAACCCTTTTATTTAAAAAATCTTGTCTTGTGGCATCTTTCCGAAACCTTCAATCTAGTTTGCATAGAAACAACTCTCTTAGGAAAAAAAAAAAAAAGAAACAACTCTCTTTGTTTTCTCACTCAGATTTCCTTAATTTATGTGGTGTTCAAGTAAATCACTTCCATTATAAGGGTCATTAGCAGTTCAGTGACAAACACTGCTCACCCTAGTACATGCTTGCCGCTCAGCTGAGGGGGCCCAATCTTCTGGAAAGGAACCCCCAGCAGTGGCGGCTTCCTGCCTATTACACAGAAATATGGACAAAGGTTGATTCCAATCGGTAGGTTTGGGGGTAAATATTTTTTTAAGTTCTATTTTATAATTTCCAGCATTTACAAGGGCTTATATTCCTTTTCTTTTTTTTTTTTCCAGCTTCGCCATGTACCTTGCAGATCTCAGTTCTCCAACCAGGGATTGAACCTGGACCCCAGCAATGTACACAACAGATCCTAGCCATTGGACCACTAGGAAATTCCTTATATTACTTTTTATAATTAAGGCGGAAATGTATGTTTTAAAGGTTTATTTGCATGCTATTTACCCTCTGTATATTTTTGGTATTTGTTAAGAATGTACTGGAGAGAATATTCAAGAATTTTGTTAATAAAAGAGGTTTAGAAAAGGGGAAAAGTTTATTTTCTTATAATGGCTGATAGAAGAGAGGTTTTGTAGATTTTTGGAGTAATTTTATGGGTCTACCATGCATTATACAGCTTCTATAAACAAATGGAAATAGAAATAGAATTAACCATTATGAAAGTAAAAGTGAAAGTCGCTGAGTCGTGTCCGACTCTTTGCAACACCATGGACTGTATAGTCCAGGAATTCTCCAGGCCAAAATACTGGAGTGGGTAGCCTTTCACTCCTCCAGAGGATCTTGCCAACCCAGGGATTGAACCCAGGTCTCCCGCCTTGCAGGCAGATTCTTTACCAGCTGAGCCACAAGAGAAGCCCATTAACCATTATAAAACCCCCCATAAGTGGGCCGACCAACATAAGATTGTTTTTAAATTACCTTATGTAGCATTATATTTTTTTCTAATTTCCTATTTGTACTACAGCCATGAAATTAAAAGACGCTTACTCCTTGGAAGAAAAGTTATGACCAATCTAGATAGTATATTCAAAAGCAGAGACATTACTTTGCCGACTAAGGTCCGTCTAGTCAAGGCTATGGTTTTTCCTGTGGTCATGTATGGATGTGAGAGTTGGACTGTGAAGAAGGCTGAGTGCCGAAGAACTGATGCTTTTGAACTGTGGTGTTGGAGAAGACTCTTGAGAGTCCCTTGGACTGCAAGGAGATCCAACCAGTCCATTCTGAAGGAGATCAACCCTGGGATTTCTTTGGAAGGAATGATGCTAAAACTGAAGCTCCAGTACTTTGGCCACCTCATGCGAAGAGTTGACTCATTGGAAAAGACCCTGATGCTGGGAGGGATCGGGGGCAGAAGGAGAAGGGGACGACCGAGGATGAGATGGCTGGATGGCATCACAGACTCAATGGACGTGAGTCTGAGTGAACTCCGGGAGATGGTGATGGACAGGGAGGCCTGGCGTACTGCGATTCATGGGGTTGCAAAGAGTCAGACACGACTGAGCCACTGAACTGAACTGAACTGAACTGATTTGTACTAGAAAAGTAATGAAATTCACTTCAATAGTCTGTTGAGAGAAAGAAATACAATAATCACTCATAATCTAACCACTTAACTGTTGGCATTTTTGTCTCAAGTTTTTTCTGTCCTAGATCTTCAAACCACTTCGTAAGTTTTGCCCTGCGTTAGCCTCAAAACAGGGTTCAGGAGTTCTCTGGCGGCCTAATGGTTAGGATCCGGGCTTTCACTGCCTTGGCCTGGGTTTCGTGCCTGGTTGGGGAATTGAGATTCTGTGACATGGTCACACAAAAAATAAAATTATGACTTTTGGAATTCCCTGCTGGTGCAGTGGTTAGGATTCTTCACTTACACTGCCAAGGGAATGGGTTCAAGCCCTGGTTGGGGAACTAATAGCCCACAAGCCATGCAGTACAGCCAAAAACAAATAAACCAAAGAAAACAAACAAACAAACAACACCTCTGCCCCCCCAACACACACACACCAAACCAAAACAGAGTTCGGAACAGGCTAGGGAGATGTTCTTGTTTCCATAATCCAGGCCTGGAGCCCACATCTGACTGCTTGGCTGGCAGCTTCTCCAGACACAAGTTGACTTTGTCATGTGAGGGACACCTGTACTTTGGGAACAATTAGCTCAGTTCACACAAGTAAGTCACCTTCCTAACTGAACTCCTTTAAGTGGATCAGTAAGGGCCACAGAGAAAGACTAAGGTCACTTATTTAGGTGAGTTGTTTCTTTGTGTTTTTTGTTTGTGTTCTTGTGTGTTTTTAAGTCCTTAATATTTGTTTTATCTCATCTTTCAGAAATTGTATACTGATTACTTTAATTTCTTATATCAGAATTTGATATGAGCATGTGAAATATTTAATCTACCACTTGGGATTCTGTTTTCAATGACCTGGATACTCATTTGGCTAAAGTTAACATGAGTTTGTGTTGATTTCATTTAGCATGAATTTTTTGTTTAGCTTTTATGAAAATACACAGCAATTGGAAATAGACTGAACAGTTTACCTGCACCTCTATCTTTTAAATTGTAAAACCTCTGGAATTTTTGTTGTTGTTGCTCTATAACATTTTTGTGAAGCTATTATCATATCACAGGACAATTCTGGCACTTTGGTGTGTTTCAGTCCAGGAAACTAAGGGTAGAATCCAAACAAAACCTTGTTTACTCTTTCCACACTTCAGGAACCAGAGTTAATTCAGGGCAAAGAAGCCTAGTGGGAAAGAGAAAAGAGAGAGAAATTTTTAAAAAGGCTGTTCATTGTACACAACTGAAATGAGTGAAGATTTTATTTATACTGGATAAAGTTAGTCACTCAGTCATGTCCGACTCTTGGTAACCCCATGGACCCCACCAGGCTCCTCTGTCCATGGAATTCTCCAGGCAAGAACACTGGAGTGGGTTGCCATTCCCTTTTCCAGGGGCTCTTCCCAACCCAGGGATCAAACCCAGATCCCCCACATTGCAGGCAGACCCTTTACCAACTGAGCCACCAGGGAAGCCATTTATGCTGGATATCATCATCCTAATCAACAAGAGTAAGGCGTCGATAGCGGTAAGTGACTGTCCTCGAGTGAAAGTGGAGTGAAAGTCGCTCAGTCGTGTCCGACAGACTGCACAGTCCATGGGATTCTCCAGGCCGGAATACTGGAGTGGGTAGCCTATTCCTTCTCCAGGAGATCTTCCCGACCCAGGAATCGAACCGGTGTCTCCTGCATTGCAGGCGGATTCTTTACCAACTGAGCTGAGAGCCCCTAGTAATGAGATAAGATAGTCAAATGGTTGTTCAGAGGCATTCAGATGTTAATGGGGTCAAATTCCTTGAGCTGCCCAATCTTTGCAAAGGGATCATTACTTTGGGCAGAGTACACTTTTTCTGGGTGCCCCCCTTGTTGGTGGTGCTTTGCCTGAGTTCCAGCTGGGAGTATTTTCTCTTGGGGGCTTGTGTCTTGGTTGGATTGACTTCAGGAAAGGAGAGAGCCCGGCAGCATGCCCCTGCCCTGCGGTGGGAGGGGAGACAGAAAGGCTGGTGGCCGCCATCAGTCTGTCCGGGGCAGCCTTCTCGCCAGCCTCCTCTGCTGTCTCGTGTGCACTTGTTTCCAGCCACCGACTCCTGGTGAGGGGCACTGTCGCTGGGGGCTGGTTTTCTACCTAGTGAGCATTTCACAGTCTGTTTTAATGCTTTGCTTTTAGAACAGGGTTTAACAAGGTAAGGAATGGAATTGCCTTCCTCGTTTCAAGGGAAACGAGCTCACTCGAGCCTCCACTGGGAGGTCGCTGCTCCTGCCGTAACCCAGGCAGGCTGCTTCTCTTCTGGGTTCTGTTGGATCACATGCAACTGCAGCTTGTGAACCAGTTTTTGTTCTAAAAATGTCCATTGTATGTGATTCAGTGGAATAGTTGAACTCTGTGGAGCACAATGGGATGAATTAGGGCACAGGAGCAGGGAACTGACATTTACTGAAGACACATATGTGCTGGGCGTGCTGACCACCCACCCCCTCCCCCGACCCTGCATACCTCAAATTACTGCCAGAATACAAGTCCCATTCTTCACTTAGCATATCACTGTGCCCAGCGCAGTATGTGGCTTCATTTGTTTGTTTAGTTGCAAGCCGTGTCCAACTCTTTTGCGACCCCATGGACGGACTGTAGTCTGCCAGGGTCCTCTGTCCAGGGGATTCTCCAGGCAAGAATACTAGAGTGGGTTGCCATTTCCTTCTCCAGGGGATCTTCCCCACCCAGGGATCAAACCCGAGTCTCCTGCATTGCAGGCGGATTCTTTACTGCTGAGCCACCAGGGAAGCCCCATACGTGGCTTCATAGATATTAGCTAAACAGGGAGATAAGTATCACAAGAGTGAAATAGACTGGGATGCTAATAACACCTTACAGAGTGCATGTGAATACCCTCTCATATAGTATACAAAATACATACATATATTTATATATTCAACAAAGTGCCTGGCATATGGTAGCAGCTCAATAAACATTAGGATGAAGAGACTGAGACTGAGAGAGGTGAACTAATGTGCCCAAAGACAAAGAGCTCATAAGCAGCAGAGGCAAACTCAAGCATATTTAGTTAGATTCAAAGCCCACATAATTTTCATTGTGCTCATAGTGTTGTATTTTATATAAGCTCCAATTGCAGTAGCCCCGTCTGCTCTGCTTCTCCAGCCCTCCAACCTCCACTCTCAATTCTTACTCCTGTTACCAGTGAGATCTCTGGAGATAGGGAAAAAAGGGCAAAACCAAGAGGGCTTGCCTCCGCTGACCCCTGCTTAGTTTCCCTGAGAGCCTACTGATCGCCGAGACCTGCCTGGGCCTGACATACAATTATGCCACCCCGCTCTGCCTCCAGTTTCTAGGGGGAATAGTTACAATAATAAAGAGAAGAAGGAGGAGAGAAGTGAAAATGAGGAGAACTATTGCAGAGGCACCTTTTATGTGCCAGTCACTTCTCTAAGCTCTTTGCATTATTTCACATACTGCTCACAAAAATGGGTGATTATCTGGTGGCTCAGACAGTACAGAATCCACCTGCAATTCAGGAGACCTAAGTTGGATCCCTGGTTTGGGAAGATCCCCTGGAGAAGGGAATGCCTACCCTCTCCAGGATTTTGCCTGGAAAATTGTCAGAGGAGTCTGGTGGGCTACAGTCCATGGGGTCGCAAAGAGCTGGACATGACTGAGTGATTAACGCACACACCCCCTCATTTTACACCCTGAAATCACTCACACAAAGCCACCCAGGGCATTTTACCTTAGCTCTCTCTTATTCCAGAGCCCAGGCTTTTAACCTGTTTGTACTAAGATGGAAAAGAAATGTCATCCTAACATCAAGGAGCATAAGAATAGTTAGAAAAATGCAAGGTGAAAATATCAGAAGAGAGTCGATTGTTGATTCTTTTGGTCATAAAACGTCATGAGAAATTGTTCAGAAATTCCCACACTCTTAGCAATGTCCTTGGGGGAGTCAGAGGCACCTGCCCTGTCTTTAGGAATAAGAAGAGTGTGGGAGAAGATGCTGTTGGTAAAACCATTCTTCAGAACTAGAGGTAGAATTAGAGGAAGATAATGATGCGCCAAGAGAAAATGGCAGGAAGAAACATTGAGAACAGGAGTGAGGGTCCTGGAGATTGGGATACTTAGGCTTGAAACCCAGCTCCACTGTGGGTTTATTCTATGACCTTAAAAAGCTACCTCCCCTCTCTGAGCTTTAGTTTTGGATAAGTATAAAAGGCAACAAATAAAACTGACTCATTGGGTAGTTATAGGATTTAAAATGAGGGTGTTTGTGAGGGACTTGGCTTACATTAAGCATTTAATAAATATTGATTCTCCTCCTTCTTCCTGGGGATTAAAGGAAGCAAATTCACTCTGCTTAAATGCATGCAAAAGGTTTCAGACTGCTTTGTAACAATGAGGATTTTTGTTGGTGAATATGCAAACCAAAAAATAAAGACAAGTTAAGAAAGCTTGGTCAGTGGCATCCTTATCTCTCTTAAGATCAGCCTTATCTCCAAGACTTTCCATCTTGGGAAAAAGGCAGAGGCTCCTGTTTGAGACGCTCTGTCTCTAGTGGAGGTGAACCCCCTCCTTCCAACTGCAGCCCATGCTGGGCACCCAAGGAGTTTGGCCTGAACAAGCTCCTTCTATGGGCTCCCTTTGTCATTAACATAGAAGCCAAAACTTAAAAGGAAGGAGGAAGGTTGGCGAGTGGGGAATGGCAGGATTGTAGCTTGGTCTTCCAGCATGCTGTGAAATGTACAAAAAAAGAAGGCAATTCTTAAAAATTCACTCTGATTTCAGAATCCAGAAGCATTCTCTTCAAGAATCCAAGCAAGATCGATAACTTAGCAACCAAACTGTTGATTCGGTCACTATGTCTGACTCTTTGTGACCCCATGGACTGCAGCACACCAGGCTCCCCTGTCCCTCACTATCTCCCGGAGTTTTTTTCAAATTCATGTCTGTTGAGTTGGTGATGCTATCTAAGCATCTTATCCTCTGCTGTCCCTCTTCTCCTTTTTCCCAGCATCAGGGTCTTTCCCAGGTTGGCTCTTCACATCAGGTGGCCAAAACAGTGGAGCTTCAGCTTCAGCATCAATCCTTCCAGTGAATATTCAGGGTTGATTTCCTTTAGGATAGACCGGTTTGATCTCCTTGCTGTCCAAGAACTCTCAAGAGTCTTCTCCAACATCACAGTTCAAAAGCATCAATTGTTCAGTGCTCAGGCTTCTTTTACTGTGATCATTTTATTAATACCCTCTCTCATCTGCTACTGCAATGTCACTTCAGTCATGTCCGACTCTGTGCGACCCCATAGATGGCAGCCCACCAGGCTCCCCCGTCCCTGGGATTCTCCAGGCAAGAACACTGGAGTGGGTTGCCATTTCCTTCTCCAATGCATGACAGTGAAAAGTGAAGGAGAAGTTGCTCAGTTGACTCTTCGCTACCCTGTGGACTGCAGCCCACCAGGCTCCTCTGCCCAAGGGATTTTCCAGGCAAGAGTACTGAAGTGGGGTGCCATGGCCTTCTCCGACCCACTCCAGCATCACAGTTTAAAATCATCAATTGTTCAGTGCTCAGGCTTCTTTTACTGTGATCATTTTATTAATACCCTCTCTCATCTGCTACTGCAATGTCACTTCAGTCATGTCCGACTCTGTGCGACCCCATAGATGGCAGCCCACCAGGCTCCCCCGTCCCTGGGATTCTCCAGGCAAGAACACTGGAGTGGGTTGCCATTTCCTTCTCCAATGCATGACAGTGAAAAGTGAAGGAGAAGTTGCTCAGTTGACTCTTCGCTACCCTGTGGACTGCAGCCCACCAGGCTCCTCCGCCCAAGGGATTTTCCAGGCAAGAGTACTGAAGTGGGGTGCCATGGCCTTCTCCGACCCTCTCTCATCAATACAAGCTAATTACAGGTACAGCTCACTAAGGTATTTACGTTCTTAGCACACGCTTTGCTTTTATTTACCAGTTTAGGAAACAATTTTGGCTATATTTTCCAATTGAAATTGTTTCTTTGGACCCTGATGCTTTAGTCACTACTCATCAAAGAGCTTTCATTAATTCACATCTTCTGGCTGTTTCTATCTTAGAAAACAGCACTGGATTCCACACTCTTCCTTGAGTCCTCATTGGTGCTAACGCGGTGCCTCTCTCTGCTGAAAGGTGCTACAGGGGCTGGGGGAGCCCTGTACCTCCCCGTGGTTCATAGCCTGCTTTCTTTCCTTTCCCTCTCGTATCCCCCAAGGCAAACATCTCAAATGCACCATTTAACCCCCACTCCCCCCTTTCCTTCACCTTTGTTTGATCTCAGGCTTTAAAACAAAAATCGAATCATTCAAATTGATTTATTCAAACTAACAAAATGCAGCTTTACACAACTCTCGCCACAAAACACTATTTGTTTTCAGGCGCTAAGTTGTGTGCGACTCTGCGACCCCACGGACTGCAGCACGCCAGTCCTTCAGCATCTCCCGGAGTTTGCTCAAATTCACATCCATTGAGTTGGTACAGAGATGGTCTTTATTACTGGGAAGAATAGAAAGAAGTAAAGTAATTCAAATGGATGTTTGTTTATTTAGTGCTGGAGGACTGACAGATGGGGGATGGGAGTGGGGGGTGCTTGAGGGGGCAGGTTTTGGCTTTGGCATTCTGTCGCCTCCCATTTCACTCCTCTGCTCCTGGATCTTAGGACTTGCTCTCTGAGCAGGCGAGCTGATTATTTTTGTGGGAAGACAATCTGCCATTTATTTGATCCACACTTTACTTTTTTTCTTTCCTCTTCATCCTCTTTATTTTTTTAATAACTAAATATCTTTATATTTTAGCTTAAGGCTAGAGAGTTGGTCTGGGACCCGCAGGCATTTGCATGCCAAGGGAGAGAAAGGCCAAGGTTGGCCTGTGTGTGGATACCTATCAGACATAAAGGCGTCAGATGATGCTTTTCTAGATTAGACAAATACACACCAACCTACTTCAAAAAGCTTGTGTTTTCTCCAACACACTCATCTCCTTAAACTTAACACCAGGCTTATGGAATGTTGGGAATTTCATAGCACGTGCTGGGCTGTGCTTAGTCGCTCAGTCATGTCCAACTCTTTGCAACCCCAGGGTCTGTAGTCCTCCAGCCTCTCCTGTCCATGGGGATTCTCCAGGCAAGAATACTGAAGTGGGTTGCCATGCCCTCCTCCAGGGGATCTTCCCAACCCAGGGATAGGACCCAGGTCTCCCACATTGCAAGATTCTTTACCATCTGAGTCACCAGGGAAGCCCATTTCATAGCATAGTTAAATGCTATAAAGTGATTCACTTTTTATTTATTTTTGGTATGCTTGATCTTCGTAGCTACA
The DNA here is from genome assembly GCA_006408695.1 of Aepyceros melampus. Lineage (NCBI taxonomy): Eukaryota > Metazoa > Chordata > Mammalia > Artiodactyla > Bovidae > Aepyceros > Aepyceros melampus. Next base: position 223,389 of record SJXQ01012487.1, on the reverse strand, counting down.
CACAGCCTTTCTCTAGTTGTGCTGCGCAGGCTTCGTATTACAATGGTCCTCTTGTTGCAGAGCATCAGCTCTAGACATGCAGGCTTCAGTAGTTTTGACACATAAGCTTAGTTGCCTCCACAGCAATGGCACCCCACTCCAGTACTCTTGCCTGGAAAATTCCATGGACAGAGGAGCCTGGTGGGCTGCAGTCCATGGGGTCGCAGAGAGTTGGGCACGACTGAGCGACTTCACTTTCACTTTTCACTTTCACGCATTGGAGAAGGAAATGGCAGCCCACTCCAGTGTTCTTGCCTGGAGAATCCCAGGGACAGGGGAGCCTGGTGGGCTGCCGTCTATGGGGTCGCACAGAGTCGGACACCACTGAAGTGACTTAGCAGCAGCCTCCACAGCATGTGAGATCTTCCTGGACAAGGGATTGAACCTGTGTCCTCTGCATTGGCAGGTAGATTCTTAACCACTGGACCACCAAGGAAGTCCTGAAAGTGATTCTTGACTCACAGAAAGAACTCAGAGAGGAACGGCCACACTGTCTTTGCCTTTCTAAGATGCCCAGACTATCATAGGAAGAACTCCCTATGGAATGAAAAGGGATTCCACCATCACCAAGAACACATCAAATGTTGACTAAATAAATGATTTTCTTCTTTTACTATGCACGGGGTCCACCTGGGGTAATTATAGAAACACACAATTGTCCAAACTCTGCCCCAGGTGTTCTGATTCAAGGGGCCCAAGCTTAAGTATGTGCAAAAAGTGTTTCGGGTGATTCTAACCCATGGGCAGGTCTAGACTTCTTGGGCAGGCTCTATGTTTTCCCAAGAAGATCCAGAATTAGTTTAGAAGAATCTAAAAAATAGATTTATTTAGTGGCTCCACTGAAACTAGAACTGTGTGATTGTGCTTTAACTAAATAATTCTTTTATCATTAATACTGTGTGAAACTCTGGACCTCAATCTCAACTGTACAATAGAAGCTTAGATTATGTATTTTCAAAGATCTCTCCCAGTTTTGATTTTCTAGCATATTATGACCCTGAATTTATCACTCAAATTCCTGAAGAGGATTACAGCTGGAGGAATTATGTAAGAATTTGAAAAAGGCTGAATAAGTAGATAAATAATAAGTAACAGCACTTTGTAGATCCAAATCTTAAAGCTGACTCCCTGAAGGGGCTGGATAAGAATACAGACTTAATGGAATTCAGTCTCTTGTGACCTTGGGCAGATTACCTAACTGCCTCAATTTTCTTACCTGTAAAATGGAGTCAGTAATAGTACTGGCATCACAAAATTTTTGAGATTAAATGAGTTAATCCATGTGAAGTACTTTGAACACTGCTTGGCTACAAGTGCTCAATAAATATTACCTGTTATTATTGTGATTGCAAGGCTCCTTCCTTTTACTTCAGTTCATTTAACTACAACCAAAAACACCTCTCTACCTTCAGGTCCTACTATCCCTTTAGCTGAATGAAATTTATATCGAGGAGAAGAGCAAGCTCAACTGGTGTTGTGAAGGCAAGTTTGTTGCTGGAATCCTGTGAGAAAATCTTAAAGACTGCAAAATCTAGATGTGTGAGTCTCCCCATGTGGGACTGCCATAAACTGCTTGCTCAAGTAAGAGAACACTGTGGACTTCCCTGGTGGTCCAGTGGCTAAGACGCCGAGTTCTGAATGCAGGGAACCCAGGTTCAATCCCCATTCAGGGAACTAGATCCCACATGCCGCAATGAAAGACCTCAAATGCTCTAGTGAAGATCAAAGATTATGCCTTCTGCAACCAAGACCTGGTGCGACCAAATAAATAAATATTAAAAAAAGAAAAGAAAACAGGAGTGTTATCTTAAGGTTTTAATTGTGTTCTTGGACTCATCTTTCCCTGAGAGAATCAAGCATTCTCTCTAAAATCACCTAGAACAGGATCACCTCAGGTTCTGCCACACACTCGGCACTTCTAGGATGCTGCAAGAGACACAGGACATGGTCTGGGGATCCTGATTCCAAGACCCACCATATTTTCTAATGCAGTGTATGCCCTGGCTCTTCCACCTCCCATCTGTCTTCCTATCCAGGATTATAATTCTGAGAGTCACCATGACCATTTATAGAAGCAAGATTTCACTTCTCTCCTGCCACATCTATTACGGCTGTGGATTGTTCTTCTGAAATCACAGAAAACAAGTCTAATGCTTGGAGTAATCCCTACTTTGAGTGAGTCAAAATAAGGCCCTTTTTGATTCATGCAGGAAGACAAAGTAGGAGGCAATGATTGACTCACTCAAGGGATTCTTATTTTAAGACATAGTACAGTTCCCTTCTTTGGCTTTCCTATTGTCTTTCAACTATAGGTTGGTATACGAGCATTCATTCGGCAAGCGTCAGAAGCCCCAGGTTGGGTCAGCCTGTTTGGTTTCTAGTCTTGCCTCTGCCTTGTCCTTACTGCCCAGGCTTAAGGCCTCGACCTCTTTGGCTGTTTTATAGGATGGGTGGTCTGAGGGCTCTCTCCTCAGAGAAGTCTGTTTAGACATGACTTCTGGTCTATCTACTAAACATTTGTCTGTTTCTTAAAGTTAATTGATTATTTTTTAATTTACGTTTTTGGCTGCGCTGGGTCTGCAAGCTTCCTCTAGTTGCAACAAGCTTTCTCTAGTTGCAACAAGTTTTCTCTAGTTGTGGTGTGAGGGCTTCTCATTGCAGTGGCTTCTCATTGCCGAGCCCAGACGCTAGGCATGTGAGCTTTAGTGGTTGTGACACACGGGCTTAATTGCCCTGAGACAGGTGGGCTCTTTCCAGACCAGGGATCGAACCTGTGTCCCCTGCATTGGCAGGCAGATTTTAACCACTGGACCACCAGGGAAGTCAAGTATTTGTCTATTTTTATTGGTCTTTCGGTACCAGCTTTTGGTTTCATCGATTTTTCTCTATGATCTTTCTTGTCTCTATTTCATTGAATTTTGACTCTAGTCTTTGTTATTTCCTTCCTTCTGCTTGCTTAGGCTTGTTCTCCTTGTTCCAGTGTCTTATTATGGAAGTTCAGGTTACTGACTTTGAGATCTTTCTCTTTTCTTAATATAAGCATTCATCACTCTACATCTCTCCTTAAGGAGGGCTGTAACTGAATTCTGTACATTTCAATACATTGTGTGTTTATTTGCATCCAGGATTTTCTGATTTCTTTTTATTTCTCATTTGACCCATTGGTTGCTTAGGAGTATTCTGTTTAATTTCCACATATTTCTGAGTTTCCCAATTTTTCCCTGCTGATGATTTCTAATATCATTTCACTGTAGTCAGAGGCCATACTTTGTATGATTTCTCTTATTGAGGTTTGTTTAGTTTGTTTTGTGACTGCCATAACAAAATAGCATAGACTGGGTAGCTTAAAACAAAATGAATTTGTTTTCTCAGTTCTCAATGCTGGGAAATCTACGATCACGCTGTTAGCCTGTTTAGCTCCTGATGAGAACTGTCTTCCTGGCTTGTAGATGGCCACCTTCCTCACACAGTAGAGAGAGAGAGAGTGCACCAAGCTCTCAGGCATTTCTTTCTATTTTACTTCTAGTTTTATTGAGATATAATTGACAAAGAGCAGTATATAAATTTAAGGTGCATAGTATAATAGTTTGAATTACATACATCATGAAATGACGACCACTGTATGTTTAGTGAACATCCATCATCTCATATAGATACAAAACTAAAAAAATAGAGAACTCTCAAGATTTACTCTTAACAACTTTATTATCAATAACATACGGCAATATTAATTATATTTATCATGTATGTTATATCCCTAGTACTTATTTATCTTATAACTGGAAGTTTCTACCTCTTGACCACTTTCATCCAATTTCCCCCCCCTCATGCCCTGCCTCTCAAAACCGCAAATCTGATCTCTTTTTCTATGAGATTTTTGCTTGTTTGTTTGTTCTTAAAGTATAATATTATGTTAGTTCCTGGCACAGGACATAGTGATTCGATACTTCTGTACATTTCAAAAGGATCGTGTAATAAGTTTAGTTACAATCCGTCACCATACAAAGATATTACATTGTTACTGACTACATACCCCACACTGTACATATCATTCCCATGACTCATTTGCAACTGTACATTTTTGCCTCTTAATCTCACTCACTCATCTGTTTTTTTTTTTTTTTTGTCTTTCTACCTTCCTCTCCTCTGGCAACCGGCTGTTTTTTCTCTGTATCTATAACTGTTTCTGTTTGATTGTGTTTGTCCATTTGTTTTTGCTTTCTTAGACTCTACATATAAGCGAAATCATACAATATTTGTCTAAATTATTTCACTTAACATAATACCCTCTGGGTCCATCCATGTTGTTCCAAGATTTCGTTATTTTTTATGGCTGAGTAATACTCTATTGTGGGCTTCACTGGTGGCTCAGATGGTAAAGAATCTGCCTGCAACTCGGGGGACCCAGATTCGATCCCTGGGTTGGGAGGATCCCCTGGAGAAGGGTATGGCAAACCACTCCAGTATTCTGGCCTGGAGAATCCCCATGGACGGGAGAGCCTGGCAGGTACAGTCCCTGGGGTCACAAAGAATCAGACATGACTGAGCAATGTAACGTCACGTCTTCTTAGGTTGCTGTCCTATCTTGGCTGCTATAAATAATGCTGCAGTGAACATATGGCTGCTTACATCTTTCCAAATTTGTGTTTTCATTTTCTTTGGATGGAGCTGCTGGGTCATACAGCCATTCTATTTTAATTTTTTGAGGAGCCTTCAAACTGTTTTCCATAGTGACTGCACCAGTTTACATTCCTACCAATAGTGCATGAGAGTTCCCTTTTCTCCGCATTCTCACTGACTTGTTACTTGCTGTCTTTTGGGTCCTAGCCATTATGACAGGAGTGAGTGATACCTCATTGTGGTTTTGATTTGTGTTTCCCTGATGATTAATGATACTGAGCATCTTTTCATGTGCCTGTTGGGAAAAGTGTCCAACAAAGTGGGTATAGAGGGAATATACTACAACCCAGTAAAGGCCAAATATGACAAGCCCATGACCAGCATTATACTCAGCAGTGAAAAGCTGAAAGCGTTTTTTTCTAAGATCAGGAAGAAGACAAGGATGCACAGTCACCACTGTTATTCAGCATAGTATTGGAAGCCCTAGCCGCTTCTAATACTATCAATGAGAAAAAGAAATAAAAAAGAATCCAAATTGGAAATGGAGAAGTGAAACTGTTCACCGCTTACAGAGGACATGATACTATGCACAGAAAACCCTAGTTCAGTTCAGTTCCGTCGCTCAGTCGTGTCCGACTCTTTGCGACCCCATGAATCGCAGTACGCTAGGCCTCCCTGTCCCGGAGTTCACTCAGACTCACGTCCATTGAGTCAGTGATGCCATCCAGCCATCTCATCCTCGGTCGTCCCTTTCTCCTCCTGCCCCCAATCCCTCCCAACATCAGGGTCTTTTCCAATGAGTCAACTCTTCACATAAGGTGCCCAAAGTACTGGAGCTTCAGTTTTAGCATCATTCCTTCCAAAGAAATCCCAGGGTTGATCTCCTTCAGAATGGACTGGTTGGATCTCCTTGCAGTCCAAGGGACTCTCAAGAGTCTTCTCCAACACCACAGTTCAAAAGCATCAATTCTTCGGCGCTCAGCCTTCTTCACAGTCCAACTCTCACATCCATACATGACCACAGGAAAAACCATAGCCCTAAAGACACCGCAAAAAAATAAATAAACCCTAGAATTCATCAACGAATTCAATAAAGTTGCAGGATACAAAATTAATATACAGAAATCTGTTGCACTTCCAGACACTAACAGCAAACTGTCAGAAAGAGAAATTAAGAATACAGTGCCACTTACAATCACATCAAAAAGAACAGAATAGCAAGGAATATATCTAAGTAAGCAGATTAAAGACCTGTACGTTGATGAAAGAAGACAACACAGTTGGAAAGACATACCATATTCATGCATTGGAAGAATTAATATCTTTAAAATGATCATACTACTCAAGGCAATCTACAGATTCAATGCAATCAAAAATACAGATGCCATTTTTCATAGAACTAGAAGAAATAATTCTAAAATTTGTATGAAACCATGAAAGACAATAGTGAAACAATCCTGAGAAAGAACAAAGCTGGAGGTATCATGCTTCCTGTTTACAAACTGTACTACAAAGCTACCATAATCAAAACAGTATGGTATTGGCACAAAAATATACTCATAGATCAATGGAACTGAATAGAGAACCCAGAAATGAACCTACACTTATATAAGCAAATTATCTGTGACATAGGAAGCAAAACTACACAATGGAGAAAAGATAGCCTCTTTAATAAATGGTGCTGGGGAAAGTGGACATTAGCATGTACGTGATTCAAATTGAGTTAATCTCTCACGACATATACAGCAATACACTCAAAATGGATTAAAGACTTAAGTATAAGACCTCAAACCATAAACTTCTAAAAAAATATAGGCAATATGCTCTTTGACATTGGTGTTTCCTCTTATAAACATACTAATCCTATTGTATCAGGGCCCCACCTATGACCTAATTTAACCTTAATTACTTCCTGACTCCAAAATAGGCCTACCTTAGGGGGTTAGACATTTAAGATATGAATTTGGGGTTGGACATAATTCAGTCCATAGCAGTGACCTAGCATACGGTTTATCCTGGAGAATGTTCCATGTGTGCTTGGAATGCTTGTTGAGTAGAGTGCTCTCTAGATGTCTATTAGGTCTGATTGGTTTATAGTGTTGTTAAGGTCTTCTATTTCCTTGTGATCTCCGTGGGAAGTCAGCTCTGAAGAATACTTCAGCTGTGTGAAACCTAAAGTAGTTCAACTTCTAAAGTGAAAGTGAAGTCGCTCAGTCGTGCCCGACTCTTTGTGATCTCATGGACTGTAGCCTACCAAGGCTCCTCCCTCCATGGGATTTTCAACTTCTAAAGGACTGTTTATATCTGTGTAATCACACCATCACTGTAAAGCAGATAGCCAGTGACATTAGTAAAATATTTTTTGTAAATGGACAAGTGGAGGCCTGGAGTGATTAACTGATGGACCCAGGATCACAGTGAGTGAATAGCTGAGCACAGACAACGTCAAGTCTTTTGGCTGCTCCTACCGTTACTTTCAGAGAAGGCAATGGCACCCCACTCCAGTACTCTTGCCTGGAAAATCCCATGGGCAGAGGAGCCTGGTGGGCTGCAGTCCATGGGGTCGTGAAGAGTCGGACATGACTGAACGACTTCACTTTCGCTTTTCACTTTCATGCTTTGGAGAAGGAAATGGCAACCCACTGCAGTGTTCTTGCCTGGAGAATCCCAGGGACAGGGGAGCCTGGAGAGTGATTAACTGATGGACCCAGGATCACAGTGAGTGAATAGCTGAGCACAGACAACGTCAAGTCTTTTGGCTGCTCCTACCGTTACTTTCAGAGAAGGCAATGGCACCCCACTCCAGTACTCTTGCCTGGAAAATCCCATGGGCAGAGGAGCCTGGTGGGCTGCAGTCCATGGGGTCGTGAAGAGTCGGACATGACTGAACGACTTCACTTTCGCTTTTCACTTTCATGCTTTGGAGAAGGAAATGGCAACCCACTGCAGTGTTCTTGCCTGGAGAATCCCAGGGACAGGGGAGCCTGGTGGGCTGCTGTCTATGGGGTCGCACAGAGTTGGTCACGACTGAGGTGACTTAGCAGCAGCACTGTTACTTTTCCATCAGACTAAACTGCATTCCTTACGAACCAGTTATAAGGTAGCAGATGTGCTTACTGTGTGTGTGTGTGTGTGTGTGTGTGTGCGCGCGCGTGCGTGTATGTGAGTACATGCGCAACAGAGAGAGACAAAGTACACTAAGCAGCCTTAAATTTCTGTTTATCCTAGAGCCACAGTCGAGTTTAATCATTCTTGGAATTCTTGTACATGAACAGGGTGTAGTGTGCGCTCATTATTTACACAACATTCTCCTCTCCCTCTTGCCCGAGGGAGAAAGGGGCTTTCTCTGGAGCCCGTAGAGACCCTCCCCCACCACCTTATCTTTCCCAGCTGAAAGCCCGCACACGTCTGCTGCCTTCTTGGCCTATGCTATGGACGTGACCTGGGTGTCAGACTAACCATCAATAAGGTAGATAAGCTGCACACAGCTTCTCTATCCTGTGCTTCCTGCCTCCGCTCGTTCTCACCTGGCTGTCGACACAGTAGGCACTCAATCAATATTTATTGATTTGGTTTGCAGTGAGGCGGGGCTGAGTTGTACCCTGGTTAATGAACTAGTGATTCAGCGAGAGGAGGACTGACAGAGACCCCGGGAGACTGCTGGAGAAGAGGGGGAGATGAAGGCCTCGAGGAAATGAGCAGCAGTGCCGGGTCCAGCATGAGTGGGACGCCTGGACTCCCATCCTGCCGCTGAGTTTCACCACCTCCCAGGGAGCTGCCACCTCCGTCTCCTGGACTGTTATTATATGTAGGTGCTTCATCAAACGGGCTCCAGGGTTTATTTCTGCCTCAACACCTTTCTCATTCTGTGAAATGCTTTATTCCTTTGCTCACTTACTTTCATGCTCTGACCCAACCATACTTATATAGCACCTATTTATAAATATCATATTTATAAGGCACTTAGGTGGTGAGCACCAAGTAGACCTGGGCTGAGAGATGAGGAGGGAGATGCAGAAATAAATAATGAATCACTGCAGCCTTTGAACCCACTTTGATGAGTGGAGGGAGGAGACGGAAGACAGACATGGAAAACAAATACTGGGCAAGATGAGGTTGATGGCTCTTGAGGTAAGTCCCAAGCACATTCCTGACTAGATGGCGCACTCCTCGGGAGCCTGGGAAACGGAGCCCATGCCAAGGGAAAGCTGGGAGGTAGGGCATGGTTCTTGAACGGGTAGGAGGGCTCAGTGGGATTCTCTTGAGCATTGACTACTGTTTGAGGAGAGCATGGAGCCCCTCTCACCTGCCCGCTGGAGACATGAAGAGTGGAGGCATCCTGTGTCTAGGTGGCTTGGGGTGAGTGGAGAACCACATGGAGGTGTTTCAGCTATCGGCCTTGCCCATCAAACAGGCCAGCCGCAGTCTCTGAGGCCGCTGCCCCAGGAGGCCCGCGGCCCTCCACAGCCCTGGCATGGTCCCAGTGCAGCCTGACCCGCAGCTGAGCACACGGCTTCTCTGCAGCTCAGCTCAGTTCCATGCCTGGTGATCACAGAGCCCACAGGCCAAACAGCGCATGCAAATGTCCAACAGAGCTTGTAAACAAAACCAAAATTGTAAAAGGAAATGAAAGAAATACTGAGTCATGTAGTCTCCCATCAGCCCGAAGAACCTCGCTGCCGTGGGTGACAGCAGGCCATGCAGCGCCCGCTCCTGGGCCCTGAATGCCAGGAGTGCAGGGCACATTCACCTCATTGCTCTTTGCAGCAGACCAGAGAGCGGAAAGTTTCCCCTCGATCGGTGCAAGCAGCCCCAAAGAGATGCAACTAGGGTGTGAGTGAAATCCTACAATGTCTGTGAAAATGACAACAACGTGGATTCCGCTTGTACGAGGTACCTGCTGCTGCTGCTGCTGCTAAGTCACATTCGTCGTGTCCGACTCTGTGCGACCCTATAGGTGGCAGCCCACCAGGCTCCCCCGTCCCTGGCATTCTCCAGGCAAGAACACTGGAGTTGGGTATACGAGGTACCTAGAGTAGGGAAATTCATGGAGTCAGAAAGTGCACTGGTAAATGCCACAAGTAGGGTGTGTGGGAGACAGAGGGAAAATGGGGAGTCTGTATTTAATGGGGCCATAGTTTCAATTTAAGAAAGTGAAAAATTCAGGAGATGGATGACAGTGAGAGCTGCACAACGGGAATGTACTTAGTGCCTCTGAACTATACAGTTCAATACGGTTAAAATAGTATACTTTATATTATATGACTTTTACTGCAATAAAAAGAATTTAAAAAAAGAAAATGGCAACAACACCAGTAAACATATTGCTCGCTGTGTGCCAGGCAGTGTGTTAAGCCATAATGTCCTCTCTTAATTTGTTCTCAGTCCTATGAGGTAGGGCTGTTGTCCCTGTTTTTAGTGATGGGAAGAGTGAGACCTGGAGAATTTAAGCAAACAGCACGATAATTAACATCCAGACAGAGTAAAACTCCTAAAGATACCTTCCTAACTGTTACTCAGTATTGCGCTTCTCATGACTCTGTTTTACCACACGTGAAAAACTAAGTCATGGAACACACACGTTGGAACATCTTTCCTTTCCTGTGGCTTGAGTTTTGTTCTGAGTTTTGTGTGTTTCCGAAACATTTCTGTTGGATGTGTGTTTTTTTTAATATTGTAAGCTCTGCAAATCCTTGATGGAAGCAGGCACACCATAAAGCACAATTAAATAAAAAGGCAGCAGAACACACACAGCGATCATGGAAATGAGTCCGATCTCCGTCTGGCGTGGGGGCTGTGGGCGTTGTCTTTGTGGCTGGCAGACAGCAGGTTGTCTGAACTCGGTTATGAGAGCCAGCAGAGTGAGCTTGAGGAGAAAGATAAACATACAGCAACTGTTCAAAGCTGCAGGTGTTGTGATTGCTAATTGGGAAAGACTCTACATGATACCTGCTGGTGAGTAGGAATTTCACTCCCAGGGGTAAGTGGCTCAGGGAACTCTGGGACTCTGCTCCTTCAGATTTTCCTGTAATGAGAATTCATGACAATTGTAGTGTGCTTGCTCATCGGGACCGGGCGTGCCTCAGAGTTGTAACCCAGGGCAGCTAAAGCTGCTTTATCTCTAAACATCTTCAGGTGGACTCTTCATACAAGCAACCTCTTCCTCACTCTTTCTTTCTCTCTCTCTCTCTCTCACACACGCACAGTCTCAGACATTTCACACACAACCTACATTCTCACGTGCCCCCAGACACATACACCCTCGAACACGTTCTGGCTGATGACACGCTTGCTGCCTATGTGCAAAAACACACACCAGCTCACGTAACACTCACACATCCACACACTCACATGCACTCATACTTTCCCTCTCTCTCACACACACACACACACACACACACACACACACACACACAGCCTCTCTCTCACCTGCACAACATGCTTCTGGCAGAGCACCTGCAGCTGTACTAACCTGCCCGCCTTTGTTCCCGGCCTGGCCCGGCAGCATTTTCCCAGGCCCAGGCTTCCTTTAGCCGCTGCCTCCCCGTTTGCCTCTGAGCCTGGTCACTGGGCCCTGACTCAACGCCTGTGTGGACGTGGGCCTGGGGGCTGCCCACCGAACACTGGTTGAGATGAAAGGAGGGAGCCTGGGGCTGGCCCCTCCCAGCCACGTCCCCCCACCCCCCGACACCGTGGCCCCCAT
>SJXQ01012487.1:23930-211820 GCA_006408695.1 Aepyceros melampus | reverse complement strand
CCCACCCCCAGACACTGTGGCCCCCATTCTGGTTTCGTCCTGTTGTGGAGAAGCGCACTGCGGTGGGCCAGACTTTAGGAAACGCCCGGCCTGGGTTCAGCCGGGTGAGCCGGGTGAGCCGCTCTGTTGCAGGTACGTGTCAGGAGTCATGCAGCCTCCCAGCCCCTGATGGATGTGAACACGCTGTCCCGACAGCGTTGTTACCAGTTGTTAAGACGCCTCTCCTACCGACTCCTCTTTCCTGCTGGCAACCTTTACTCCCAAGTGAGTCAGCTTTGTGTCCTATTGCTCCAAAAATTTCTTAAAAACAAAAGAGGCTCCAAGATACTACGCAGGTTACCCTCACAAGAAAGCACCTTTATGCTGCTTCTAATGCCTGAGGAGAAAATGCTTTTCAAATCTTTGTTTTTATGTAAGAAATTCAAGAGTGAGTGGACGTTGTGAATGACAGCTTAGACTATCAGTGCTCTCAGAAGTTGTTGCCACAAAGAGCCGTTCTGAAGACCCTGCAACAATGCCCCCTCTCCCCCAGTTCTGCTGACTTCTTCCTGGAGCTATTTAATGGTGCCAGATAAGTACTAACTTTGATATGAAAAACTTGAAATACCAGAGTTTCTCAGGAGAGGAAAACAGCAGAAAGAGGAAAACTGTGGATACTGAATGTAAAATACCTCTTTTCACAATTTTGCTGTGTGTGATCCCTTTAAATATCTTCCCAGAAATATCATTTCTTCAGCACCTACTATGTCTCAGGTGTTACATATTTAGTATCTACCATGCTTCATCTTTCTTCTCCCGTCTAGCAGTTGTAGAGGTGTCATTCATGTTATAATCTATTTAATGTTTATCTCCAGGAGGTGAAGGGCCGTGTCTGCGCTGGTTGCTCTTATAGCACCATATCTTGCATTATGTCTGGCTCATGATTAAATACTCATTGAATAAATGAATAAATGAGGTACGGTCCTTGCAGCAAAGCAGCAAAACAAGGCACTATTATCTCATTTTACAGATAAGGAAGTGGATGCTTAGAAAACGGAAATGGGGACTTCCCTGGTGGTACAGTGAATAGAAGTCTGCTTGCCAAAGCAGGGGACACAGGTTCCATCCCTGGTCCGGGAAGATCCCACATCCCTTGTAGCAACTAGAGCCATGTGCCCCAGCTACTGAGCCTGCGCTCTGCAACAAGAGAAGCCATGGCAATAAGAAGCCCGAGCATGGCAACAAGGAGTAGCCTCAGCTTACTGCAACTAGGGAAAGACTCAGTGCAGCAGTGAAGACCCAGCGCGACCAACAATAAATAAATAATTGTTTAAAAAGAAAACTGAAATGCTTTCCAAGGAGATACTCCTCTGTGGTGCCAGGAACCAAACCCAAATCCATTGATTCCAAACACATTTGCTCTCATGGCTATGAAAGCGACTATTAAGACTATCCAAAGGAGTGCCTCCCCTGTGTTGCCTTGTGTGGATTGTACAGACCGGAGGGTTCTTGTTGAGTGAACGTTGGGCTGAGTTTTGCTCCTGCAGCTGGTCCCTAGGCTCCCTGGTAGGTAGTTTCTTTTCCTTTTAGCTTCTTACTCATTTATGTTGTCCTGTCTTACTCTTCCTTGCCTTTGTCTCATCAGTCCTTTTCTTTTTGCTCTGAGCGGAGGGCCCACTTCAAGACAAGTCCATCTGGTCTTCCTGGGTCCTTCTGTGTTCTAGTTCCTTCCTCTGCTCCAGGAGCCTCAGCTGAGAAGCAGCCAAGGATGAACAGCACCGGGGCTGCTTCCTATCATTCACAGTTACTCTGTGAATGACTGTGAATTCGGGGGTGCTAGGTGTTCTCATCCAACTTGGACTCAGTCTGATTCTGCCTCTAGTGACCACTCCCACCGGAACCCCCTTGTGCCCCCGATTCCTCCCTCAGCCCATCTCCTTCGCAGCCTCTTCTGCCAGAACGGTGGTGATCCGGGGCTCTCATTTCACCCTCGGGAGTCTCCCCGGGCACTCAGCCGCTGTCTGGTGGTTTGACCTCATCTTTATCCAGAGCTTCTTGATGTTAGTGGGCAGGAGGCTGGGCTGAGGGAGCCTGGTGATGACCCAGACTCCTGCTTCTGCTCGGGGGAGGTGCTGCATTCTGCTGACTCAGTGCAGGCTGTTCCCCGGGTCTCACCCCATAGGATGGGGCACTGTGTTATAGGCTGATATCCCCCAATACCGAGCCCTTCCAAGCTCCAGACTGGAACGGCCAACTGCCCACCATGGAAGCGGCTTCTGGTCCTTTGACTGCAGCCGTCACCAGGCATGCTGCCCAGAACTCCCTTCGGGGAAGGCCTTTCTGCTCCATGGCAGGGAATGCTATCTGCCTCCAGCTCTTGGCTGTCAGCCCCTTCCAGGATGGCCTCAGCTGGAGAGAACTTCCTTGTCCAAGTTCATGTGGCTTCTTGAGGCGCCCTGTGTCCAATCACTGATCAGAGCGGGAATATGAAGGCTCAGCCTTCTGGCCCTATTTGGAACAGCTCTGAAAGGCCATCCACGTTCTAGGGCTCCCAGAGGGGTGAGCTGATGTGCCCTTTATCTCTTGCTGCATCACAAACCACCACAGAATGGAATATGGCTTCAAACAACGACATTCACTTGGCTGATGCGTCTGGGCCAGGTTCCAGGTAGGGGAGTGGACAAAGAGGTCGTTCGTCTCTGCTCCGCTCGGTGTCTGCTGGTCTGACTTGGAGTTGGGCCTGGACACATTGCAAAGTTCACTGCCTCACACTCGTGTCTGGCACGTGGACCGTGCAGACTCACACTGCTGGGGGCCAGAACCTCTGGCTCCCTGGGCATCTCGTTCTGCGTATGATCTCTCCACGTGCCCTCTCTGGCACAAAGGCACCAGGAGAGCCAGGCTTCTTACTTGGTGACTCGGGGCTCCCAAAGTACAAGAGAAGAAGCCAGGAAGAAGGCATATTGCCTTTTGTGAGCTAGCCTCCAAAGCCGTGTAACATCACTCTGATTGAGCAGTTACAGGAGTCCACCCAGGTTCAAGAGTGTGGAGTGTGGACCTCTCCACGGAGGAGCATCAGCATCACACTGTAAGAAGAACATGTGGGCTGGGGTGCAAGTGGGTGCAGCCAGCTTGGGAGAGTACCTGCCACGGCCACAGGCGTGTCCATAGGTGGGCCCCGCATCTCCATCTTTCCCTCTGCCTGTTGCTGTCTTCTTCCCCTCCCGTCTGTGACGTAGCCATCAAAAGAACACCTGCAAAACTATCCTGCTCACTAAACTGTGTCTCAGAGCCTGCTTCCCAGGAACTCGACCTGTAAGTCTAGTCCCCCAAAGCCAGCATGGTCAAGGCAGAACTGTCATCTTCCTGACCCTCTGCTTCATGCCTGACCTCAGTGGATGGCACCTCCATGCCCTCAGGCACTCTCCACACTCTGTCTCTCCCGGACATCTTTTGTAAATATCTACTCATCTTTCATACATGTCCCTCCTTCCCCAGGCCACCCTCAACCAGCCGCCCCCTATGACCCGGAATCCCCTATTCAGCATGGAATCCTATGACCGGTCCTCCATACTCTGCAGCCTCAACTCCACTTGTTGCCAGAATGCTCATGTTTAATGAGCTCCTTCGCCATTGCCCATATCATAAAGCTAGACTTCTTAAGTTGACCTGCAGCATCCTTTGTAACTAGAATTTGCCTTCCTTTGAAGTCCACATTTTTTTCTTTCTTTTTTTAAAAGCAATTTTTATTAATTTATTGGCTGTGTTGGGTCTTCATGGCCAAGTGTGTTTTTCTGTAGTTTCAGGGAGTGGAGGTTGTTCTCTGCTTCTGGTGCATGGGCTTCTTGTTGCCATGGCTTCTCTGGTTGTGGAGCCTGGGCTCTAGGACACAGGTTCAAAATCTGTGGTTACAGGGGCCTTAGCTGTTCCACAGCATATGGGAATCTTCCTGGACCAGGGATTGAACCCGTGTCTCCTGCATTGGCAGGCGGATTCTGAGCCACCAGGGAAGTCCTGAAGTCTAGATTTCTTAACCCTGCCCATCACACCCCTTCTGAGTTTCTTTCAGCTCTGTTATGAGCACGGTAAAATTTCTCTGCCCTTTCTGGGATGTTCTTTCTGGGTGGACAGCACCCTCCTTCTACTACACCTCCAGACCTCCCTACATTCTTGTTCTTGGGTTTGGGCTCAAGTTTCATTTCTTCTATCAAGTCCTGCCTGACCCCTGGACTGAGTGAGGGGCCCTGACCTGAGCTCCTGAAGTGCCCCTCCCACTCTAGCACAGTCACACCTCATGGAAACCTTGTGTGTGACCACCTTCCCTGAAGTATAGATGTTCCACCAGGTCCGTGACCCCGTCATCTTGTCCCCAGTGTAACCAAGACACAGCCCGCACACGGGGTGGGACTGGAACAGCCTGCTGTGTACACAGAACAGGTCATGCACTGATCAGCTCCAAGGGGCTCCATCTGCATAAGATATGCTGTGGACACAGGTCTTGTGGCTAGGATTCAGAATGTCCACTGCCGCAGCCAGGGTCCGAATCCCGGTCAGGAAAGGTATGCCTTTGGGGGAGCTTCCCTGGCAGCTCAGATGGTAAAGAATCTGCCTGCAATGAAGGAGACATGGGTTGGATCCCTGGGTTGGGAAGATCCCCTGGAGGAGGGCATGGCAACCCACTCCAATATACTTGCCTGGAGAATCCCCATGGACAGAGGAGACTGGCTATAGTTCCTGGGGTTGCAAAGAGTCAGACATGACTGAGCAACTAAATACAGAATTATGCAGTGCCCACCAAAACATACATGTGGCTCAGCTGAAAGCTTTAATTGTATGATCCAGTGAGTAGATATATTATACTATCTTTGATCCTCTCTGCTAATCAGTGAATTTATATTTGGCAAAAGGAAAATAATCTGATTTTGTGGGTTTTTTTTTTTCGAATGCCAAAAAATGCAATAAAAAGTGCAAAAACCTAACATATCAGTTCTCAATCCTGGATGTCCAGTAAAATCACCTGAGGAGCTCTGGAAAAATACTGATGCCTGGGCCTCACCAGGTTTCTTAAAAAGAATCTCTGGGTTGAGTCCCAGCAATGGGACGTTTTTACTTTGCCCCAGCTGTCTTTCAGGTGCAGCCAAGGTTGAGAGTCTCTGGCCTAAGGAGCATCCAAGCACATCCAAGGAGCTTAAGAAACCCACCTGGCAATCATTAACCTCACTCTTTAAACACCTCGTTTAGGAGCCATGGGGCTAAACACCTATAATGAAAACCTTGTTGGGCTGAATGTCTGTCTTTGCTAGTTTTTGGACCTCAGATGCAGGGTTGAGTTTGTCAGATCCATCAGTTCAAGCACATTGCCTTCGTTGGCCCAGGCAAGGCCCTCTTGTCTAAGCATCTCCCCACTGCCACAGTGCTGCTGCTGCTGCTAAGTCCTTTCAGTCGTGTCCGACTCTGCATGACCCCATAGACGGCAGCCCACCAGGCTCCTCTGTCCCTGGGATTCTCCAGGCAAGAATACTGGAGTGGGTTGCCATTTCCTTCTCTAATGCATGCATGCATGCTAAGTCACTTCAGTCGTGTCCGACTCTGTGCAACCCCATAGACGGCAGCCCACCAGGCTCCTCTGTCCATGGGATTCTCCAGGCAAGAATACTGGAATGGGTCCCCCACTACAGACAACCATCCTAATACATTGGATATATATACAATATTTGCTTGTTTATATACATTTTTGTAAAAATGTGTTTCACTGGTTTTTATACCTGTACTTTTGTTTCATGTAAATGTATTGTGCTCTTGACTCATTCTGACTGTTAATTTTTTTCACTCCATCCATGTTGCTTTGGATCTTCTCTGTGGCTCAGAGGGTAAAGAATCTGCCTGCAATGCAGGAGACCCGGGTTCGATCCCTGGGTCTGGAAGATCTTCTGGAGAAGGGAATGGCAATCCACTCCAGTATTCTTGCCTGGAGAATCCCACCGAAGAAGAGGAGCCTGGTGGGCCACAGTCCACGGGGTCACAAAGAGTCAGACACAACTGAGCAACTAACAGTACCACTACTACCATATTGCTTTGGGTACATCCTGTCTGGTGTTCCTAACTCCTGCAGAGGCTGCCAGTCTGTGCTTCCACCACATTTTTCCATCTACACCCACAATGGTATTCACCCACGTTGCTCCCAGCTCCCCAGCACTCCCACACTGCAGGATCCATCCTTGTGAATGTCTCCTTATGTGTCCTGTGTGAGAACTTATCTGAGATAAGCATCCCTTCTGATCTATTAGCTCTATCCTTCAGGTCTCATTGTCTGACTCTTTGTGACCCCATGGACTGTAGCCCGAGAGGCTCCTCTGTCCATGAGATTTACGAGGCAAGAATATTGGAGTTGGTTGCCATTTCCTTCTCCAGGGAAACTTCCTGACCCACAGATGGACCCACGTCATCAGCTTGGCAGACAGATTATCACTGAACCACAAGGGAAGCCCCTCATGTCTCATTGCTCATGTGTTTTTACATGATGGATACTTTCACACCAATACACATGAAAAAGAAAAATCCAAGTGATTCGTAATAAATTGACTTTAATAATGTTGCCCAAGTCATATGTGTAAGTGGCTGTAAGTAAACAATCTAATATACCCCTAATGCCTCTGAGAGAGTTAGGAATCTTGGGATCTCAGTGTCATTTAATCCCTATACTGTATCAGGTTGAGATTTGTTTTGTTTTGTTTTGTTTTCTTTGTCATTACATGAGGCTTACAGGATCTTAGTTCCTTGGTCAGGGACTGAACCTGGGTCCTCAGCAGTGAAAGGGTGAATCCTAACCACCAGACTGCCAAGGAATTCCTTATCAGGTTAAATTTTAACAGGTGAAGTGGTCTCCAGCAGGGACCATTAGATCACCCTGGGAGTGAAACCTCAGTGAATACATAAGTCTTGGTTTGTTCCAAAATGCCTTTGGGTAAGACTTTCAATTCTGTCAATCTTAGCTGAACCTCTTATGAGTTCAAAAGGAGCAAACAATAAATCTGGTTCAGGAAACCAGGCTGTATGCGTTAAGTCTAACCTCTGTTGACAAAACCAGGCAGAATCAGATGTCCTGGTTTGGTAAAGAATGAAATTTTGCTGAA
The DNA here is from genome assembly GCA_006408695.1 of Aepyceros melampus. Taxonomy (NCBI): domain Eukaryota; kingdom Metazoa; phylum Chordata; class Mammalia; order Artiodactyla; family Bovidae; genus Aepyceros; species Aepyceros melampus. The sequence goes on along the minus strand of SJXQ01012487.1, from coordinate 204,708 downwards.
ACTCTGCTTTTTATAATCAGCATTGTAAGCCAAATGGAATGTTTGGAGAAAACTTCAATATTTAATTGACAAATATCCTGAGTGGTAGCAGATCACGGAAAACCCTTTGTACAAGAGCTATGTTGTGTGATGCACTGATATCCATGATATTTCCAAGCCAAATTTCGTGCTTTAAAGCAGTTGTTACTTTAGCAGAAATCTTGAGGTTAAACCTAACGCTTGCAAGAGTTTTCCTGCTTGACCAGAAGCTGCCTTGTTTACTGAGCATTTGCTGTGCAGCTAGTAGAGAGCAGTGCTTCGTGTTGCAGGCTCCTTACTAGTTCTGCACTTCAGGCAGGCTGGTTATCCTCTCTGTGCTTCTATTTCCTCATCTGAAAAACTGGGATGGTGTTTGAACCTGCCTTTGGTGGCTGTGTGAGAATTAAGTGGGATGACACCCATAAAGTACCTTGCATATTGGAAGTCCTACAATGTAATAAGCCCTGGAGATACTCAGCCAGTGTCCTCGTGATGGCTTACTTGGACATCCTGGTCAGAATTGCGATATGTCCAGTCCAAGCAGCATCTTGAGATTCTCTTACTTTATGGAACCTGTCTGGCCAGTCCCGTGGCGCATGCTCTTCTGCTGACTCTGCATCCCCAGGCACCCCAGCTTCCCCAAACTTCCTTCACTTACCCGTTGCTTTAATTTGTCTTTCTTCTGTCTACCCAATTAGATTAAAAATTGGAGGGAAGTAATGGTCCCTTCTATTTCCTTTATCTCAGAAAGTCCTTGGCAAGTTCAAGGATACACAACAGACTGGTAGGAACGTTTTTTTCTGCTTGAAATCATAAAATCTCTTTGGAATTTTGCTAACTTAAGAATTGTACTTTCTTAGTATGTTCTATAAATGTATTAATGAAAACCCAGGCTGGGTAACATTTCCTTCCCCAGAGAAGTTAGACTAGCGTTGCTCTATAACTGGCTTTAGCCAATTAACTCCGTGATATGCTTCATTTCTCTCCAAAGGTCCCATTGAGGTCACCATTGATTTGCCTTGGACACAGATGGGTCTTTAGTCCTATTACTTTTTCCATGGAGGGACTTCCTGTTAAAGTAATTGAATTGCACAAACCCTTATGGGTGTGTGTGAGAGGGTATGTGTGGCTATATGTGTTTATTAAAAAAAAAAAAACAAAAAAACACAAAGCACTTCTCTTTGACACTGGCCAGTATATTCACATACCATCACAGGTTATTAACATTCATTATTTTGAAACTTTATTGCCTTTTCCAAGTAGGAAGTTGGATGCATTTCAATTGCTTCATTCAGCCACTAATTGACTCACCTAACTGGTTGACATTCAGTTTGGATGTATAGCTTCCATAAACAGGAGCAATACCTTCCACTTGGGGATGTGGCCTGCACGTTTCCTGTATGATGCTCGCTCTTAAAGCATGAACTGATTTTTGCAGCTCCTCATCATTTTTCCTGTAAAGAATGTTTCCCCTTTTATTGATAACTAATGAGAAGCCTACTGTACAGCACAGGGAACTCTACTCCGTGCTCTGTGGTGACCTAAATTGGAATGAAATCCAAAAAAGAGGGGTTCCATGTATATATATAGCTGATTCACTTTGCTGTACATTAGAAACTAACACAGCATTTAAAGCAAATATACTCCCGATAAAAATAGACTGTTTCCCCTTCTGACATGATTTTTTTTTTTTTTTCGGCTGTGCTAGGTCTTAGCTGTAGCCTGCAGGATCTTCAGTTGCAATGTGTGCAATCTAGTTCTCTGACCAAGGATCAAACCCAGGAACCCTGCCCTGGGAGCTGGGAGTCTCAGTCATTAGACCACCAGAGAAGTCCCATGATTTTTTTCCTTAGGTAGCCAATGGGTGCTACTGATGACTTGGTGAATTCTAGTTCTATATTCATATACTCAAGGAATTTTTATAAACACCATCACCACCCTCCTTTTTTACTTTCAATATTAAGTTTTATTTTATTTCACTGTTTTGTACCTTAGCCTGTCCTGGAAGGGACTTAGGATGGCTAGTTGAAGAAAAATGTTCCTTTCTCTCACATCTGACTGCATTCTGTAAGTTTCTAATTTATAATCTTATCCATGGCTCAGTGTCTTGGATGCTCACCTCCCCTGAGCAGAACCAGAGGTCAGGCAGGCAATGGCCGTGGGACAGAGAGGCAGGAGGGAAGGAGCTGGAGCAACTGGGTGTGGCTCCCTTTGTGCTCAGAAGCTCATGCGCTTCTGTTCATACTTTTAACCAAACGTGTGCTCAGCCGCTTCAGTCATGTCCGACTCTGCCACCCTATGGACTGTAACCTGCCAAGCTCCTCTGTTCATGGGATTTTCCTGGCAAGAGTCTGCAGTAGGTTGCCATGCCCTGATCTTCCTGACCCAGGGATCAAACCCACATCTCCTACACTGCAGGCAGATTCTTTTCTGACTGAGCCACTGGGGAAGCCCCTTCTAATGAAAGTCCTTGGCCAAGTACTGTTGACTCTCCTTCTCTTCAAGGGTAGGAGGTCACAGCAGTTGATGGCCTCCTGTCCTTCATGACTTTTAACTCAGATATTCAATCCTGATGCCCTCTCAGGAGTCCCTGGGTGAGACCTAGGAAGCCTTTGCTTCATATTCCTTTGGTGTCCTTGCCAAACTGGTTAAAACTCCCCCATCCAGCTCCCTCTGCTATCTCTCTAACCATCACCTGTCTGGGGCTGTCTTGTTTTCTTTGCACCAAGTTTAGCGTCTCTCCTCTGAGGTCGGGCGCTCTGGGGGTTTCTGGAGGCTGTCTGCATTCCTGCATCCTCTCTGCACCGCCTGCCCAGGGCTCTTCTACTGTCACTGTCCCCAGGGCTGTCTCTTCCCTGAGGCCACTCCAGGCCACCCCCAACATTTCTGCATTTGGAGACCCCCCCTTCAGACCTCATTCTTTCATAAAACTTGCTTACTGCTCAGGGTCTAAGCGGAAAGCAAAATGTGCATCTGCATTCAAACTTCTTTTTCAACCATCATAGAAACATTTTTCAGAATATAGCCCTAAAGGAGTCTTTAAACACATCTGAGAGTAAAAATGGTTCCATCTCAAACAGCAGCTGCTCCCAGGGGGCTGCACACCTTCCTCTGAGAAGTCACAGGTTTGCTTGAATTTGGATTTGAGGGAAGCTGGCACCTTTTGATTCCCTTCATTACTGACTCAGAACCTCATTAACTAAACTATTTGACCCCTGACTTGTTTAATTATGGAGTAAACAGAGTATTCCTGGGGCAGCTTCTTGTAGAAGCTAAACTCGTAGGCCTGGATTAAAACATAGATTCTGCCTCTCTCCTAGCTGGGTGACCACAGGTGAGTTATTTCACGTCTTGAAACTCCGGTTTCTTCATCGTTGAATAGGCGTGGTCCTAGGTGTGTTCTAGGGCATTCGTGCAGATTAAATGAGAAAACACACAGCGTGTTGAACAGGCTGCCGTGGGGACCAGTATGGAAGGTGTGCCTGTCATCGCGATGCTTAGGGCCTGGGAGGGGGCTACAGACAGGCTGTGGTAGTGTAGTCATTGCTGTAGAAATGGGTGTTTAAGCAGGTCCCTGAAGGCTGAGGAGGGCTGGGCAGGGAGCATGTTCCAGGCAGAGGGAACAGCAGGTGTGCAGTGTGCCCTGGAGCACCGAGGGGGCGAGGCCAGGAGTGGAGCTGGAGAGAGAAATCAAAGGCCTCCGTGAACCATTCTTGGCAGACCAGTTAGGAGGCTGCTTCGTTAATTCAAATGCAAAGCCCGAGTGCTCTAAAGGGGAGACAAAGCAATGAGGATGTGAAGGGGTCAATGGATTTAAGCGAGATTTAGGAGGTAGAGTTGACAGGATTTGATGACTCATTGGACATCCTGGGTTTAGTCAGAAAGGATTCAACCACTGTTGAGGACACCATCTGTTCCTTGCAGAAGCTTGACTGATATAGTTTCTTATCAACCTCTAGGCCAAATGTCCAGCAAGCCTCTCTCGATGGGTCCATCCTCATCCGTCCCCAGGGCCCAGGTTGCTTTTGCTGGGGGCGGGCTGTGGGGAGTGTGTCTGGGGTGGCCCTGGGCTATTCCTGTTTTAGAAAAGCCAGGGCTTTGAAGAGAGCTGTCAACACTTGAGGATTTGGGAGTTAATTAGCTGATGAGTAGATTCTCTTTGTCTTCAGACTCTTCTTTCTTTGAAAGCCTGCGTTGTAATCAGTGACCTAAAGAAATGGTTGGAGAGAGATAGTTACCAACAGCATAACTTACTGCCATGCAATCATTTGAATGAGCTGAGCCAGAGGAGGGGGATCGTGATGGAAAAGACTCCCTAGCAATAATCCAAAAGTACCCTCTCCTTCACAGTGCCTGTTCTAATCTATTTTCCCCCCTTGAGCTTCTTGGGTGTGCGATTTTTATCACATTTGGTAAGTTTCAGCTATTTTTTTCCCTTGAATATTTTTCTCTGGTACTTTCTTCTCATAATCACATTGTGTCTGTTGATGTTCTCTTTAAAATATTTATTAGGGTGCATTGGGTCTTAGTTGCAGCACGCAAGATCTTCGTTGCATCATGCGAGACATCTTTCACTGTGGCACATGGACTCTCTAGTTGCGGCGTGGGGCCTCAGTAGTTGCGACACATGGACCTGGTTGCTCCGAGACGTGTGAACTCTTCCCAAACGAGGGATCAAACTACGTCACCTGCACTGCGAGGTGGAGTCTTAAACACTGGACCACCTGAGAAGCCCCCTGCCTGTTTGAATTTTGCTGTGGATTCTTTGATGCTAAAATCTGTTTTAAACCCCTGAATCTTTACCAACAAATGGCAAAGGGAGGCAGTTAGAAGTATGAGGAATGGCAGAGGAAGGAGCCTAGAATTTAATGTAGTACTTGAACAGAGAGGGCTTCCCCAGTGGCTCAGTGGTAAAGAATCTGCCTGCAATGGAGACACGGGGTTGATCCCTGGGTTGGGAAAATCCCCTGGAGAAGGAAATGGCAACCCACTCCAGTGTTCTTGCCTGGCAAATCGCATGGACCGAGGAACTTGGGAGGCTACAGTCCACAGGGTCGCAAAGAGTCAGACACGACTTAGTGACTAAACAACAATAAAACAAAGAATAGGCAACAGCTATGAGAAGGAAATGGCACTCCACTCCAGGACTATTGCCTGGAAAATCCCATGGACAGAGGAGCCTGGTAGGCTACAGTCCATGGGGTCACAAAGAGTCGGACACGACTGAGCGACTTCACCTCACTATGCTGTGTGAAGAACCAGAACCATTTCCCCCACAATGCTGGAGAAAATGAACAAAGAACCCTGAGTTATTCTGAAGTTACTTTTAATCATCAGAATACCATTCTGAAACTGGGTCATGGGAGTCACTATTTTAATAAGCTTTTTTAAAAATCAACAATAGCAACCAAAATAGTGATGTTAAATGTATGTTATGTGTGAGGCCCCACAGCAGGCCAGGAACTTTATTTCACTTATTCTACAAATGGTGCCTCGAGAAAAATAGAACAAGTGTTCCTATATTGCAGATAAGAAAGTCGAGGTTCGGAAAGCCAGCGTAACTTACTCCACAGCCAGTGCGTGGTGGAGTGAACCAAGGGAAGAGCATGAGAATTAGGATGTTTGCGTTGAATAGATGCTGATAGCTATAAACAATTCATTGTTTGTCAAATTTTTGGTGTTTGATAATGAGACAATAACGCTAATCAGGTATGCTGTGTAAATACCATTTGATATCTGTTTTAAAGTAACTACACTGTGATCTCCATGTTCCCAGAGGGCTTCATGAGAGGAAGCACCTGTTTATCCAGTTTGCCCTCTGAAGGCCTCTCCAGGATGTCCAGCCCCTCAGTGGGGGGGTCATGGCCCCCCACGGCATAGGCTAGCCCTTGTGAGTTAATGGCAACCCAGAGAACAAGCCAGGCAGGCTTCTGGTTGAGTTTCTTCTCTGTGAGCCCAGGTGCTCTACACTTTGCTCTCCCTAGAGTGAATAGCCCATGAGAAGGATGCTCAGCAGGCCTGCAGACTGCCTGACTCCACCGTCCCACAGCCCCGAGGAAGTTTCTCTCCTGGAGCCTGGCCCCAACGGTTTGGCTCTGGTGGACAAGTCTGAGCTGGATAAACGAGCAGGAAGTGCCAGTTCCTCCTCTCCACGCGGTGATCCTGAGCTCTTTGTAGAATAACCTGTCCAGCCCAGGAGGAGAAACCCATCCCCCAGCAAACTGGCCTGGCAGCACTGCCCATCTCAGAAACCTGCTCCAGAGCTCGCGTTCTTGGCCTGGAGTTTTGAAATTCCTTCACTGGAGCAGCCTTTGGGAGCATCTTCTGATGTCACTGCTCTGGCAACAATTTAGGGAGCCCACAGTGTTCCCCAACTCCCGTGGTCACTTAAGCAAGAAGCCTTACTCTTTGCAGGATATATATATATGGCAACTCACAGCGTTCCCTGGGGGCTCTTGATCTGTAAAATGCAGTGGTTGGATTCAGTGAGCCTGTAGTTTGGATTCTGTATTCCTCATCAGTACAATAAACAAGGATAGTCTATGCTGCCCAGACACAGAAAATAACCACATCTCCCAATAAAAATGATTGAACTCACTGGATGAGATACACAAGGGGACCTGAGGTTAAGACGGATTCTCTGTATTCTATCCAGATGTCTCCAGAGGAGGAGCCCAGGGTTTTCCCACACTTGAGGGAAATCTTTAGACCTGGACAGCTACTCAAAAGGGGCCCTCAGCTCAACCAGGGTCCCTCCAGCAGTGCTCAAGCGCCCTACCCAGCCCTAGATATCAAGGGTGAAGAAACGTCAGCATTCCTCTTTACATGATCCCCCTACTTTGAGTGGCAGCAATGAAAGGGAAGAAAATAGAAATGGCGCTGGAGTAGGCCTTACAGTCTGTCTAGTTCCCCTTGCTCCTCTTTGCTGGGTGGTGGGGAAAGAGGGCGGCGGCGATGCTGAGGCCCACACAGGTCACGTGACTTGCTCATGGTCTTACCTGTAAGCAGATTTGAGGCTGAGCCCACTGGCCCCGGTCAGTGCCAGAGAGGAGAGTAAGGGGATCTGCCAACCTCGAGTCACCTCCGATTCTATCCACTCAAGGGAACTCTCCATTCAGTCAGGGTGGACAGCTTGCAATTTCGATGAGTGATTTAGGACTTGTGGATTTCATTTCAGGAGCCCTAGCTACCCTGACCTTATGCCTTCCGGGGTCATCTTGAGTGACCCCAGTATGCTAGTCTAGAAACCCCAAACTGTGTGTGATCGATTTTACCATCCACAGTGAGGGAGAAAAAAAGAACTTGTGTGCCCGTTAAAAAGTCATCATTCGCATTGACATCAGCCCTGGTTGAAATCATCAGGGGAACTTGGGAACGACGGAAAGGTCAAAGGTTGGCAGGGCTAGGGTTTCGTGGGAACATGCGCATGTTTGGACCAGACCCAAGTGCCTGGTTGACCTGTTGACAGGTAACAATTAGAGAGTAGGCGCTTGCCTGGCTGGAATGCGGCTGCCGAGGCTGGTCGGAGGATCTGGTTTACCTGCGCAGCAGGTGGGGCCCGCTGAGTCCGACAGGCATGTGCACGCACAGCATTCCAACGGATCGCTTTTCTTTCAAAGACGCAACGATGACTGCAGGGCACAAAAGGGTTGGGTTGAGCCCGGGCTGGAAGCCGTTAGCTATTTGCAAGGTAAAGAAGCAAAATAAATAGTTCCCTCTAGACAGCTCAAGGAAGAAGCTGCAAAGGCATTCAGAACTTTTTTTTTTTTTAATGTCTAAAGCGAATATGTGCTTCTTGTCTCCAGACTTGAGAAACCCCAGACTGGTACAAAATACCAAAGATAATAGAATGAAGAGTCACGCCCCCTGTCCCGACCTTTTCTTTTGAAAGAGATCATAATATTATTGGGAGCAAAAGATGGGCTCCTAGAAGGGTGGTGTCTGGCTCGAGGCAGTCTAGAAATGTTTGCTGGTTTTCTTTATACAGCTGCGGAAGACACTCAGGAGCGCAAAGTTCCGGGTTTTTTTTTTTTTTTCCTCCATAAATTTTACGCAGTATGTATATTTTTTGAAAGTTAAAAGTTTCAATACATATAATTAAAGAAGGTAATCTGGTGTTTAAAATAATAGGAGATTAAAATAATATCATATATATAATATACAGTATAATGGAGCATCTACCAGGGCACAGACCCACATACATAAAGGGACTTCTTTTTGACTTGGGATTTGGGATAGATCACTTCAACTTCCTGTATCATATTCATCATTGATGAGAAGAGGGGAAACCAAGCCCAGGGAGATTGGGACCTGAAAATTGTGATGCTGTAGGGAGCATTGCTCAAACAAACTCAAAACTCTGAAAATTTCCAGTTTTAAAAAACTTACCAAGTTAGTTTTTTGTTGTTGTTGTTGTTGTTGTTCTTTTTTTGCTGTGCCATATGGTTTGTGGAATCTTAGTTCCCCAACTAGGGATCAAACCTGGCCTCCAGCAGTGGAAGTGTGGAGCTCTAATCATTGGACTACCAGGGAACTCCCAAGGTTTTTTGTTTTGTTTCAGACAGCAAAGAATCTGCCTGTCATCCAGGAGACCTGGGTTCGATCCCTAGGTTGGGAAGATCCTCTGGAGAAGGGAATAACAATCCACTATTCTTGCCTGGACTTCCCTGGTAGCTCAGATGGTAAAGCGTCTGTCTACAATGCGGGACACCCGGGTTCGATCCCCGGGTCGGGAAGATCCCCTGGAGAAGGGAATGGCAATGCACTCCAGTACTCTTGCCTGGAGAATCCCATGGACTGCTCTGTCCATGGGGTCGCAAAAAGTCGGACACGACTGAGCGACTTCACTTCACTTCACTATTCTTGCCTGGAGAATTCCATGGACAGAGGAGCCTGGTGGGTTACAGTCTATGGGGTCACAAAGAGTCAGACACAACTGAGTGACTAACACTTTCTGAGCAACTAACACTTTCACACTGTTGTTTTGCTTTGCTTTTACCAAGTTCAGTTCATTCGCTCAGTCGTGTCCAACTCTTTGCAACCCCATGAATCACAGCACGCCAGACCTCCCTGTCCATCATCAACTCCCGGAGTTCACTCAGACTCAGGTCCATCGAGTCCGTGATGCCATCCAGCCATCTCATCCTCGGTCATCCCCTTCTCCTCCTGCCCCCAATCTCTCCCAGCATCAGATGTTTCTGAAAAATAAAATCTCTTTCTCCTCTGCTCTCTTCAGTGCAGAAATTATTCGAGTCCCTCCGAATGAAAGATAGGTGTCTCCCACTGCTCTCTGCGCTCTCAGTGCCCTGACCTCCCGAGGCAGAGCCCAGGATACCATCACCGCGGCCCTGGGAGCATGGTGAGAGAGGCAGGCAAGACCTGAGCAGCTGGTGATTACCCTGCAAGCACCTTGCCAGTTCAAAGAGTTAATTATAGGGAAGCTGGAGATCTTAAAATTCAATTGCCAGGAACAAACAAGCAAACAAAAGCTTAGGTGTCTCATTGTGACTCTTAGTGGTGGTAAGACAGCTGCTAATATGGCAATTTAACTCTCTGGGTATTTATGTAAATGTGAAGGTTATTGTGTACAGATCTTTTATCAGAATTAATCAAAGGTAAGTTATAATAATAATGAAAAGTCACAACAACAACAACTTACAGTTATTGAGCTCTTGCGAGATGTCTGTGCTGTACTCGACTGGCTGCATTTTCTCGTTTCATCTCCACAACCATCCTGAGACAGCAAGTGTCATGCTCTCATTGTTACAGTCAAGGAGATGAAGGCACGGAGAGGTTTCAGAACTTGCCTCGGGCTGTGCTAGGATCTGAACCCAGGTACTTCACTCATTCATTCCTAGTTCTCGAATCCCACTTCGAGACAGGCACAGTGCTGGGGTTCACTAGACCAAGAGGAACTCTTAGAGTTGGTCCTTCATGGACAAATTGGACTAAGCAGAATCTGATTACAGATGGTCCCTGGCTTATGATGGCTCAGTGTTTGATTTTTTTACTTTATGATGGTGCAAAAGCAATACTTACTCAGTAGAAACCACACTTTGAATTTCGATCTTTTCTTGGGCTTGTGGTGTGTGCTGTGGTCCTCCCTGGTGAAGCCAGGCAGTGACCTTGAAACTTGGTTCCTGGCCAGCCATGTGATCCATGAGGGTCAACGGCCAATATGCTGACAACCATCTTGTCCCCAGACAATCATTGTTTCTCATTTTTAGTACATTAAGTGAATTATATAAGATTCAATACTTTATTATGAAATAGACTTTATGTTAGATGGTTTTGCTTGACTGTAGACTCATGTAAGTGTTCTGAGCACGTTTCAAGGGAGGCGAGAAGGAGCTGTGATGTCCCTTAGGTTAGTGTGTTAAATACATTTTTGGCCTACGTGATTTTCAACTTACAGTGGATTTATTGGGATGTAACCCATCATAAGTCAAGGCAGATCTGATTGTTTCTGACTCCAATACCAGTTCTCTTAACTATCAGACAGCCTCTTCATGGTGCACACTGAAGTCTTCATTGTCTCTGATGCCACTGAGTACCATGCCAGAGACCATGACCTTCACCCTTGCCTTGCCCCAGCCAGGCTGAGACACTCTCAGTAGAAGAGTCTTGGTGCCGCAAAGGACAATGGCCATATACTTATGTATATTCCAGGCCTGCATTGTCTCATTTGCCTAATTAGCATGGGAGCAGCAAATTCAGGTTCAAAAGCCCTGTGAGCAGAGCTTACCCTGGGTGTGAGAAGCCACTCGGTTTACTAAGTATCTTATCAATAACAAATATTTGTGTGTTGGTTTTCACCCCTTGATAACTGCACTGATCTTCACAGATTCAGACATAATGACTGCTTTCTGCAGATCCTGAAAAAAAAAAAAAAGCAAAATTAGCTTGCACTTTACCTGCTCGAAGGGAAGTCCCTCAAAGCGGTCTCCTTCCCCTGCAGCGCTACACTTACCTGCAAGGTCATTCTTATTTCCCAAATGATAATACTCCCTTCTGATGGTGTGTACAAATCCCGAACTCTGTGCTCGTCAACCAGGCCACCCCTCGTGTGCCTTTGAGCAAACTCTCAAGGACAGATACGACTTCTCTGGCAGTGACCCACCTTCAGTGGCCATGGAAGGACTGAATGGCTGCTTAATTGGGGTAAAGTAATAGGAGTGACACATGGCAATGGTGATGACGGTACTGAGGCCCTACTATGGGCGAGAAACCATGGCACACGTTCTACATGTGTTCTCTCCTCTAATAATTACAGTGGCCGTGTGTGTGCATGTGTGTGCTCAATCGCTTTAGTCATGTCTGACTCTTTGTGACCCCGTGGACCGTGGCCCACGGTCATGGGATTTTCCCACGCCATTTACCGGTAAGTACACTTTATGATTACAGGTAACAGTGAAGAAGCCTGTTCACAAAGCATCGACGAAGCTGAAAAATGGCAATGCTAAAGTGCAGAACTAGACCCATCAGGTGCTAGAGCCTGACTCAGGCAGGAGGTGGAAGCAAATTTCCACTTAGTCTTTAAGGTTTTCTGATCCAAGATGCTGTATTCTGCTCTACTTTAAACAAAGCCTATCAGGAATGTCACCTTGGGTTCCTCTGATTACTGTGCTTTAAGTTGGAAAAGAAACAGTCTGAAGCAGGTTTTGAAAAGAAAAACCAGAAGACTTCCCTGGTGGTCCAGTGGCTAAGATTCTGGGTTCCTGTTGCAGAGGGCCTGGGTTTGATCCCTGATGAAGGAACTAGATCCCCCATGCTGCAACTAAGACCCAGCACAACCAAATAAATACGTATAAAAAAAAAAAAGAAGAAGAACAAGCAGGGTGGAAAAGACACTCAAGGCAAGTCATGTGAAGAAAAGTTTAAGGAACCAGAAACACTTATAGCCAGGAGTGAATAGAACTAGGGACTAGGGACGGAGAGTATGCTAATTGCTTTCAAATAATTGGAGAGCTGTCAAAATATGCTAGTGCTGTGTAGCTCCAAGTTGGAAAACCAGGACCAATAAGAAGAATTTGGAAAGAAACAGATTTTGATCCATATAAAGATGAATTTGTTATCCCTTTAACTGGAAGGCAGTGGAAGGACAGTTGAAATGCCAATCCCATCACTGCAACAGCATTTGCTGTTTTTGCTTTCCAGAGTCCTTTCCTCTTTATTCAGAAAGCAATGGCCTGATTTTCTTTGGGTAAATAACATTTCCCCATTGCAAACTGTCTTGGTGGGATAATCCTTCAAGCTGTTCTATTCACTCCTCTCGCAGGATTTGAACATGTGACCCAAGTTGGCCCAGTCCGATTCTTTTTCCCAGGATACTCTATCTTGAATAGAGTCACATGAGGGTGGTAAGATGACTGGAGTAGACTCTTCCCTGAATAGTGCCCTGACCAATGAGGATACCAAACACAAGATACATTCTTATATATTAAACATCCCCATACAAGCTCAATTTTCACACCATTTTCATCCAGTCTTTAAAGAGACTCTCCAAGGATTATACCTCCAATCTAAATTCCTTACAATGTAGTTTGCCCTTGAAGAATAGTTATTATCCTCCTGGTCCTGTTCTTCAACATCCTCTCCATTTCTTGAGCTTCCTCTGTCTCCCCAGTAAATTCTATTTTTAAGTTAATAGAAATATTTTCCTATTGTGAACAAAACATCCTAACTGACACAGCCATAGACTAGATCCATGGCTATGGTTGTGGGAAACAATTTGACCCCTCGAGCCCCAGTTCCTTCATTTGAAAATAATCCCAGTAGGTTTTAGAGTATAACATGAGAGAGCATTTGTGAAGAGAAATACACATAGTAGGTGTGCAACCAATGGTAGCTATGGAAATGATTTGATTATAATTTCCTGTCTCTGGAAGTATTCAAGTATGGACTCGAAAATCACAGTCCAGGGATTTACAGGGATGAATCAACCATGCAGAGAGTGGTTGGATATGATGCCCTCACTTCTTTCCCACATTGAGAGTTTATGATTCTATATGAGAGAGATTTAAGGATGTGCAGATCCTTCAGCTGAGCACCAAACAATTGATGCTTTTGAACTGTGGTGTTGGAGAGGACTCTTGAGAGTCCCTTGGACTGCAAGGAGATCCAACCACTCCATTCTGAAGGAGATCAGTCTTGGAGGTTCTTTGGAAGGAATGATGCTGAAGCTGAAACTCCAGTATATTAGACACCTGATGTGAAGAACCAACTCTTCAGAAAAGACCCTGATGCTGGGAAAGATTGAAAACAGGAGGTGAAGGGGATGGACAACAGAGAATGAGATGGTTGGTGGCATTACTGATGTGATGGACATGAGTTTGAGTAGGATCTGGGAGTTGGTGATGGACAGGGAAGCCTGGAGTGCTGCAGTCATGGGGTCACAAAGAGTGAGAAAACATGCTTTGAAGGAGATGTCATGGGCTACCATTGGCCCATCCCTGAGATCCGGGTCCTAACCAGGTATAAACAGCTAGCTGAGTCTGGGGACAGGCTTACCTGGTTTATTTCCCACTCAGCAGGTGATGGAGATGGGCTCGATAAAGGACAGAAATGGTATGGACCTAACAGAAGCAGAAGATGTTAAGAAGAAGTGGCAAGAATACACGGAAGAACTGTACAAAAAAGATCTTCACGACCCAGATAATCATGATGATGTGATGACTAATCTAGAGCCAGACATCTTGGAATGTGAAGTCAAGTGGGCCTTAGAAAGCATCACAAGAAAAGTTATGACCAACCTAGATAGTATATTCAAAAGTAGAGACATTACTTTGCCGACTAAGGTCCGTCTAGTCAAGGCTATGGTTTTTCCTGTGGTCATGTATGGATGTGAGAGTTGGACTGTGAAGAAGACTGAGCGCAGAAGAATTGATGCTTTTGAACTGTGGTGTTGGAGAAGACTCTTGAGAGTCTCCTGGACTACAAGGAGATCCAACCAGTCCATTCTGAAGGAGATCAACCCTGGGATTTCTTTGGAAGGAATGATGCTAAAGCTGAAGCTCCAGTACTTTGGGCACCTTATGCGAAGAGTTGACTCATTGGAAAAGACTCTGATGCTGGGAGGGATTGGGGGCAGGAAGAGAATGGGCGACCGAGGATGAGATGGCTGGGTGGCATCACGGACTCAATGGACATGAGTCTGAGTGAACTCCAGGAGTTGGTGATGGACAGGGAGGCCTGGCGTGCTGCGATTCATGGGGTCGCAAAGAGTCGGACATGACTGAGCGACTGAACGGAACAGGTGATGGAGACTGGTCAGGAAACTAGCAAAATTTAGTAGGAAACATTTTACCTGTGATGATACAAAAATATAAGATATATCCTTATAGATTAAACATCTCCTTCAAAGCATGTTTTCTCACCATTTTCTTCTGGTCCTTAAAGAGAATATCCAAGGGTTGTACATCAGGCTTCCCAGGTTGCTTAGATGGTAAAGAATCTGCCTGCAATGCAGGAGACCCAGGTTCAATCCCTGGATCTGGAAGATCCCCTGGGGAAGGAAATGGCAACCCATTCCTGCCTGGGAAATCCCATGGACCAAGAAGCATGGTGGGCCACAGTCCATGGGGTCACAAAGAGTCAGACATGACTGGATAACTAACACACACACAAACAATGGTTGTATTTCCAATCCAAATACTTTAGGTTGTGGATTTCCCTTGAAGATCTCCTATGACATGATAGAAATCTCCCTTCTGAATGTTGGCTTGAAGCAACTGGGTCTTCCAATGTGTTGTATAAAATTCCTGAAAGCGTAAAGCGTTAGTCACTTCAGTCGTATCTGACTCTTTGTGACCCCATGGACCATAGCCTGCCAGGCTCCTCTGTCCATGGAATTCTCCAGGCAAGAATACTGGAGTGGGTAGCCATTCCCTTCTCCAAGGGATCTTCCCAACCCAAGGATCGAACTCAGATCTCCTGTATTGCAGGCAGACTCTTTACCATCTGAACCACCAAGGAAGCCCTTGTATTCAGTTTGAAAACTTATAAATTCTTAGCCAAATTCTTAGGTCACATTCTCATGACCTCTGACTAAAGGGAGGTTCAAGAGAAAGAAGGAGAATGTGTTTCAAAGACCATGTCTTAAGCCATATCTAACACATGGGAGGGGGAATATTCTAGAAAGAATATTGGAAATGTTGGAAATAACATTTCTGGGAAGTTTTGAAAGCCAACCTGGGGATTTCCCTGTGATTTGTTGTAATCTTGCATCCATTCACATGCCAGTGAGACCCAATCCCAGGACTGGACTAGAATCTTCCTAGTTTGAGTAGTGTCTCCAAGAAAACATTAGCACAAATCTCTCTTCCGGAGGAGGAGGTTTAATGGCTTACCGAAGAGCCTCCAGGGACTGCATTATGAAGAAGATTCTGGGCCCAGAGTTTCGGGCCCACACACTTCACATATGAGAATTAATGAGTGATCCTGCTCTGAAGGAGGGTTAAGCCTCTGCTGGTTGATTACAAATGTTCCAGATAGAGATCTCTGAGATGAGAACTTGTGAATAACAGAAACAACAGCAAAAAAACTCCGCAGAAAGCCTTACCTTAATTCATTACTCAACTTTGTGAATTTTGAGGATTTAATGAGGCATTTTAAATAAAGAAAGGAATTACTTCAAGGTTAAGGAGATCTGGGGCCAGCTTAAATTGAGCAATGAGAAACCTAAGTTGCTCTTTCAGGATATTATTCACCCTATAAAAACAAAATGTATTTGTTCGTAGTAAACATGTCAGAGCAGCAGCTATAGAGGACAAGTGTAGACTGGTTGCTGTCCAATCTGCCAATTTGCAGATGAAAGACGGGGATCTGATAAGTGACAGCTTACCATGAGAACATTTGCATCGAGATCTTTTCTGGTTCATTATTTCATCCCCAACCATATGAGTGTATCAATAAAAGTTCAAGACAACTGCTGTTCTCACAGCGTGTTTATATTGATCTAAAGCAGGGGAGCTCTGTTTGATGGCAATCATCATGACCCATCAAACATACATGAGCCGTCCCAGTACTTGCTTGTGGGCTTTCTTCCTTGCATTGGCTCAGATGGTAAAGAATTTGCCTGCAATGCAGGAGACAGAGATCTAATCCCTGTTGGGAATTAAGTTGGGAAGATCCCCTTGAGAAGGAAAGGCTAGCCACTCCAGTGTTCTTGCCTAGAGAATCCCACGGACAGAGGAGTCTGGTGGGCTATAGTCCATGGGGTCACAAAGAGTCAGACATGACTGAGCAACTAACACTTCACTTCAGTACTTGCTTGTAAGGATAGGGATCTTTCAGTTCAACTGTTCAGTTGTGTCTGACTCTTTGCGACCCCATGGACTGCAACACACCAGGCCTCTCTGTCCATCACCAACTCCCAGAGTTTACTCAAACTCATGACCATTGAGTCAGTGATGTCATCCAACCATCTCATCCTCTGTCATCCCCTTCTCCTCCCACCTTCAATCTTTCCCAGCATCAGGGTCTTTTCAAATGAGTCAATTCTTCGCATCAGATGGCCAAAGTTTTGGAGTTTTAGCTTCAGCATCAGTCCTTCCAATGAACATTCAAGACTGATTTCCTGTAGGATGGACTGGTTAGACCTCCTTGCAGTCCAAGGGACTCTCAACAGTCTTCTCCAAGAGCACAGTTCAAAAGCATCAATTCTTTGGTGCCAAGCTTTCTTTATAGTTCAACTCTCACATCCACACGTGACTACTGGAAGAACCACAGCCTTGACTAGACAGACCTTTGTTGGCAAAGTAATGTCTCTGCTTTTGAATATACTATCTAGGTTGGTCATAACTTTCCTTCCAAGGAGCAAGAGTCTTTTAATTTCATGGCTACAGTCACCATCTGCAGTGATTTTGGAGCCCCAAAAAATAAAGTCTGACACTGTTTTCACTGTTTCTTCATCTATTTCCCGTGCAGTGATGGACCAGATGCCATGGTCTTCGTTTTCTGAATGTTGAGCATTAAGCCAACTTTTTCACTCTCTTCTTTCACTTTCATCAAGAGGTTCTTTAGTTCTTCTTCACTTTCTGCCACACTTTCTTCTGTGTGGTGTCACCTGCATATCTGAGGTTATTGATATTTCTTCCAGCAATCTTGATTCCAGCTTGTGCTTCATCCAGCCCAATGTTTCTCATGATGTACTTTGCATATAAGTTAATAAGCAGGGTGACAATATACAGCCTTGACTTACTCCTTTTCCTATTTGGAACCAGTCTGTTGTTCCATGTCCAGTTCTAACTGTTGCTTCCTGACCTGCATACAGATTTCTCAAGAAGCAAGTCAGGTGGTCTGGTATTCCCATCTCTTTCAGAATTTTCTACAGTTTGTTGTGATCCACACAGTCAAAGGCTTTGGCATAGTCAATAAAGCAGAAATAGATGTTTTTCTGGAACGGTCTTGCTTTTTCGACAATCCAGTGGATGTTGGCAATTTGATCTCTGGTTCCTCTGCCTTTTCTAAAACCAGCTTGAACATCAGGAAGTTCACAGTTCACGTACTTTTGAAACCTGGTTTGGATAATTTTGAGCATTACTTTACTAGCGTGTGAGATGAGTGCAATTGTGTGGTAGTTTGAGCATTCTTTGGGATTGCCTTTCTTTGAAGGATCTCTCAACTGTAAGTAAAAGTATTTTTGTCCTATTCCTGAGCAGATCCTCTCTTC
Source organism: Aepyceros melampus (assembly GCA_006408695.1). Classification (NCBI taxonomy): domain Eukaryota; kingdom Metazoa; phylum Chordata; class Mammalia; order Artiodactyla; family Bovidae; genus Aepyceros; species Aepyceros melampus. The sequence continues at coordinate 187,019 of SJXQ01012487.1, read as the reverse complement.
TCTCCACACATTAGTTAATACATTGATAGAAAAAGAATTATCTTAGTTCAGTGTGTCCCATGACTTGCACACTGCCTCACAATTTTTGCTATATCATCATTCCAGCTGTAGTATTCTTTACTGATTTATTTTCTTTGTCAACTCACTTTTTCTAAATCTAAATAGAATATTTTTTCGTAACATTGTCAATATCTTCAAAATCTGTTTTGTCTGTGAATTTGTAGCTTTTATGGGCTATTTTTTTCTGATATCGGTTGAAACAATACATAGCTAATATAAACAGAAAACAATGTTGGCCCAATTAAAAAAAAATAACTAAAAACTTCTTGTGTAACCATGATTGACATGCAGACTGCATTTTGGGAAATCCTACTCAGTGATAAGGAAGAGGCTAGGTGTGAGTGCAGCTTTATGCCCAGTTCATTCCTGGAAGAGGCCGATTGGTTCCAACACTCTCCTTAATTGGCTGATCCATTTTGGGTTAGTCACTCACCTCCTACAACTTCATTTCCTCATCAAAGAAGCTGGACTCGACAGGCTCTGAGTTCCTCCCTAATGATCTGTAAGTTTTCTAAGATTCTATTGCCAGGCTCACACGCAGTGCGGCCTTGAGCTCCAGGTGGTTCTCTAGCACCAGTTGATACACGTGCCTAATCTGGGAGCTTTGCAGGATTTTGCTGCTCCTTTCATGAGCAATGCTTAGGGAATATGCCTCCCAGCCAGTATCTGAATGCAAAACCCCCTTTCTCTAGTTTGGATGAATTGCGGTGGAAGAAAAAGCAACTGGGCAAAAGGAATTTGGAAGGTGGCTTTGAAAGATTGCTGATTTCACTCCTATTTTGCTTCCTCCCAGGTCTGACACTCCAACTACTCTGGAAGGATCCTGAGAAAAGGAAAACTTGATTTGATTACCCCAGACCTTAGAGTGCAGTGATGATAAATAATGGCAACGGTGTATAATTGATAATGTGCGTGCAGGCATGCTCAGTCTCTCAGTAGTATCTGACTCTTGAGTCAGACACGACTGAGCAATGTTATAACAGTAACACACTTTAACACTAACACACTTTGGCTGTGCTGGCTCTTCGTTGCTGTGCAGACTTTTCTCAAGCTGTGGCTAGTGAGGGCTGCTCTCTAGTTGTGGGCTTCTTATTGCAGTGGCTTCTCCTAGGTGGCACAGTGATAAAGAATTCGCCTGCAATGCAAGAGACATGGCAGATTCTCTACCGCCAATAATATGCTGTCAGTCTAATAAAATAATGGCAACTCAGCTAATCTTGGGGCTTCCCAGCTGGCACTAGTGGTAAAGAACCTGCCTGCCAGTGAGGAGACACATGGGACACCGGTTCGATCCCTGGGTCAGGAAGATCCTCGTGGAGGAGGAAATGGCACCCCACTTCAGTATTCTTGCCTGGAAAATCCCATGGACTGAGGAGCCTGGTGGGCTGCAGTCCATGGGGTTGCAAAAGAGTCGGACACGACTGACCTAACACAGGATCAGGTCAGCTAATCTCATTGAGCCTTTACTTTCTCATTTGGAAAGACAGAATTTGAACTGGACATTTTGTGAAAATTCTGCCACCTCTGAAGTTCTTTGTATGACTTCAGTTTTTATTTTTTTAAACCAAAAAAGTGCTAAATTTAAATTTGATTGAATCCCTTTAAAAATCTGGCATTTAGAAGATATGAATTAAGTTACCTTTGGGATAATCATCTATGTGCAATTTCTGTAAAATTTCTGGAAACTATGATATGGTCTATGGTACACCTGAATTGAAATGTCACTTGCCCATATGAATCCATTTAAAATTATTTATTTATTTATTTAGTGGCTTAGGTGGTAAAAAAACATATCTACTTGCAGTACAGGAGACCTGGGTTCAATCCCTGGGTTGGGAAGATCTTCTGGAGAAGGAAATGGCAACCCCCTCTGGTATTCTTACATGGAGAATCCCAAGGACAGAGGAGCCTGGCGGGCTACAGTCCATGGGGTCACAAAGAGTCGGACACGACTGAGCGACTGAGCATGCAAGCTTCCCTTGTTGCAGAGCAGAGGCTCGAGGCACACGGGCTTCAGTAGCTGTGGCTCCCAGGCTCTGGAGCACAGGCTCAATAGTTGTGGCACATGGGCTTAGCTACTCCACAGCATGTGGCATCTTTCTGGACCAGAGTTTGAACCCGTGTCTCCTGCATTGGCAGGTGGATTCTTTACCACCGAGCCCCCAGGGAAACCTCATATTAGGCATTTTTTCATTCATTTATTCAGAAATGCACTGTACATCTATTATGTACCAGGTAGTAGAACATGATTGCATGTAATTCTGGAGGCAAAATCATTCGGGGCTGAATCCTGTTTTCACTGTACATTAGCTCTATGACCCTGGCTAAGCAATTTAATCTCTGTAAGCTTTGGCTCCTTTATCTATAAACCAGGAATGACAGTATATCATAATTATAGGGCTATTGATAGTTGAAAGAGATAACAGGTGGAAGGTCAATAAGAGAATACAGTAAGCATCCAATAAATGGTAGCTGCTATCATCCTCTTCGTAACCATTGTTAGGACGGAATTGTGTCCCCCACCAAATTTGTATGTTGAGTCGCAACTCTCAGTGGGTCAGAATATGGCTGTACTTGGAACTAGTCCCTTTAAACATGTGATGAAAGTAACAGTGAAGCCATACGGGTGGGTGCTGATCCAATATGACTAGTATCCTTATAGGAAGAGGTGATGAGGACACGAAAATACACGGGGGAAGATGTGTGAAGATACAGGGAGAAGACAGCCATCTACAAGCCAAGGAGACAAGCCCCTGAATGAAATGAACCCTGCTGGCATCTTCATCGTGGATTTCTAGCCTCTGAATTGCAGGGGAATACAGTCCTGTTTTTTAAGCCACCCAGTCTGTGGTGTTTGTTACCGCAGCCCTAACAGACTAATACAATCGTCTTCAGCATCATCAGTATCGTCATTACCATCTCCATGTGCTGGGATTCAAAAATGATTATGCTGTTAATTCTTTTTCAGTGAATTCACAATCTGAGGGAGACAAGCTTATAGACAAATATATTTTCTAATACAGTCGTGTCTGACTCTTTGTAACCCCATGGGCTGTAGCCCACCAGGCTTCTCTGTCCATGGGGTTTTCCAAGCAAGAATATTGGAATCAGTTGCCATGCCCTTCTCCAGGGGATCATCCCAACCCAGGGATCAAACCCAGGTCTCCCGCATTGCAGGAGGGTTCTCTACTATCTGAACCACCAAGGAAGCCCCACTTTATAATCCAAGCTAAGGACACAAATAAAGGTCCGCACCATACCGATAAGAGCACAAGAGAAGGGGTTATAATAGCCCCTCCCCATTTTCTCCTTTACTTCTCTCCCATATGGTAAAGCTTTCCTTCTCTTGCGCTCTTATGGGAATGGTGCAGACCAAGGAAGATCAATTACTTCGTAAGTAAGGAGGGACAGGGCTTCTTAGGCAAGGGGATAGCACTTACAGTGGAATTTGTGGGTGCCAAGGACATTCTTCAGGGTTTGTTTTCTAGGAGTCATTTGTTCTGCAACACAGGACCTGACCTGGGCGTGATGGAGAGAAAGGAAGTTCCTAACCAAACAAAGCGAGACGCCATTAATCAGCTTGATAAGCTAGTGCCTGGACATTCATTCCTACTGTCTGGATAACGGAAGGATAAAACACAAAAAGAGAAATTCCCATTTTGGCCCACCAGAAGCATTTAGCAGGCCTAGCGTTTTGTGTTTGGGAGCTAAGGTAACATGACACCTCAGCCTAAGCTCAGAATGGATAAGAGCACAGAAAGAGTGGGGGAGACATAACCTAGTTCCAAAGTGGTGGTTAAAATGTAATCCGTTCTTTCTGGTGAGTACATCTGCAGGGATTTATAACATGTAAAAATATGATTATAACTTGCCTCACATAAAGCCCTCATTATAAATTCAAAACAATTATACCTTTAAATGAACCAGAATAAGCAAGGTGGAGGAGGTAATATTATTCCCTGGCTACCCTGGTGGATTGTTGAGGATTAATGAGCTAATGTCTGTAAAGCTCTCTAGCAAAGCAGAAGTAAAGAAGTGGAAAGCTAGCAGGTGTTAGAATCCCCCCCCCACCACCACCACATGCAAAGCTAGAAGACCAAACACAGACCAGTCTGTCTCAGGTGTGTATCTGCTTTACTATAACAACAACAACAACAGCAGAAAGATTAAAGGACATGTTGGTAAAAAGCAAAAACATATTCTCCATTTTGCTAATGTGGCCCCTTAAGTGCTCCACAGTTTTTCTTTATTCTCATCCATCCACGGTTATGATCATTTACCTACTTTGTATTTTAAATACTGATACTTATGTATTTTGCATTAGCTTGTTTGTGTTTCCTTAAGGTATCTATCATATAGTATGTTCATGTTGGTACACAATCTTCATAACAGTTTTTAAAGCATTGTTATTGTTCGTCTCTAAGTCGTGTCTGACTCTTTGTGACCCCGTGGACTGCAGCATGCCAGGCTTCCCTGTCCTTCACCATCTCCCAGAGTTTGCTCAAACTCATGTTTAAAGTATTATATTCATGTAAATTTGTATAGCTAAAATTAACCCATTTTAGTGTTAATTTAGTGACCCAAAGACTTTTAGTAAATGTATAGAGTTGCTGAAAAGCCAGTTTTAGAATATTTCCATCACCTCTCTGCCACATTTTCTTGTGCCTATTTGCAGTTCGTGGGTTTTCATATCCCCCATCCTAGGAAACTGCTTTCTGCCATAGCTTTGCATTTCCTAGAAATTTTATGTAAATTTGTGCATGGTCTGGCTTACTGCACTTAGCAAAGTGTTTTTGAGGATCATTCTTGTTGTAGTATGTATCAATCGTTTGCTCCTTTTTGTTGCTGAATAATATTCTAGTGAATGGTTATACCACACACGACTCACCAAGTGATCGACACTTGGATTGTTTCCAGTCTGGGACTGTTATGAATAGTTCAGCTATGAATGGCATGTCTGTGGGAACATATGTTTTCATCTTTTCTGACCAGATGACTGGGAGTGGAATCGCTGAGTCATATGGTAACTCTATGTTTAACTTTCTAAAGAAACAACTAAACTGTTCCAAAGTGGCTGCACTACTTTACATTCCTGCCAGTAATGTGTAAAGTTTGCAATTTCTCCACATCCTTGCCAATACTTGTTATTGTCTCTCGTTTTGACTATTGCCTTCAAAGTGGGTGGGAAATGGTATTTCATTGATTTCAACTTGTATTTTCCTAACTAATGTAGAACAAACATCTTTTCATGTGGCAATGGCACCCCACTCCAGTACTCTTGCCTGGAAAATCCCATGGACGGAGGAGCCTGGTGGGCTGCAGTCCATGGGGTCGCGAAGAGTCAGACACGACTGAGCGACTTCACTTTCACTTTTCACTTTCATGCATTGGAGAAGGAAATGGCAACCCACTCCAGTGCTCTTGCCTGGAGAATCCCAGGGACGGGGAAGCCTGGTAAGCTGCCGTCTATGGGGTTGCACAGAGTTGGACACGACTAAAGCGACTTAGCAGCAGCAGCAGCAGCCTTTTTTTATATCTTCTTTGCTGAAAAGTGAAGTCGTTCAGTCGTCAGTCGTATCGGACTCTTTGTGGCCCCATGGACTGTAGCCCACCACCAGGCTCCTCCATTCATGGGATTTTCCAGGCAAGAGTACTAGAGTGGGTTGCCATTTCCTTCTCCAGGGGATCTTCCCAACCCAAGGACTGAACCCAGTTCTCCCACATTGAAGGCAGACTCTTTACCCTCTGAGTCACCAGGGAAGTCTTTGCTGAAATAATTATTCAAATCTTTTGCTCATTTTAAAATTAGGCTGTTTGTCTTGTTAGTGGGTTGTAAGAGTTTTTGATATAGCCTGAACTTATGTTCTTTGTTAGATATGATTTGCAAGTACTTTCTCCCAACCTGTAACTTTTATTTTCATGGTTGTTGTTTAGTCACTCGATCATGTCCGACTCTTTGCAACCCCATGGACTGCAGCACACCAGGCTTCCCTATCCTTCACCATCTCCCAGAGCTTGCTCAAACTCATGTCCATTGAGTCAGTGACTCCATCCAACCATCTCGTCCTCTGTCATCCCCTTCTCCTCCTGCCTTCAATCTTTTCCAGCATCAGGGTCTTTTCTAATGAGCTGGCTCTTTGCATCAGGTGGTCAGAGTATTGGAGCTTTAGTTTCAGCATGGGTCCTTCCAATGAATATTCAAGGTTGATATCCTTTAGGATTGACTGGTGTGATCTCCTTGCAGTCCAAGGGACTCTCAAGAGTCTTCTTCAGCACCGAAGTTCAAAAGCATCAGTACTTCAGTGCTCAGCCTTCTTTATGCTCCAGCTCTCACATTTTTTTGAAGAGGAAAAGTTTTTCATTTGGATGAAGTCAAATTTATCAAAATTTTTCTTTTATAGATCATGCTTTTAGCATCATACTTAAGAAATCTTTGCCTAACCCAAAGTCACAAAGATTTTTCTCCTCTGTGATATCCTACAATTTTGTTCTTATTTTGAGGCCTGTGGTCCATTTTAAGTTAATTTTTGTGTCTAGTATAGTATAAGGTCTATGTTCTTGTTCTGTTCTTTTATTTTTTTGCATGTGGAAGCCAATGTCTCACCACCATTTGTTGAAAAGACTTTTCCCTCATTGAATTGCCTTCACACTTTCATAAGTGGAATGAGAAAAACAAGTACCATATATTAATGCATACATGTGGAATCTAGAAAAAAAAAGGTACAGATGGTGCCTATTTGCAGGACAAGAGTAGAGACTCAGATGAAGAGAATGGATGTGTGGACTAGTCGGGGAGAGGGCAGAATGAAAAGGAGACTGGAGATTAGAAATGAGGTATGTGTAAAATAGCCCGTGGGACCCTGCTGTCTAGCACAGGGAGCTTAGTTGAATCCTCCGTGATGACCTAGAGGAGTGAGATGGGTGGTACAGGGGATGGCCAAAAAGGAAAGGAGATATATATTTACACACATATGGCTGATTCCTTTTGTTGTACAACACTGTAAGGCAGTTATACCCCAATTAAAAAAAAAATCAACTGATAAATATAACAGTTTACTTTAGGACTCCTGGTTTTGATTCATTCACGTCTGTCCGTATGCCAATACTGTACTGTCTTGATTTCTGTAGCCTTAAAATAAGTCTTAAAATCAGGCTGTGCAAATCCTCCAACATTTTTCTTTTTAAAGATTATTTTGGCTATTCTTTGTGATATATATATATATATATATATATATATATATTGGCCATGCCTCACAGCTTGTAGGATTTTAGTTCCCCAACCAGGGATTTAAACCCCCCATGGCTGGGCAGTGAAAGTGTCGAGTCCTAACCCCTGGACCACCAGAGAATTCCCTCTTTGTGACAGTTTTTACTGGTTGCAGGATAGCTCATAAAATGGATGTTTTACAATAAAGGCACTCCATCGTTTAACTGTTCCAGTCTATTTTGTGTTGTTTATTAAGTTTGTAAAGAATGAAATTATGTCTGTATCTCATTTCCTCTTGGGCGTAGTTACTTAAGGTGAATTCCTGAGAGAGGAATCACCGGCTCGAGGTCTGTGAACGTGTGTTCCCATCTGTTTTGTGTAAAGAGACAGCCCTGAAGTGGAGGGAGGGACTGTCACACTGAGTGACTAATGGCTCTCAAGCACTTCTCAGATGCCAGGCTTCATACCCTTTATTTCACTGACTCTTCACAACTACTCTTAAAGTAGATGTGATTATCTCCATTTAAATAAAGAGGATACTGAGTTAAGTACTGATGCTTTGACCTAGCTTGACCAGCAGGTAGATGGCAGGGCCAAGGCTGCAGCCCAGAGAGTCTCCCTGATTTCCTGCTGAAGTAACCTGCTGCTTATCTCCAGCAAGCAGTTGCGATTCACTCCCTGGGAGGACCAGGTAGGATGGAGGAATCAGCTCACCTGTTTCAGTCTTCACCAGACATCGTCATCCTCTCAGTGTCTTTATCAACACTTTCGTTATTTGTCACAATAGCTGCACGAGGACTTGTGGACCGAGGTGACCCATTTAATAGGCAGGAAAAACTGTTAGGAGCTTAATAGAACTACCAAGAAATTAAAGGTCAGCCACCAGAGGAAGCCGGAAAATGATTCTCTTTAATTAAGGCCTCCAATGGCACCTGAAAATCCCATAGGCAAAGGAGCCTGGTAGGCTGCAGTCCACAGGGTTGGACACGAATAAGCGACTTCATTTTCACTTTTCACTTTCATGCACTGGAGAGGGAAATGGCAACCCACTCCAGTGTTCTTGCCTGGAGAATCCCCGGGATGGAGGAGCCTGGTGGGCTGCCGTTTATGGGGTCGCACAGAGTTGGACACAACTGAAGCGACTTAGCAGCAGCGGCGGCAGCTTCTTAAGTCTCTCATAAAGTGAATGTTGAACTTTCCATTTTTTGTTGTTGTTTTCTATTTTTGTTTCGTGTTAAGTTATGAATGTGAGGTTTCAGTGGAAGTCTTTCCAAAAGGCTTGGGGCTGGGCTTTTGCCCAATATATCGATGTATTTTCTTTCTGCACTCTCTTTCCACCCAAGAGCTCACAAGCCTTTTAAACTGAGGACACAGCACCTCCTGCTCCCTTGCTCCCTTGGCCTGGAGCGTGGACCAGGAGGGAGACTGAGAACGTGACAGAGCGCCCAGTGGCGGGGCTGTCCGGCTGAACAAAGCGAGAGTCTGGGAGGAGATACAGCGTCGCTGTCCTGGCTCGGAGGAGCAGCCGTGAACAAAGCGGCTGGGACCCTGCCTGGGAGCCTGCAACGTGGAGGAATGGGGACTCTGAGCTCAACTGACCACTCCCCACGCAGGTGGCCCAGGCCGGGAGAGTCCGGGTGCCCGCTTTGTCCAGGCGGGAATTTGGGCTGCCTGGCCCAGGTCTCGGCTGCTCTCAGTCAAAAGCCAGCATTGATGAGGGAGCTGGGTCTGGTTTCATTCCTGAGCTTGTGCCCTGAAACAGCATGAGGCTGAAAGTAGCTCTCCCTTCCCTGGGGAGCTGCTGAGACCATGCAGAGCTAACGCTTTACCCCTTTTCCCTTTCCAACCACGTGGAGCAGAACTAACCTCACATCAGGCTGTTGATTGTTCAGATATTGTCTTCTGCCCAAAATGACTTTCCCGTCTCTGTAGCTGCCATTCTTCCAAGTGCAGCTGAAATCCAACTTACTTATTGGTTCTGCAGGAACACATTCTGCTTGCTTGGTGCCCCTCCCAATCTGGGGGTTGTCCTGGGGTCCCTGGTATGAATCATCTCTCTTTCCCCAGTGCTTGCTCAGCACTTTGTTTCTATCACTGATAGTTTGCTTTATTTTTTTGGCCATGTGGCATGTGGGATCTTAGTTCTCTGACCAGGGGTTGAACTCACACTTCATTGCAGTGGGAGCGCAGAGCCTGAAACACTGGACCACCAGAGAGTCTCGATCACTGTTATAGTTTCTACCCGGCAGGGCTGACTTGCTGCCCCACTGGCCGACCCCCAGCTCTGGAGCTTCTCTTTCTCTTAATTCTGAGCTTCTCCCTCCCAGACTCTGGCTCGGCAAGCTCATTCTCACCTCCTGGTTCTTAATATTTAACCAAGATTTTGTTGTTGTTTTTCTCATCCTCTCCCTATAACAAGGGAGGCCAGTCTTGGCATTGACTTTGGGAACATTGCTCTATTTGTTAACACCAGTCTGGAGGACTGGCTCAGATTCTGATTGCTCCCTTGACTCATAGTTTGATTTTGACCTTGTTATCCCAGGATAGACCCAAGCTATGCCTATCCAGGCATAAATCCTCTACAGCAAGTGCTGTCTTATATATATATTAGTGGTAAGTGGCTTTTGCTATAGACAAAATTACTTTATAGCAAAGGAGGTATAGTTGTGATGGTAGATGGAGTTGGGTGCTGAGAATAGATTCCTCTGATATTCTGGAAAATGGCCCTTTTGCAGAGAGGATTGAGAGTGAGAATTGGTGTTCAGTTCTGTGGGTCCCCTATAATTTTGTCAAGAGAGGACCACACAGGCTTTTGACCTCCTTGCATCTCTCAAATTCTCACCATGTTTTCCTTCTGAAGCTCTCCCCTGCCTCAGTTCTCTTCCTAATTTTGCATTTCTGCTCAGTCTCCCTTGCTGGGGCCTCATTTTTTCCCCACTTCTTAAGTGTGGATGTTCCCTAGAGCTCCCTTTTCTTCTTCTCTCCACTGACCCACTCTGTGATCTCAATCGATCCATCATGTCAATTGAACTTTCACATGTTTGTTGAGGATTCTCAAATGCACCTCCAGCTTAGCTATCTTCTGCAGCCACAGACCTGTAGATAATCAGCTATGTCCTGTCCCTCCTCTCCTTTTCCCCTTGGGACACAAAGGGGCCCAAACAATCTACTCCTCAGTCCTTAGAGACGGGCTGTAGGAGCTGAGGACGGACTGATGCATTGGCTCATGCATCTGCTCATCCATTCCCCAAACACCATGCTCCTGCTGGATGCTGGGCACTGGGTTAGGCACCAGGAAACCAAACAGGAGTAACACACGGTGCCCGCTATCAACAGCCCAGATCTGTCCAGCATACAGAAAGAGAACATATACACAACGTGGTAAACTCAGTACTCGGCATATATAAACAAAGTGGAATGGGCAGCAGAGGTGGGAATTGCTAATTCTACCTGTGGGAGATGTCAAGGGCAGGCTCCTGGAATGCACGTGAGCATTCAAGCATTTAGAGACAAGTGTGCTAGTTGCTCAGTTATGTCCGACTCTTTGGGACCCTGTGGACTGTAGCCCACCAGGCTCCTCTATCCATGGGATTCTCCAGGCAAGAGTACTATAGTGGGTAGCTATTCCCTTCTCCAGGAGATCTTCCTGACCCAGGCATCAAACCTGGGTCTCCTGCACTGCAGGCAAATTCTTTACCATCTGAGCTGCCAGGGAAGCCCCCACTTACAGACAGGTGCTTAGTAAATATTTAGCACCTGTGATGGGATAGGAAGCAATAGCTGGTGCTGGAACTTCCCTGGGTGTCCAGTGGCTAAGACTCTGAGCTCCCATTGCAGTGGGTCTGGGTTCTATCCCTGGACAGGGAATTGGTTCCCACATGCCACAACTAATGACCCTACATTTTGCAACAAGGATCAAAGATCTGCATGCCACAACTGAGACCCATCACAGGCAAATAAATAAATATTTTTAAAAATAGCCAGTGCAAAGAATGGTGGAGCAGGAAGAATGAAGGTCAATACTGATGCTGTGGAGCAAACATCCTGACCTTGAAATCCATTCCTTCTCTTTTCACATGACAGAAAAGTGGACCACCCCCTCTCTCTTTAAAGTCCCTCTAACCACTTACCTTGCTATCAAACAAAATTCTTAACTAATATGGAAAAGAATCTTTGAGGTCAACTAGTTTGTATAGAGCAGAACTCTTCCCTGATGGCTTAGACGGTATGGTAAAGAATCTGCCTGCAATGCAGGAGACCTGGGTTCCATCCCTGGGTAGGAAAGACCACTAAGAAGGAAATGGCTACCCACTATAGTATTCTTGCCTGGAGAATTCCATGGACAAAGGAGCCTGGTGGGCTACAGTTCATAGGGTTGCAAAGAGTCGGACATGACTGAGCAACTAAATCTTATGCCTCCTGGTAAACCTAAGGTTGGAGTTGAGGCTGGGCCCCTCCATCAGCCTTCATACCCTGTAGGAAGTGCCCCTGACCACTTCGGCCGACCCCTAAGACTCCAAGCTGCAGACCACCATGTTCCCTCTTTTTTTTTTCTTTTATGATTGATAAAATAAAAGCCTTGAGAAATCCAGTAATTTGCCCAAGGTCACACAACTATATTGTGCTAAAGCCAAAACTAGATTAACATGTTAGTACTCTGCCCACTGTTTTGCTTTAGTTTTTTTTTTTTTTTTTCCTTTGTAACTCTGACTTGGGGAGCTTGGAAGAGATAAAGCAAAAATGTTAATGAAGAATGGAAGGACAGAATCTGAAACATAGGAAGTAAAAAGAGGGGGAAAAAGAGGAATAAGAAAGAGGAAGGAGAAAAGCGTGGGTCTGAGTATTGAGACTACTCCTCTAACTGGCTGTTTGTCCCATTTTACTTGGGGAGGCTGAGAAATCTTGATCCCCTAATACTGCCTTGTCACTGCTGTGGTAGATTTTCTTTCCTAGTGTAAAAACGTTACAGTAATCAATCAATCGGCCTGCAGCTTCCACAAATCACACGTGTGCTCAGCACTGTATGAAATGCTATGTAGATATGAAGGAATGGCAGAGATGGCCCTACCCAGGATAGACTGCTCTGGGGAGTTTTGCCCAAGTCCAAAGTCCTCTTAACTTCCCCTTAACTTCACACGTTCACAGAAAGCCGGCTCCTTACAGAAATGCTTAGTCAAGGGATTTCTCTGGTGGTCCAATGGTTGAGAATCTGCCTTCCAATGAAGGAGACTCTGGTTCGATTCCTGGTCGGGGAACTAAGAGCCTGCAAGTGGCAGGGCAACTAAGCCTGCATGCTGCAGCTACTGGAGCTTATGCTCTGCAACAAGAGAGACTCGAGCACCACAGCTAGAGAAGACTGTGGGCTGCAACAAAGACACAGAGCAGCCAAAATAAAATTTAGAAAAAATATATATATATTTATTCAAATAAATAAATGTTTAGTCAACATGATTGTGCACGCTGGGCCCCATTGATTGGACCAGAGATGTCCATCTGATATACATAGAACCAATCAAGCCTCTTCACAGTAAATGTGGGGGTTGCTCACTCAGTCAGTTGTGTCCCACTCTGTGACCCCATGAACTGCAGCATGCCAGGCTTCCCTGTCCTTCGCCATCTCCTGGAGCTTGCTCAAACTCAAGTCTATTGAGTTGGTGATGCCAGTGTGGAGGTAAAGAAAGTAAAAGAGAGAGAGAGAGAACAAAGAAGGAAGAAGAGGTGGGAAAGAAGAGAAGGGGAAAATGAGGAAAGGTAGAAGGAGACAAGAAGCAGCAAGACAGATGGCCAGGGGACTTCCCTGGTCATCCAGGAGCTGACTCCATGCTCCCAAGGCAGGGAGCTCGGGTTCAATCCTTGGTCAGGGAGCTAGATCCTGTATGCCTTAAGACCCAGTGTAGCCAAATAAATAATTTTAAAAGAGAGAGAGATGCCCAGCTAAAGGGACATGCAGCACAAGCCCGAGAAAACAAATACACTGGGTGAGAAGAAGGTAATGAACACTCACAGAGAACCAGACAGAGAAACAGATTATCCGCAGTGCTCCAGGCAGCAGATTCCAAATCTTGCTCCAGGACAGGACGAGAGAGTTGGCAGCTAGCAGCACTCGGGCAGGAGGGGACAGCTTCTTTGGACTTCAGGGACTGCAGGTGAGACCTGGATGGATTTGACCTGCCTTGGCTTATCCCCCATAGGGATTCAAATGCATCACATCACAGTGGGAATGAAAGCTTCTGCCTTTAACCTGAAAGTCAGAGCCACCATGAGGCCGAGGACTGGCATGAAGAAGAGTCAGCGGTGCCCCTGGAGATAGCCCTGCCCAAGCAGCAGTGCCCACTTTCAGAGGCAGAGGCTGTGGTCAAGACTGGCTGCTCCAGAATTCCCGTGGGAGCTGGAATACGGTAGGACAGCCATCACTAAGGGGCGTTTTTAATGCTGCATTTGCAGGGTGCACCCACTGTCTTCACTTAGATTGCTTGTTTTGGGCTGACTTCGGCAAGAGGGGACTAATTCCTCCAACCACCCCTTGGCACTGTAGCTGTTGTATCACTGGGCTTTTGCCACATAACGTTGTCCAACAAACCGCTGCAAACCTCAGGGCTTCCAGGGCCAGCACGTGCTCGCATGCTCGCCAGGCTGCGGGGCTCCTGTGGATCACGTGACTGCACGGGCTCCGGCTGGGGTGGGCTGGACTCCTTGGCGAGGGTTGGATTTTGGTCTGTGCGTTCCCTCTGTGGCCCAGGCTGAAGGGAAGCTGCTCTCCAGGGAACACTCTGTTCGTGGCCATGACAGAGGAGCAGGAGGCCAATCTCACTGTCTGGGTCTGCATGACATCTGTTCACAACCCACTGACCACAGCGTCTCACAGCTGAGCCCAAAGTCAAGGGACAGGGAAATGGGTGCTTATGGAAGGAGTGAATAGTCTCGAACAACCAGCCATCTCAGTTCAGTCACTCAGTCATGTCCGACTCTTTGCAACCCCATGGACTACAGCATGCCAGGCCTCCCTGTCTATCACCAACTCCCAGAGTTTTCTCAGACTCATGTCCATTGAGTCAGTGATGCCATCCAACCATCCCATCTTCTGTTGTTCCGTTCTCTTGCCTTCAGTCTTTCCCAGCATCAGCGTCTTTTCCAATGAGTTAGTTCTTCTCATCAGGTGGCCTAAGTATTGGAGTTTCAGCTTCAGCATCAATCCTTCCAATGAATATTTAGGACTTATTTCCTTTAGGATAGACTGGTTGGATCTCCTTGCAGTCCAAGGGACTCTCAAGAGCCTTCTCCAACACCACAGTTCAAAAGCATCAATTCTTCCCTCACCACCAGCCACCTAATCTACTGCCTAATGTTCATGAACTTTGTCCTTCCCTGACACCTGCCTAAGAATAGCCTGGGGACTTCAGCTCCATCTATCCTACCTATACTCCCCCAGACCCCAGAGTCCAAACAGTGTCTTCTCAGGCCACCTTCTGTTTCCTCCAAGGCGATCTCTCTTAGCACAAACTGTCACCTACATGTGGTTGCTCAGGCAGCTGAGCTGGTTCTGACAAAACTGTCTTTTCAGCAAGCCTAGCAGGGTACCTCACACCCCTCACTACAGGGCCTCCCAATGATCGTGATGACTCCTGACCTCTGGTGCCACTGTCTCTCCAGAGCGATGATCATAATTCACAGGTGTATAATTTGGATTTGCTTATTACCGAGGTCTCTTTTCCAGACCATAACTTTTTTTTGAAGACTGTTTTTGTTGGTTGCTTTGTTGTTGTTGTTGCGTTTAGTCTCAACTGTGGCACCAGGCATCTTCGATCTTTGCCGCAACATGTGGAATCTTTAGTTGCAGCGTGCTTAGAGTCTTAGTCACAGGACTACCAGGGAAGACCCCAGACTATAATTTAAAAAAATTTTTTTTACTGGAATTTAGTTGATTTGCAATCTTATGTCAAGTGTCAGGTGTATAGCAAAGTGAATCGGTTATACATATACATCCGTTCCGTTGAGTTCAGTCGCTCAGTCGTGTCTGACTCTTTGCGACCCCATGAATCGCAGCTCGCCAGGCCTCCCTGTCCATCACCAACTCCCGGAGTTCACTCAGACTCACGTCCATTGAGTCTGTGATGCCATCCAGCCATCTCATCCTCGGTCATCCCCTTCTCCTCCTGCCCCCAATCCCTCCCAGCATCAGGGTCTTTTCCAATGAGTCAACTCTTCGCACGAGGTGGCCAAAGGACTGGAGCTTCAGCTTTAGCATCATTCCTTCCAATATATCCACTCTTTCTTAGATTCTTTTCCCATAAAGCCATTAAAGAGTATTGAGTAGCGTTCCCTCTTCTAACAGTAGGTTCTTATTAGTTACCTATTTTATGTATACATGTTTGCTCAGCCGTGTCTGACTCTTCTCGAGTGCATGGACTGTAGCCCGTCAGGGTCCCCTGACCATGGGATTCTCCAGGCAAGAACACTGGCGTGGGTTGCCATTTCCTTCTCAGGGGATCTTCCCAACCCAGGGATTGGACCCACATCCCTTGTGTCTCCTGTCATTCCTCATTCATCTATTTCTTTACACTAATATTTTCAGTAAAACCAGTTAGAGTCAATTTCACACCAGCCTAGAAGAAGAAACTGGGCTGACTTGCAAGGCCTGGACTCTTTCACCACCAGCACCACACTAATGTGTGTGTGCCAATCCCAACCTTTCAATCATTCCTCCCATGTTGGTCCCCTGGTAGCCATAGGTTTGTTTTCTAACCTATGACTCTTCTTCTGTTTTGTAAATAAGTGCATTTGTAGCCTTTTTAAAGATTCCATCAATAAGTGATATCATATGATACTAACATTTGTCTTTCTGTGTCTAATCTACCTCACTAAGTATGATAATCTCTAGGTCCATGTATGTTGCTAAAATGGCATTATTCTTTCTTTTCATGACTAACATTCCATTTTACTTATGTACCGATCTTCTGTATCCATTCCCAGACTATAAACTTGGCAAAGGCAAAAGCCTATGTCTGTTTTACTCACCACTAGTGGTCTCACTGCAGCCATAAATAGACACTCAAAAATATTTGTTAAAGGAAAAGGTGATGAGATTAACAGATAGATGCTCTATAAAACAGATAAAAAAAAACAAGGTCCTATTGTATAGCACAGGGAATAATGTTCAATAGCTTGCAATAACCTATAATGGAAAAGAATTTGAAAAAGAATATATATGAATACATTGCTGTACACCAGAAACTAACAAAACATTGCAAATCTGCTATACTTCAATAAATAGACAATAGAAAAAGGAATGAAAGGAAAGAAAAGAAATGAGTAAATAGGCTCCATAGTGACAGGTTCTATTGTCCTTGGAGTCCAGGTTTTCAACATTTCTATAAATGCTGGCCACATGCCTCATTGTAGTTCCTTTGAAAACCCCTCCTTCTCCTACTCTTTCATCCGGTGAAGGCAGCTGGGTCTGGATGGTGGTTGCAGAGCCTCCCTGACTGCTCCCTGGGGCCTCGCCCACCTGCCTGGACAGGTCACCTTTGCTCCAATCTTTGCCCTCTGTAGGGCTCCTGGCCTGGTGACAATCACAGTGTCCTGCCAGGCTGGGCATTAAACATTCACTGACTTTCTCTCTTTCCGTCTCCTCGTCTTTTTGGAGTGCAGTAAAATAATCCGATGGTTGGAGGGGTTGGGGAGAGGATTCCCTTCAGATGACCTCTCAAATCAAGACCTTGTAAGCCCAAAGCAGAGTGCTCTTTGGATCTGGGACTTACCTATGTGACCTGAGGCAAATGGCAGAGGGGAAATCAGAATGTATGGTGGCCCTTTCCAAGTGCTTTACAACTGGACAGATTTGAGTTCAAATCTCATTTCTACTACTTTCCTGACTGCAAGGTTGAGGTCAGGTTGGTCTGCTCCTTGGTCCTTGTTTTGTAAGGCTTAATGGTGCCTCCCAGCAGGGCACTTGTGAAACCTAATGAAAGAGTCTATTTCAAGTGCCCAGCACAGTGCCTGCCAACCATCAAGCACTTGAAGAAGGCATCTTTCCTCATCCCTGTCATTAGTCATTCATCTGTTTCTTTCTGCTAACATTTTCAATAAAACCAAGTTAGAGTCAATTTCACACAAGCCTAGCAGAAGAAACTGGGGTTAACATGCAAGGTCTGGGTTTGGGAGGAAAGGAAAGAATAACCTCAACTTTTTATTTCCCAACCTTATTAGACTATGTGTCTGATGAAGCCTATGAAGTATAGATTTAATTATTTAAAATATCTTTTCATCTTTTGTAAAGTTTCCATGAAAATTCAATATTTGAATTTCATAAAAAGCAAAATTAGGGGACACTGAAGCTTGTTGCAGGGTGTTAAGTGATGTCAAGGATGCGTTGATAGAGATGATCCTGGGGAGTGGAGGCAGGGGTGGCAGGCACATCTCAAAGTCCCCATATACCAGCAGTGACAGTCACCAGGGTGCACTTCAAAACTGAGTATGACAGGTATTTCTATACGGATGGGTTCTGGAATGCTTAATCGGCTGGCAGAGTCACGTCAGAAAGCTCTTTCAACATCCCATAATAGCACTCCCTCTCTCTCCCCCTCCAGATGGCTACACCCTCGGGGCGTCAGGGACTGGTCTCGGGTCAGGTCCAGCCTGGATCTCTCTCCAGAAACTCAAGCCTGTGATGGGCCACCAGCTGTGCTGGAGACCAGAGTTCAATCCCTGGATGGGGAAGATTCCCCTGAAGAAGAGAATGATTACTCACTCCAATATTCTTGCTTGCAGAATTCCATGGACAGAGGAGCCCGGTGGGAGTCCATGGGGTGGCAAAGAGTCTGACATGCTTACCTGCCCAGATGTACCTTAAGCCCCTATACCCAACACCTTGAAAGCAGAAGTTGTCATCACCCCGGTCTTGCCTTCCTCCCAAGTTTCCTCCATTTCAGTCTTGGGCATCACCATCCACCCAGCCTCACAAGCAGGAATCACTAGCTGGCCGCTCTGTCTCTCACTTCCATGTTTAATCAGTCCATTCGTTCTTCCACAAGCTGCACTGGTCATCGGCTGCGCCAGGCACCTGGATTCCACAGGTCAATACAACAAGCTCTTCAACTTCTGCAGCCTTGCCACCCATGTGTGTCTTTCCTTTGCCCTCTGCACTCTGCCCTTCCTGTCATGCCCTGGCGCAGCCCCTGCCACACCTTGGCTGCAGCTCCAGGCTCCTCATCTCACAGCCACCTCCCCATCCTCCTGACGCCATCCTCACACCCCGACCAGTTTTCACTCCAAAATGCACATCTGTGTCTCTCCCTGGCCTTTCCATTTCCCTCTACCCAGGACTCTATAGGGTGACTTAAAAGAAATAAATTAAACCAATGAAATGAAATGAAACAAAATATACATTAAACAGAATAATATTGGAGCTGCCAACTTTTTCTTTTGCCAAATAAGTCATTCAAAAGCAGTAATCATTTAATGATCACTATCTTTTCATGAAAGAAAGGTCATTGTAACCAAAGAGTTTAAAAAAAAAAAGAAGACTCTATTTTAGGGGGATTGAGAAGTCCTAAAGGAGACAGATGTTCATGTTCTTCTCATTTCTGCAGGACCTGTGAAAACTCCATTCACGGCAGACTGGGAACCGTGGGCCTGTGGATGGACATGACTTCCGGCCCTGACCTCTTCTACTGACCACTCCTCCCACCTCCCACCCAGCCCACCCGGAACCAGCGGCTCTTCCACTTCTCCTGCAGATCTTGCTCGCCCTGCCCACTGCCTTATTCTCACTCTTCCATTTTGCCTGGAATGCCCACGCCACGTTACTCTACCGGGCAGCTCTCACTTGTCCCCAAGGTCCAGCCTAGGCAAGATCTCACCCAGGAAATGCTGGGCTGTGAAACCTTCCTGCCCTGTGCCCCAGCCCCTACTTCCACAAAGGCTCTAGGCTCCATGTGTGCGTGCATGCTAAGTTGCTTCAGTTGTGTCCAACTCTTTGCGACCCCATTGACTGTAGCCCGCCAGGCTCCTCTGTCCATGGGCTTCTTTAGGCAAGAATGCTGGAGTGTGTTGCCATGCCTTTCTCCAGGGGATCTTCCCAACCCAAGGACTGAACCTGGGTCTCTTATGTCTCCTCCCTGGAAAATCTCTTTTTAGCTCTTACTATATTGCACTGGCCCAATGTCCTTAATTTATAGCTCAAATTGTCTCCCCTCATCCCCAGGGTAGTAGGGTCTGCAAAGTCACCCCAGTCAACTGGACTTCAGAAGTACTTGAGCCTCAGCAGCTGAGTCCACTCTCCCAGGTCTTCTGACTCTAGATCCTTACCATGGCCTCCTTGTCTATTGCAGACCCACAAGTCCAACTCCTCACCCAGTTTCTGAGTGCTCAGATAGAGCGCTGCCAGTCCCACACTCGGCCAGCATCCAGCCTCCCTGCTGCCTGTGGGGTCCTCAGAGCAACTCTTTGCTCTCCTTCCCAAAGGTAACAGCAGAATTCCGGACTTTTCGTGAAGATTTGAGGAAAAGAAGGACTAGACTACAGTCAAGCATCATATGAGCCTCCCTTGTGGCTCAGATGGTAAAGACTCTGCCTGCGAGGCAGGAGACCTGGGTTGAGCCCCTGGGTTGGAAAGATCCCCTGGAAGGGTATGACTCCCCACTCCAGTATTCTTGCCTGGAGAATCCCATGACAGAGGAGCCTGGCAGGCTACAGTTCATGGGGTCCCAAAGAGTCAGACACAGCTGAGGGACTATCACTTTCATGCTTTCACTTTGAAGCATCATGTAGGCAGCCACTTAATGTATGTATGAAATAGCAGTGTTCCATAACTCTACCAACCATTCCTTGGCTTCAGCTATAGCCCACAGACAGCTCCCTTAGATATCTGCCCTGGGATGGGGCTTATCTTACCCTGAGGCATATCAAAATTTGCATATATTCTTTTCATCCACCAGGCATGGCCCCCCTCCCCCGCATTCCCATCATGTCCCTGTGTTTGAGTCTGTGTTTGAGTCCCCCTCACTGAGACCTGGGTTTGTCTTTGGACATCCAAGCC
Source organism: Aepyceros melampus (assembly GCA_006408695.1). NCBI lineage: Eukaryota > Metazoa > Chordata > Mammalia > Artiodactyla > Bovidae > Aepyceros > Aepyceros melampus. Next base: position 166,716 of record SJXQ01012487.1, on the reverse strand, counting down.
TCATGAATGAATAAAAGACTGCTGCCTCCCACAGACCCACCCGCCTTGGCAGCACACACGAGCAGCAGGTGCTCTGAAACCAGCTTCCTGCATCCTCAAGCAGGGGCGAGCGCCTTGTGCAGCCAGACTCTATGAATGGAGTGGGGGTGGTCCAGAAAACAAGCCCCCGGGGTTGTTGGGGGTTGATTTATTTGTTTGGGTAAGTGATTTTTTTTTTTTTCCTTAGCAATTTGTCAACACAACTTCTCTGCTAAACAGGAGCTTCTGGGGACAGGGACTTATTTATCTTTATCTCTTCAAAATGAAGCATTCAGTAAATGTTTGCTGAACAAATTAAAGAGCTCATGAGTGGAACTAGCTGAGCTCAACAAATAGTGAGCGTGCAAGAAATATTTGTTGAAGAATTGAGTGAATCAATGGCTTGATGAATACATTCTAAATTGCTGTAGCCTTGGGCTTCCTAGAAGGCTCCCTGGCATAGAATCCAACTGCCAAAGCAGAGGACACAGGTTCCATCCCTGGGTTGGGAAGACCCCCCAGAGTAGGAAATGGCAACCCACTGCAGTATTGTTGCCTGGGAAATCCCATGGAAAGAGGAGCCTGGCAAGCAACAGTCCATGGAGTTCCCAAAGAGTCAGACACATCTGAGCATGTAGCTTACTCCACTTCCTTCTTAGCTGATTCATCTTTCCGTTTCTGATTCAGGCAGTTCCCCTGATCCCAATGTTCAGCTTGGCTTGACCTTGGGCTGCATACAGTCTAGTGGTTAAGCATCCAGCCGCTGCAATCAGGTAGATGAAGGTTTAAATATCTGTCAGTTAGGAATTCTGCATGACCTTAGGCAGGGCACACAGTTTAAACCTGAGTTTCCTCCTTTTAACATTCAGAATGATAACAGTACTGACTCAGAAGGTTTGAGGAAGGATCAACGGGGATAATCGATCTTCGGAGCTTAGTATAACACCTTAATGCCTAGCACAGAGCAAGCACTCAATAAATGTGGGGGTTGGTTGCTATTAATCATTGCCACCGTCTCCTCCTTTTCATTATCATCCAGGAGTCTGGGCTCATTGAGAAGGCTCTAAGCCCCTTCCTAGGACAAAGGTTCAACCTCTCTGCAGATTACAATTACCCCTTTGCCAAGTACAGCGGCAAGATAGAGATGCTCTGATTACTCTAAGCGGGTGGTCTTTAAGCCTGGTTTGGAGAGTGGGTGGTTTGTTATAACAACCTAATCCGTTTTTTCTCTTTTAACAAAACTTTCCAAGAAATGCCAACACATGATGGCATCAAAGAAAAGTGTTTATGAATGCCTCTTCTAGAGTCATTCTCCTCAGTTGAAATTCTGACTCAGTTACTAGCAAGTGAGATTGTGCAAATTATCTAAGCTTCAATTTTTGCATCTTCAAAATGGACATAATAATGATATACATATGACAAAATAGTTGCATGAGCTAATGAACGTAACAGAGGCACCTGCTGTGTACTCAGAGGTTGCTGCTGCTGCTAAGTCGCTTCAGTCGTGTCCGACTCTGTGTGACCCCATAGACGGCAGCCCACCAGGCTCCCCCGTCCCTGGGATTCTCCAGGCAAGAACACTGGAGTGGGTTGCCATTTCTTTCTCCAATGCATGAAAGTGAAAGTGAAGTCGCTCAGTCGTGTCCGACTCTGTGCAACCCATGGATTGCAGCCTCCACCCATGGGATTTTCCAGGCAAGAGTACTGGAGTGGGTTGCCATTGCCTTCTTCGAAGTTAGCAGTTATTAAATGAGAGTCTGATGGTAGAAGAAAGGATAAATCAACTGTCAACCATGGTTCAGGCATCTCCCCTGGAACCGTGATTCAAAACTCCGGACCTGACTAGTTACACTCACTGTTCTGATTGTATATCTGTCTAGACTGGTGCCACCGCGCCCAGGAACATTCCAGAGTGCCTCGACACGTCCTTTTTCCTTGACGTTATAAGCTGTATTTATAGATAGGGAATTGCACCTCAGTCATGCAGGCCCTGCCTGTGTCGTGGTCAGTTTAACTGGACTCACTCTGAGAAGGATGTATCTGCCTTTTATTATTTGATCAAAAACCAGAAACAATCATATGGTCCAGGATGCACCCTGAGCCCTTTTCAAGGTCAGTAATTAAATGTTCTGAATCAGTTTGAAATTCAACTGCTTTGATCTAAGAAGTATTGTAGCTTACTTTGTGTCATTTTTGCAGACATATTTTTCCCAGTTATATAAAGACCACAGATGAATCACATGTCATTTGTATATCCAAAAGGAACTAGATTATGGAGTGAGAGATATGTGAAATCAAAACAGCAATTATAAACACCACACCAGGATTCTCTCCAGGAAAAAGAAAAGATAATTTTAAAAATCAGGGAAAATAAATAGATATAAGCACTACTTCCTAGACTTTCAGTCCAAATAGTCAAAGTGGTAAGATACAACTCTAACTGAGTCAATGGGAATAACACATTTTGGTTAACTGGATTTTCTCCACCTTGTAAGGAGTTTTTCTAGAACATAGTTATATCCTTCTTTTCCTCCTTTATTCCTTTCTCTCTCTTATTTTCTCTCTTTCTTTTCTTAAAAATGAATATAAAGAATAAAATTTAATCTTTCATATCTTCTGGACAATCATTCTAAACACGAAATTTCACTGTTCAGTCTTGAAATAAGGAAATTGGCTTGATTATTCTCTGGAAAAATTGAACAGCAAAGAAGACCATGGTTATTTGACAAATCTCTAGTGTTTCTCTGTGACATAGTCTTCATTTATTTTCTTTATGACCTGTAATAATATCTGAAAATAAACAAGTGTGTTTATTTATGTGTTTCCTATTAGCCTGACCCTCTCAAATGTAATCGCCATGGGCAGGGACCTCTTCTAGTTCTTAACAGAATCTTCAGCATCTAGAGGTGCCTGGTATGAGACAGCCACTTTGTAAATGTTTGTTTGGATAATGAATATCTCAGTTTCTTATTCTTAACCTATCACCAAATACTGAAGTCTAAACATTTCCTGGTTCAGTGATGCCTGGCCAAAATGCTGTCACAAGAAGTCTTTGCTTTTTACTGCATAATGTTCCAGAAAACTGTATCATAAAGTTGATGGATTCAAATCTTTCTGAGAAGGAAGGTAATCTTCTTTTGAGGTAAAGGGATTCAACTGGAGAACATCTTAAAAGAACTCATTCAGTTCAGTTCAGTTCAGTCGCTCAGTTGTGTCTGACTCTTTGCGACCCCATGAATCACAGCACGCCAGGCCTCCCTGTCCATCACCTTCTCCCGGAGCTCACTCAGACTCACGTCCATTGAGTCAGTGATGCCATCTAGCCATCTCATCCTCTGTCATCCCCTTCTCCTCCTGCCCCCAATCCAGTCTTTTCCAATGAGTCAACTCTTCGCATGAGGTGGCCAAAGTACTGGAGCTTCAGTTTCAGCATCATTCCTTCCAAAGAAATCCCAGGGCTGATCTCCTTCAGAATGGACTGGTTGGATCTCCTTGCAGTCCAAGGGACTCTCAAGAGTCTTCTCCAACACCACAGTTCAAAAGCATCAATTCTTCAGTGCTCAGCCTTCTTCACGGTCCAACTCTCACATCCATACATGACCACAGGAAAAACCATAGCCTTGACTAGACGGACCTTAGTCGGCAAAGTAATGTCTCTGCTTTTGAATATACTATCTAGGTTGGTCATAACTTTTCTTCCAAGGAGTAAGCACCTTGCAGTCCAAGGGACTCTCAAGAGTCTTCTCCAACACCACAGTTCAAAAGCATCAATTCTTCAGTGCTCAGCCTTCTTCACGGTCCAACTCTCACATCCATACATGACCACAGGAAAAACCATAGCCTTGACTAGACGGACCTTAGTCGGCAAAGTAATGTCTCTGCTTTTGAATATACTATCTAGGTTGGTCATAACTTTTCTTCCAAGAAGTAAGCGTCTTTTAATTTCATGGCTGCAGTCACCATCTGCAGTGATTTTGGAGCCCCCAAAAATAAAGTCTGACACTGTTTCTACTGTTTCCCCATCTATTTCCCATGAAGTGATGGGACCAGATGCCACGATCTTCGTTTTCTGAATGTTGAGCTTTAAGCCAACTTTTTCACTCTCTTCTTTTACTTTCATCAAGAGGCTTTTTAGCTCCTCTTCACTTTCTGCCATAAGGGTGGTGTCATCTGCATATCTGAGGTTATTGATATTTCTCCAGGCAATCTGAAGACCCAAAATGATAGCTAAAGGACCAAAAGTTCTCTAAACCATCATCAACATTAAAATGAGCTACAACATTAAAATGATCTGCTGGATCACTGGCCTTTATTTGTGCTACTTAGATGCCTGCAGGTCCAGCCACGGTATGTCAGGGGTTTCTTTGAAGAGCAGGAGGACAGTCCCAAGAATGGGCCCCCAGTTCCTCAATGATCCCTCCCCTTTCAACCCTCTGGTTTCACTTAAAGACTTCTGAGATTAAGGAAGGCTTGAAAACCAGAGTTTTGGCTCTAGATTACCCCATACCTCACTATACTCCACCGTGCCCAACTCAGTTCTTTCATTTTTTGGCTGTGCGATGCGGTTTGTGGGATCCTAGTTTCCTGATCAGGCTCGAACCCAGGCCCCAGCAGTGAGAGCACTGAATCTAAGCACTGGATCACTGGGGATTCCCTCCCAATTATTAATAATTTCTATTCCCTCAGCCATTCAAAAGTACTTCCTGAGTGCCTCCAGTCCCTGTGTCTGGAAATGCACCTGCAAATCAAAAAGACAAAGCTTTGACTTCACTGAGCTAGCCTTCCATTGGGTGAGACTGCCAAAACCAAACCATTAAATATATGAGCCAGAGAGTAAGTGGAAAGCGAACAAGAAAGCTGGGTAAGTGTTTGCAGGGGGTGACAAGGGAAGACTCTCCTGATAAGGCAACCTTATCAGTAGAGGCAGGAAGGAGGTGAGGATGGAGCTGATCAATTTCTGAGGGAAGCATGTCCTATCCTGAGGGCAGAGCAAGAGCAAAGGTTTTGAGGCAGAAGTGTGTTGATGCCTTTGAGAAGCAGGAAAGAGGCTGGTGAGGGACTGGGAGCATTTGTAGCAAGGGAGTGCTGCGCGTGGGTAGCCAAGGACCCCACTGAGTGCTGTGCTGAGACTAGATTGCTGAAGGGCAAGAGTGGAAGTCAGGAGACCCGTTAGGAGCCTTCTGCAAAACTCTCAGTGAGGGATGATAGTGGCTTGGATGAGGTGCAATGATACATGGATGGAGAGAAGTGGTCACTTTGGAGGTAGAACCAAAATGCTTTGCTGATGGATTGAAAGTGGGATGTGAGAGGAGAGGAATCATCACGAACACCTCAAGGTTTTAGCCTGAGCAACTGGAAGGGTGGAGTTGCCATTTTATGAGATGCTCAGCTTTTGTATAGCACACTCTTGAAGAAATGCCCTGCTGTCTTCTTAGCGGATTCTAGTCCACTGTTGAGGAGAGGGTCAGCTGGCCCCTCGTGTAATCACAGCAGGTCTTAGGGGCAGGAGGTCATAGAGATATCATGTAGTGAAATAGGAGAGCCTACTTTGCAAGTAACCTTCCTGAGAGGATTCTCCCTGCAGAAAAGTGCAAGAGCCCAGCTGTGCCCCAGTAAATCCCACCTTCTCAGCCCATGGAAAGACGGTGGCCAAAACCCAGAACTCCCTGAACAGAACGTCCTTCTGTGTGTGCTGGTCACTCAGTCGTGTCTGACTCTTTCCAACCTATGGACTGCAGCCCGCCAGGCTCCTCTGCATGGGATTCTCCAGACAAGAATACTGGAGTGGGTTGTCATGCCCTCCTCCAGGGGATCCTCCTGACCAGGGATCGAACCAGCATCTCTTATGTCTCCTGCATTGGCAGGTGGGTTCTTTACAACTAGGGCCACCAGGGAAGCCCAGGACGTCACTCTAGGAAGTTCAAATAATGGCTGCAGATTAGGGGGAGTTCCAGGAACCTTACTAGTCATAAAAGAACTCTTCACGTGTTTCCTACTCTGAGGCTGCTGAGAGAGCTCTGGGGAGGAGATCCTGTTCTAGGGACTGGTGCCAATGATCACGTGAAGCCTTTGTCCCTGATGAATGAGGGTGGATCAGAGGGGACTGAGAGGACTCGAATTGACAGGCCCTATTGACTGACATTTAAACCAAGCTAATGGCTTTCTTGGTCCCTGATCTTAGCCTTCTGGATCTTATCACTCTTAGGTTCAAAAGGTCAGGAATGGTTAATCCAAAGAAAAGTCCATCTACAGAAAGATGAGTTCTCCTTAAAGCTCAGGGCAGAGCTGGGCTGAGCAATGCACCACCACCTTGGGGATGGAGAGTGATGGCAGCCCCAGAAGCATCTACTCTGCTAGCCTCGTGGGGACTTCTGGGAGGAGAAAGAATAGAGAAACAGGATGACACAAAGTCAGGCCAAGACCACAAAGGTGCTGGAGCCTCGAACCTCTTCACTCCTCAACTCCTAAGTTTCATCCTGATTGCTTGGGCTTAAGAAGGTCATTGACTGGGCCCGTCTTGTGCTCAGAGACAGAACAGAGTGGAGCCTGAAAGTGCTGCCGCTGGCAGGGTGATCTGGAAGCAGGATCCACTCTCAGTCAGACGTGCGTCCATTGCCTCCCAGAACCCCTCGTATCCACCGAGGGCCAGGCTTTTGCTGTTTCATAAAGAGTCTCATACAGAGTCATCACGGCACCTTAGCAGGATACCTACCAGTGTTCTCATTTCATAGGCATAGAAGCCAAGACTCAGAAAGATGAAGGAACAGTGTGAGATGTGGACACCAAAGCTCATATTCTTCTGCCTCCACTGCACTTCCTCCTGGGAAAGAAGGTATGCAGATGGACAGGAGCAGGAATTCTAAGAAGTCTTTCCTACCTAAGCCAAAAATAAATTCAGCCTTTATTTGTCACCCAAAAACATCACCACGAATGCCCTCCATTGAAATGCATTATAACTCCGTCACACTCTGTGACGTGCCTGACTGTGTTTGTCTCTCCATCGTGTCCCCAACCAGCTGTGCATGTATTCATAGTTTTCCTTCTAGCACTACTTGCCACAGTCTGGATGGCTTGGCAGCTTCTGGTCTTGTCAATATCTTCATGCCCAACTGCTCTGAGCAGACCTGCCTTTCCTAAGAGTTCCTGAGAACTTTGAGGGATTCAAAGGCCTTTTGTCTGACTTCAGTGTTCGGAGCTATACTCTGAATGACTGGCATCATCAAATACCCAGTTTCAGCATACAGAGGTTCTTCTCAATGGCTTGCTAATCAAACTGGGCTGACATATTAAACTGTGTTCTATTTAAGCTTTTGATTTGAGATTTATAGAAAAGTTGCAGAGCCAGGGCAGGGAGCTCCCCTGTCCTCTCCTAATACTAAAGTCTTACATAACCAGAGTTCAGGTGCCAAAACTAAGAGGTCAACATTGGTTGTAGAGGTGCTTTTAATATATGACATGCACTGTGTTAGGTAATGAATATTTTCTGGCTTTCTAGATGATCTCATTTGTTCACAGTAGTCTGGATTATATACAGCAACCAGCTCTGTGGCTTGACCCAGTGTGTATGTGCTGAGTCATGTCTGACTCTTTGTGACCCCATGGACTGTAGTCCACCAGGCTCCTCTCTGTCCATTGGATTTCCCAAGCAAGAATACTGGAGTGGGTTGCCATTTCCTTCTCCAGAGGATCTTCCAGATCGAGGATCGAACCGGTGTCCCTGCGCCTCCTGCACTGGTGGGTGGATTCTTTACCACTGTGCCTAGGAATTCAATTGCCTTTTGGTTCCTCACCGTGTGAAACTCTTGTGAAAAAGTGTTCAGTTCCCTTTTGCCCTGCTGGGAAGTTTGCAGCTGTTGCAAACCCAAACTTTTGGTCATTTTCTTTGTTATTTTAGAACTGAATTAAGAGAAAAAATAAAATATACTTACAACAAAATAGCACCTAAGTACCTAATTCCACCTCACTGGTTTGATCTGATTTGCTTCTTAGCTAACCAATTATGAGAGAACAGATAATACTGCATTTAGTTTATCTAACCCAGCAGATAAGATTCATCCTGTAATCTCTCTCTTCCATAGATTTCAGAAAAATTGTATACAGTCATTGGGTAGTGTGGTTATTTCTAAGGAAAACTGTTAGAGTGGGATGATTTTCTTATCAGTTTACCAAAGCACCTGCAACAACCAGACAATACAAACAAACAAAAAAGGATAAAGAGAGAATAGAAGGAGTGAAAGGGAGAGAGAGAGAAAGGGGTATTTTGAAATTGCTGTGGCAGAAATCAGGAAGGAGCTTGTAATAAGTCTGGTGGCAGAACGAGGTGAAGAAAACCGGGAGACTTTATGGTCCTAGGTCAGGTCCCCTGGACGTGAATTCCAAGGTATAGATTTGGGAGATCTCAGGAACAGCACGTTGAAGGGAGGAAATGAGGGAAGCAGGATTGGGCAGAGGGAGAAATTCTAATGTGATGTGGTTGCAGCAGAAGCCTCCGTCTGTCCAGGCCAACTGGGAGTCCTTCCGTGTTGTCTTACATTATAGATGGTTATCCTCAAGGACGGATGCTGAAGCTGAAGCTCCAATACTTTGGCCACCCGATGCAAAGAGCTGACTCATTGGAAAAGACCCTGATGCTGGGAAAGACTGAGGGCAGGAGAAGAGGGGACGACAGAGGAGGAGATGGTTGGATGACACCATCGACTCAATGGACATGAGTTTGAGCAAACTCAGCGAGGTATGAAGGCAGGGAAGTCTGGAGTGCTGCAGTCCATGGGGTTGCAAAGAGTCGGATACGACTGAGCAACTGAACTGATCTGAAGACCTGTTACGCCAGTTTTCCAGAGTATAGCGTGCCTCATTCCTGATGGTGAACTCCCTTCAGGGGATATTGAAGATCGGCAGCTGCAGCAGCACTTGATCTAACCCTCATAGAGGTAGATGGCAAGTGCCCATGGCAAGTGCCCGTCTGTGGTTGACTGGAGACAGGGTATAGACTATTTGCTTGAGAATCTTATCAGTCAATAGAAGCAGAGCGATTGGGTGTTAAATGGAGAAAGACACGGGGTCAGGGGAGGTTTTTTATTTGCTTTAAATTGAAAGATACCAGAACATGTTTGCTGACAAACAAAAGGGTATAAATGATGGGAGAAATTGAGACCCAGAAGAGAAAGAGATTAGTTGCAGGAGTCCTGTCCTTGAGCAGGTGAGAAGGAGTGGGAGGCAGGGCACAGTTAGAAGGGGTGGTCTTCGATCGGGGCAAGGATATTCATGTGTAATAGTGACAGAGTGGGTTTCCGGTGGGTACTAGGCGACCCTACCTCCCTGACTGTGTTTGACAGAAGAGAGGAGAGCTAGACCAGGCCTAAATAGGGCCTTCAGGTTCCCTCTGTGTGGAATTTAGAATGAGGATTAAGAGACAGAGGTCAGTTTCTTGAAAGGTGATTTGAACCCAGGAGCTCAGGAATAGCCATGCTTCATCTATCGTGTGTTCATGGAAGTGGAGAGAGCGTTGAACTGGGTGTTTGTAGAGATAGAAATGAGACAGGTTACAAATCCAGGATCTGAGACAGAGTCTCATTTACCATATGGAGCACTGTCTGACTGATATACAATTAGCCACAGTCCAGATATCCCAGATGGCCTCCTTCACTTAAGCCAGCCTTCAGCAGAGAGAGTTACTTTGCCCTATGACATGGGCTGTTTCCTAGGACTGTACCGTGGATACTGTACAAAAACGTGGCTTCCAGTGCCATTCCACCAGTGGAAAACTGGATGCAAGAAAATCTAAAGCTGTAAGGGACAATTAGGATAAATATGAGCTATTCTTTCAATACATAGTATCTAGCCAATCAAAGGCATTATTATGAAGACTGGATAGAAACAAAAAGCGAAACAGGACACTGACTTTAATATACACTGTTAAAGCATTGTAAAAAAGTGCATTTGCAAAAGATGAAGGAAAATACTTCAAAATGGCAACAGGAGTAAAATGTCAAGTTAACAAGATCATGTGTGTTTTCCCTTAAAATTTTCTGTTTTATTGCTAAAATGTGGTTATATTATATATATGATTTCAAACAATTCTCCTTAAGCTCTAGGCTTGAGTAGTTTCTTGGAGCTCCTCGAGTCATCACAGATCATATACCTAAAAGGAAGGAAAGAATCAACCTGAGGATTAATTGGAAAGTGGTTGTTGGCATCAAGGAGACACCCACCTGCCAGCTGGGGCCATGAATGGCAGTCCCTGAATCATGCCCAAGAGGAGAACTAGGCGACCACTTGAACAGGATCAGATCTGGCAGCCTGTTACCACTGCAGAATAACACCATGAAACAGCTGCATAACAGACAGTGAGGCTAGGCTGTGTCCTCCCAGTGATGGCAAATGGCCAGCTGCCCAGTACTGCCCACCCTTAGCCCCTCCCTGGTAGGGCCCGAAGCTCTCACCCTTCCTCAGCAGCTCTTCTCCTAAAAGCTCCAATACGTTTATTAGGAGCCACGCTGAGCACTGACCCTGAACTTCAACTCTGCTAAGTGTCTCCAAATTGTCTTAATGAGGATTCCATTCCGGGGCTGGTTGGCTTTTCTTGTAGCCAAGTTGCAATGGTCGCCAAGCAGTTGCTCAGATGCACCCTGGGAGGAGATCTGCAATCGGAACTTTGTGTTCCCGGGCTCTGAATGCTTCTTAGTTCACCAGGCCCCACTGATGCTTCAGGTGAGCGAAGACAGAAGAATAAGTAGTGAAAGGAGATGAGAACTGGGGAGCCAAGTTCTACCCCAGCGAGCATCACGCTTCTGAGCCTCCTATTGTTGCAAATCCTTGAAGCCATGCCTATTCCTCCCGCTTAATCTTCCAGCTGTGCAAACAGAGGCCAGGTAGTCTAGGGGCTGCTGAAGCAAGTGTGACAGAGGCCAGGAAGGAAGGACTGCTACGGGTTTCAGTTCATCAGAGTAATGAGACACCCAACCCAGAGGCTGAAATGTAAATTAGCAGTTGGCCTTGTGCTGGCAGATAGTTTAAAAAAAAACAAAACCCTGATGCTGGGAAATATTGAGGGCAGGAGAAGAAGGGGATGACAGAGGATGAGATGGTTGGATGGCATCACCAGCTCAACGGACATGAGTTTGAGCAAGTTCTGGGAGATGGTGAAGGACAGGGAAGCCTGGCGTGCTGTAGTCCATGGGGTCACAAAGAGTCAGACATGGCTGAGTGACTGAACAGCAATAACAACAGATGATTATAGAAGACAGAAGTAAGCTAGCACTAGTTGTCCCCAAAGGGAAAAGGAATGTGAGAATAAGGTGAGAGGAGACCCCCAACCACAGAGGAGTGGAGCTAGTTACTAAAGAAATGGAAATTCGTTACTTTATATGAAATATTAATATTCAATGAGTGGTTACCATGGGCAGGCCCTGTGCTAGGTGGTGAGCAAAGCTGAAGCAATTGGATGGTCCACATGTCAGACACCCACTGTCAGGGACCTTGGGGTGGTCCCAGGGGAAGGCTTGGATTAGTCCGAGTGGTTCCCTGGCAAGAAGACCAGGTACAGCAAAAGGCCAGGGCTTCACACCCACTCCTGGGTAGGTGGCAGAGAAGCCAAGCAAGTTAGCTGGGCTTCAGGCCTCTGCTTGGACATCACTGCCTCCCAGCAGCCATCCCTGACTACACTATTATATCCTGAGATTGTAACTGTAGCCCTTATGAGTGCGATTGTGAGATTGATGGTCTATTTCCATGAAAACAGGTAGAGGGTGTCTCTTGATGATCACCATTGTGCCCTCAGCCTGGCATGAGTAGCTCCTTACAAAATTTAGTGAGCAAATATCCTTCACAGCACTCACCACACAGTAAGGCTGTGGATACTTAGGTAATTATTTCTCGACTACCCTGTTCGTTGCCGCCTCTCAAGTCGCAGGCACACAGAGACATCCTTTATCTTGTTTTCACCAGCTCTGGCACGGTGCCTGCACATGGCTGCACCCAATACTGGTGGCAGAAATAAATTAACTAATTAACAAACGTGTATAAAAGATCTAGAGATAGGTAGGGAAAGGGGGATAAAACTGAGAGGTCAGGAGTCAAATTTGCCCAAGAATGGACCAGGTGAGCAGAAAATGAGAATGTCTAGGACTTTTACCTGAGTGGACGTGGGATGCCCCAACCCACCTTCCAGGTGTTGACTGTGTGTTGTGTGTGGTTAAGGAAACAGAAGGAGATGATAAACCAAGGTCAAGGCCTCTTTACCCGCAGAAGAAAAGCCAGGCCACTCACTTCCTCCTCTGTAAAGTAAAAAGTCCAGCTCCTTTTCTTTTGTAAGATGGAGACTTGAACTCCTGAAAGCTCCAGGGAGAGGAAGAAATGGTTTGGCACCTGCGAGAGCAGGTTAACTCATGGGGGGACCCCGCGTGCTGGCTGGAAGCATCCGTGTATCTGGCTGACTAGGATCGAGGTCAGCTTTGTGTCTAGTAGGTAGAGACCCGAGCTTGCATCACTGGAGCTGCCACTGCCGGAGGCAGTTCCATTTCTTTCCAGGCGTGTGTGCAAACAGGCTCAGGGAAGAGTTCGGGAAGGTGAACGAGGCAGCAGTGCGCAGCAGGGTGACGAGGGGAACATGTGAGCCATCTGGAAAGCTACTCGAGGTCTCTCTCCCCCATTTCTTTGCTGTAGTGTCTCTTCCTGGCCCACTTGCCAGAGTTGGCTGCCAAGGCAGAGACTCTCCTGCAAGTTGAGAAACTGCAGAAATAGTGTGACGATTCAGGAAGCATAAACCGAGTTCCAGATGGGAATCCTGGAACAGTCTTTTCTTTCTGGGCCACCTTCTTCTCTTTCTCTATCTTTCTAAAACTCATCATCATGGGCTACTTTAAAAGAAATTCCTTCTTATCCTGCCTGGACACCAAAAAGGGAAGGAGAAGCACAGATTTTTTTTTTTTTCCCCACTATTGAAGGGTTTAATGTCTCTGAGTGTCTTCCTCTTTTTTTTCTTTATTTTAAATTTATGTATTTTTTTAATTGAAGGATACTTGTTTTACAGAACTGTGTTGTTTTCTGCCAAACATCAATATGAATCAGCCATGTGTTTACACATGTCCCCTCCCTCTTGAACTTCCCCCACACCTCCCTGCCCATCCCACCCCTCTAGGTTGTTACAGAGCCCGGGTTTGAGTTGCCTGAGTCATACAGCAAATTCCCGTGGGCTATCTATTTTACGGATGGTAATGGAAGCACTGAATTTTTAAAGCAGTTGCCAGTCCCCACCGGAACACACACACACACACACACACACCCTTCTAAGACTCTTAACCCATTGTTAGCAGATAAACAGGGAAAGGAAAAGGCAGGTGTTTCGATAACCTGCCTTTTTTTTTTTTTAACAGTTTTATTGATTTATTGGTCTTCAGTGTGGCTTGAGAGCCCCCCTAGTTGCAGCGTGTGGGTTTGGTTGCCCAGTGGCGAGTGAGATCTTAGTCCCCTGACCAGGGCTCAAGCCCATGTCCCCTGCATTGAAAGGCAGATTCTTTACCACTGGGCCATCAGGGATTTCCCTCTTTACTGCCTGGTCAATCCATTTGGATGAAGACTGTTAAACTTTAAAATAGGGCCTCGTGTTTTAAGCTGGCTGCTCTGTGATTGAATCAATCTTGCTTCAAAATCAAGCTCTTGTCACAAATACTGTGTAGGACTTCTTGCAGGATGGAAGAGGCATACTCTGTACACAGCTTATCTAGGGGCAGCTTTTATCTGTGCTAATTTTACCTGTCTTTTAGGAGACGTACCAATTTTTTTCCTTTTGTGTGCTTGTATATATGTGAGATTATTCTTCTATTTAGCACTTCTATCCAATTCATCCAAAAAATTTTCTAGGTACATTGACTTTACTTTTTTTTTTTTCATTCAAGTGTCACAAATTGAGAGCATCTGTAAATTGCTCTGAGTCAATTTAAGCCATTGTCTAAATTGACCTTAATCATAACAACAACAAAAAAGCAAACTCTTTCGTGTTTTACAGACTCAAGTAGTTTATATGTTCATTCAAATAACGTGTTCACAGTCACATTTTTATTTAAATGTTGAGGTATAAAATTTCCAGGCAAGAGCAAAGAGTGTTCCCCAAACTTGTAACTCTTTAAAATTATCTCATTCTAGGACTTCCCTGGTGGTCCAGTGACTAAGACTACGTGCTCCCAACGCAGGGGGCTAGGGTTCAATCACTGGTCTGGGAGCAAGATCCCATATGCCACCACTAAAGATTCTGAGTGCCACAACAAAGATCTGGTGCAACCAAATATAATTTTGTTTCTTTTGGTGGACTTTAAAAAAAAAATAAAATGATCTCATTCTGCCAATAAATGAAACCCAGTATCTGTTTCAGTCCTGGGGGCCAGTGCACAGGGATGGCAGTGACCCAGACTGTGAGCCAAGAGACTCACACTGTGGTCCCGAGCTGTGTGGACAGGGCTCAGTCACTCTGTCTTTCTGGGCCACTCTTTCCTTCTGTGGTTCCCAGGGCGTTTGGATTTGACAGCTTCTAAGCCCTCCCCCTTTGAGTTCCTCCAGGAATTGGTGATGGACAGGGTGGCCTGGCGTGCTGCAGTTCATGCGGTCACAAAGATTTGGACACGACTGAGCGACTGAACTGAACTGAACAAAAGCCCTTCCCCTGCCCACCAACTCTGAAATATCATAGTGCTAAGATTAAGGAGGAAACAGAATCATCTAGTCTGAAGACAAACCTGGCCCACTGCTTGATTTTATACATCCCACAGCTAGGAATGGCTGCTACATTTTACCTGGTTGGCAGGTGAAAATTATATGCAATTTTAATCTCAGTGACCACACATAAAGTTTTATTGACACACTGCCACACTCACTTGTCCTGTATGGTCTCTGGCTGCTTTCCTCCTACAATGGCAGACTTGAGTAGTTGCTATAGAGACCTCAACCATGAATACTCATTGGAAGGACTGATGCTAAAGCTGAAGCTCCAATACTTTGGCCCCCTTATGCAAAGAGTCGACTTATTGGAAAAGATCCTGATGATGAAAAAGACTAAAGGCAGGAAGAGAAGGGGACGACAGAGGATGAGATGGTTGGATGGCATCACTGACTCAATGGATATGAGTTTGAGCACACTCTGGGAGGTGGTGAAGGTCAGGGAAGCCTGGCATGCTGCAGTTCACGGG
This sequence comes from Aepyceros melampus, assembly GCA_006408695.1. Taxonomy (NCBI): domain Eukaryota; kingdom Metazoa; phylum Chordata; class Mammalia; order Artiodactyla; family Bovidae; genus Aepyceros; species Aepyceros melampus. Next base: position 151,519 of record SJXQ01012487.1, on the reverse strand, counting down.
GTCACAAAGAGTTAGACACGACTGAGGGACTGAAAAAAAACAACAACAGAGACCTTATGGTCCACAAGCCAAAAATACTATTTGACCCTTTGCATAAAAAGGTTTCTGGCCCTGACTTAGTCCAACTCCTTAACAGATGAGAAAATTAAAGCTTAGCCAAGTCCTGGTTCAAAAAAGAAAAACATTGTTATAGAAAGAAAGTAAATGGCCATTTGGAAGCATCCAAAGGGACAAAAGCAATGAAAAATAAACAAAAGATTAAGGATGAAAAGGAATTTCTTCCTCAAATGGCAGAGGATAACGCATTATATGAAAGACAAAGAAACTGTGACACCCTTGGGGAACACTGCCTTCATTTGTATGGCAAAATTGCTATTTCCTTAATCTGAAATCAAATTATGAGGGCTTGATGAGGATTTGGGAGGTAGGCAGAGAACATCAGAAAAGACTTCAGATTCTTCATGCTGATAAGACTCCAGGAAACTCACATTCAAACATGCTGCAGGAAATGGAGGCAGACATTAGAAACGCTTTAGTGGCCTTTTCAATAGTAGGAGGTCTGGGAGGGGTGAGGCAATGCTGTGACTGGGGAAAGGGAACCTGGGAGAGATGGGAACTTTCAGACAAATGGAGGCCAGGTGTCAGAAAATCCCAAAGCCTTTTAGAACTGTCTTGACTTAGAATAGTCAGCATTCGGACTTCCCTGGTGGCCCGTGGTTAAGAATCTGCCTTCCAGTACAGGGGACAGGGGTCTGATCCCCAGTCAGGGAACTGACTACATGTACAAATGTGAGAATTGGACCATAAAGAAGGCTGAGCACCCAAGAATTGATGCTTTTGAATTGTGGTGAATATCCCTGATTATTCATGGGAAGGGTTGATGCTGAAGCTGAAGCTCTAATGATATAGCCAGCTAATGCAAAGAGCTGACTCACTGGAAAAGAATGTTTCCCTTATGTTGGGAAAGATTGAGGGCAGGAGGAGAAGGGGTGACAGAGGATTAGATGGTTGGAGGGCATCACCAACACAACGGACATGAGTCTGAGCAAACTTCGGGAGACAGGGAAGGGCAGGGAAGCCTGGCATGCTATAGTCCATGGGGTCGCAAAGAGTTGGACACGACTGAGCGACTGAAAAGCAACAAGAGGGAGCTGAGATCCCACATGCCATGGGGAAGCTAAGCCAACTACTGCATCTAAGACTGGGAACAGTCAAAAATTAAAAGAAAATAACTAGCATTGTTCTGAGAACTTGGCCCTTACTAGTGACAGGCTCACATCCTGACAGGGTAGTAAATAGGAGCAAAGTATGCAGTTGGCCACAGAATGATTTCAGGAAGCTTTGGGCAGGAGTGGGAGAGTGTCAAGCTCATTATCCTTTAGTTCACACAGGGCTGGCACTTGGGAAGTTTCTGGGGAGGGGCAGAAAATATTTCAAGCCCAAGAGAGGAGAAACTGCAAGACCTATACTCCTGGTGATCAACAGGTGCCAAGCATTACTGATGTGGGAAAGGCTCTAGGCAGTTAAAACATAAAACTGAACTTGCCAGACAGATAGAATTTACCCTGAAAATTCCGCTTATTGGCAACAGTGTGTGTTCTGCTGGGTCCGTGAGTCAGGGCACATTCTAAATGTGACTCAGAGTCATGGTGTGAGCCTGGGAGTCAGGCTGCCCCGGGGTTGCATCCAAACTCTACTGTTTGAATTTCCCAGGCAAGTTACTGAACTTCTCAAGCTCACTGCTTTCTTCTGTAATAATAACAATAATTTTTTAAAGAATGACAAATATAGTACAGCTATAGGTTGCTGTGGGCACTTAATAGTTTGGGGAGCCTTGCTGACAGGCCTATGGGATCTTAGTTCCTGAACCAGGGATCCACCCCACGGCCCCCTACACTGGAAGCACAGAGTCTTGACCACTAGACCACCAGGAAAGTCCCTAATATGAGCATTTAGAACCAGAGATCGAATTGCCAACATTCACTGGATCATAGAGAAAGCAAGAGAATTCCAGAAAAACATCTACATCTGCTTCACTGACTACACTAAAGCCTTTGTGTGGATCAAAATAAACTGGAAAATTCTTAAAGAAATGAGAATACCAGATCACTCTACCTGTCTCCTGAGAAACCTGTATGCAGGTCAAGAAGCAACAGCTAGAACCAAACATGGAACAACTGACTGGTTCAAAATTGGGAAAGGAGTACAATAAGGCTGTATATTGTCACCCTGCTTATTTAACTTATATGCAGAGTATATCATGAGAAACGCTGGATTGGAAGAAACACAAGCTGGAATCAAGATTGCCAAAAGAAATATCAACAACCTCAGATACACAGATGATACCATTCTAATGGCAGAAAGAGAAGAGGAAGTAAAAAGCTCCTTGATGAGGGTCAAAGAGAAGAGTGAAAAATCTGGCTTAAAACTCAACATTCAAAAAACTAAGATCATGGCATCCAGTCCCATCACATCAAGGCAAATAGAAGGGGGAAAAGTGGAAGCAGTGACAGATTTAATTTTCTTGGGCTCCAAAATCACTGTGGATGGTGACTGCCACCATGAAAGTAGAAGGCTCTTGCTCCTTGGAAGGAAAGTTATGACCAGCCTAGAGAGTGTATTAAAAAGCAGAGGCATCAGCAGATGAATGGATAAGAAAGCTGTGATACATATAAACAATGGAGTATTACTCCGCCATTAAAAAGAATACATTTGAATCAGTTCTAATGAGGTGGATGAAACTGGAGCTGACTATACGAGTGAAGTAAGCCAGAAAGAAAAACACCAATACAGTATACTAACACATATATCAGAGAAGGCAATGGCACCCTACTCCAGTACTCTTGCCTAGAGAATCCTATGGACAAAGGAGCCTGGTAGGCTGCAGCCCATGGGGTCACAAAGAGTCGGACACGACTAAGCTTTCACTTTTCACTTTCATGCATTGGAGGAAATGGCAACCCACTCCAGTGTTCTTGTCTGGAGAATCCCAGGGATGGAGGAGCCTGGTGGGCTCCCATCTATGGGGTTGCACAGAGTCGGACACAGCTGAAGTGACTTAGCAGCAGCAGCAGCAACACATATATATGGAATTTAGAAAGATGATAGCAATAACCCTGTATGTGAGACAGCAAAAGAGACACAGATGTATAGAACAGTCTTTTGGACTCTGTGGGAGAGGGAGAAGGTGGGATGATTTAGGAGAATGGCATTGAAACATGTATAATATCATATAAGAAATGAATCACCAGTCTAGGTTCGATGCAGGATACAGGATGCTTGGGGCTGGTGCACTGGGATGACCCAGAGAGATGGTATGGGGAGGGAAGATGGTGGAGGTTCAGGATTGGGAACACGTGTACACTTGTGTGAATTCATGTTGATGTATATGGCAAAACTAATACAGTATTGTAAAGTAAAATAAAGTAAAATTAAAAAAAAAAAGCAGAGACATCACTTAACTGACAAAAGTTTGTCTAGTCAATGCTATGGTTTTTCCAACAGTCATGTACGGATGTGAGAGTTAGACCATAAAGAAGGTTGAGTGCCAAAGAACTGATGTTTTTGAATTGTGGTACTGGAGAAGACTCTTGAGAGTCCCTTGGACTGCAAGGAGATCAAACCAGTCAGTCCTAAAGGAAATCAACATTGAATATTCATTGGAGGGACTGATGCTGAAGCTGAAGCTACAATACTTTGGCCACCCAATGCGAAGAGCTGCCTCACTGGAAAATAACTGTGATGCTGGGTAAGATTGAAGTCAAAAGGAGAAGGGGACACAGAGGGTGAGATGGTTGGATGGCATCACTGACTCAATGGACATGAGTTTGGGCAACCTCTGGGGGATAGTGAAGGACAGGGAAACCTGGTATGCTATAGTCCATGGAGTTACAAAGAGTCAGACATGACTGTGCGACTAAACAGAAACAACAAATTGAGACCACAGTGCTGGAGAGAGCTGAGCATTCGCGGTGGTGTTGGTGTTGTTCAGTGGCTAAGTTGTATCTAACTCTGCAACACCATGGACTGCAACACCAGCTGACTGCAGCAACGTGGACGGCAACACCAGCTGCTAAGTCGCTTCAGTCGTGTCCAACTCTGTGCAGCCCCATAGATGGCAGCCCATCAGGCTCCCCCGTCCCTGGGATCCTCCAGGCAAGAACACCAGAGTGGGTTGCCAGTGCCACACACCAGTGTTTATTAAATGCTCCTGCCGGCCTTTGGCTACATCATCAAGCATATTAACTGAGAGTATGGATTTGAGTGCAAGCAGTTCTAGATTTGACTTCTAGCTTCACCACTAAGTAGCCTTGAAACCTTGAGCAAATTTCCTTCAACTCTAAGCTTCTGTTTTCTTACTTGTAAAATAGTGAGAACAATACCTCTTATACTAAGGGGGCAGCTGTGAGGATTTAGTGAGGAAATGTATTTAAAGTGCTTGGGAGAGTTTTCACTATTCAGCTGTTATCATCATCATGTTGGAAGGACTGATGCTGAAGCTGAAACTCCAATACTTTGGCCACCTGATGCGAAGAACTGACTCATTGGAAAAGGCCCTGATGCTGAGAAAGATCGAAGGGGGAGGAGAAGGGTACGACAGAGGATGAGATGGTTGGATGGCATCACTGACTCAATGGACATGAGTTTGAGTAAACTCCGGGAGTTGGTGTGAACAGGGAGGCCTGGCGTGCTGCAGTCCATGGGGACGCAAAGAGTTGGCCACGACTGAGTGACTGAACTAAAGTGATCATCTTCTTCATTATTATTATTCACTGGTTCCCTAATATCCAAAAATATTCTGAGACAGGCCTGAAACAGCCTGATAAGATGCATTCTTGGCATAGACATATATAAAGAATTCTCACATGAGTGATTTGATCAAATGATGGTGAAACGGCTTTGGATTGTCATGAAGCCCCTCCATTGAGGAGAGACCAGGTGCAGGCTGGAGGGAGACTGTGGAGATGCTCCCCTTGGGCATTTCCCGCCAGCTGGGACCCTGTCCTGCCCCGAAGCCCACCACGCTAAGCCCAGAGGCAGCGTATATTTGGCTGCTTTGATTCTCTCCCTGAATCCCTGGGATTCTTGCTTCTTGTCTTCCCACCTCCTTTCTGCCAAATTCTGTGAATCTGGTTTCCTGTCAGGCTTCTCCACATTTGAAACATGTGGTTGAAATATCGCATCCTCTTCCAGGTAGAATTAAACGCCTGATTCTTCCTCTTTATCAGCAAGAAGATAGAAACGATGGCCTCTGGAGAGGAAAGGGCTCTTTAATAGCTGCCCACTCTCCCTTCTTGGTTTCTGAGCCCAGACTTTGTTTCCTCCCATTAAGAGATTTGTTTGCTTATCTGATATTCTGCAGATTAAATTACCAGGCGTCCACGGTGATGGTGCTTGACAAACCTGCTTTTCCGAAGGCTGGCTACCCACACCCTTTCACTCCTGCAAACACCTTCACAGTAAACAGAAGGTGTCCTATCCACTGAGGTCAGGAATTACGAGAACATGTGTTATAGAGATCAGGGAGGTACTGGTTATCATCAGGTGTGATAGGCATCAAGTGTGATAAGTGTTGCTTCCAGTGGAGTTCTTAGGAACTGAGGGTCTCTTCTCCAAATAAGCCAGATTGGAAGCCTCATCTTTCCTGTGCCCATACGGGGGCTGCTGGGGAGTAAATAACACATGTGACTCAAGCTCTTGTACTCATATGTTCTTTCCTATGAACCTATGGGATCTTTTTATCAAAGGTGTTCTTTTTGCTGATGAGGAAACCATGAAGTATGGTGACAGCTGGATTCCACCCAAGCTGAGATCAGAGCCCAGTCTCTTGTTTCTCAGGCCACTACCCATCTCCTTTTATAGCTCTTGTTGCTCTCCCTGCTGGTGGCTGTAGTGGACTCTCCGCAGTGCCGTTTCTGATTGTCCTGGGCAGCCCGACCTGTCTGCTCACCCTTGTATCCTGGCCATTGTTTGGCCTCCCGCATGCTTGCCGTCCTCCACAGACCTAAAGACAGCCCACAGTGGCCTGTGGTCAGGACAGGAGCTTCCTTGGCTGAAGAACTGGGCTGCCCAAGTCTGACTGGCAAAAGGCTTTATGGTGCAGCGTGAGGAGTCACTGCAGGCTCTTTCAGCTTGAGTCGGGCCCAGAACCCAAGTCCCAGGAGAAAGGGTGACTCTGAGCCAGATCAGAAGCCAAGCAGGCCTTAGGGCCTCAAGCCTACCTGCCATTACACCCCCATCCCCCCCCACCCCCAGCAGCCAGAGTCCTGAAAGGCCAGTCTGAGGAATGACCTGATATCTTGGACCCATGGTTGTATAGGTTGAGTCAAGGGGTGGCTGTCAGCATTGGGTCCCAGGAAACACTGACACTGGGGCGCAATGTGTATTCCAAGTCAGTGACCAAAGTTGGAGGCCTGGGGACAATGCTGGGAATCAAAGCACAAAGGGCCATCAGAAAACCAGACAAGAGCTCCTGGAGAAGGTTTGTGTGACCAGGACTGCCCTTTCTAGGCCAAGACAACCCAGCTGGTCCTTCCTTTTCCATACAGTTCTTGAAGGGGGATTCTAATTCTCCCCATTGTAAAGACCAGAAAACTGAGACTTGGAGAAGTTAGTCACAGAAGTCACAAAGCTAGTAAGTCAAGACTAGAACCCGGGTCTTCTGACTCCAGAGCTCTTGCTCTGTGCAGGTCACCTTGTTGAGAAGTCTGTCTGCCATCACCAGAGAATTCTGACTGCCATGTGTGATTCATAATCACACAGTCAAACATGTAGTCCTGGATGTGTGTCCCTGATCACCCAGTCCAACTCAAAATACACTGATTTCCTTTGTCACAGTGGCACCGACCAGATGTCTAGTGCCCAGACAAAGTGCACTCACGAGGACTTCAGTGAGGACAGAAGAGGAGGATGGGCACAAGCCACCTGCTGTCTGCGCTCAGCCCCCAGTCCTCTACCCACCATCACTTCAATCAGAGCTGCTCCCTTTCTACAGGTTAGAACCCCCTGCTCGAAAAAGGCTGCAACAACTTCGGTTCTGCTAGATGGTCCAGCTTCTTGTTTAACATCTTGCGTGAGAGGAAACTCACAAACGGGGTGGCCTTCAGGGTCCTCTGCTGCTGTTGTTAAGTCACTTCAGTCATGTCCGACTCTGTGTGACCCCATGGACTGCAGTCTCCTCCGTCCATGGGATTTTCCAGGCAAGAGTACTGGAGTGGGGTGCCATTGCTTTAGAGCTGAGCAAATGAAGATACCTGGGAGGTGCCCATGACATTTGTCTGTTGGATTGAAGAGCCCTGTTCCACTAACAGAACTGTGATGCTCCACGGAATTCTGATCAGGGTTACACGGCAGCCTGGATGGGAGGGGAGTTTGGGGGAGAATGGATACATGTATTTGTGTGGCTGAGTCCCTTTGCTGCCCACCTGCAACTATCACAGCTTTGTTAATTGGCTATACCCCAATACAAAATAAAAAGCTGAAAAAAAGAAGTGTGATGCTTTGAAGGAAGCACAACCACAGGAGTAAACAGCTGCCTTAGAATTCCCTCACATTCATTCATTCATTCACTTGAAAATACTGAAGTCAGAACCATCATACGTCTGATCCAGCAATCTGGCTTTTGCAGAGGCCTCTGTTTGAGAGACAAACAGGACAATCTGTTCAATGGCACCCTCAAAGGATCAGATAATGGCACCCTCAACTCCCAGTTAGTATCTGTCAGGCATGAACTTAGCTAAACTTTTTAATAGAGATGCTGTTCGTGTTCTTGGTTGTCATCACCGCTTGACAGAACAAGTTCAGTAAGTCACTCCCACTTCCTTTCTCTGTCCTGTATTCACATCTCGCACTTTCCGGGGTCACCTAGTGTTGCAAGCTGGGGGACAAGCTTAACCTGATGTGCCTGAAGCACCAGTTGAACAAATAATTCTTGAACTGACGGTCCCTGACCTGTGATGTCACTCCAGATGCACACTGGTTCAGCGTTTCAGTCCCTTAAAGCCCTTCCTCTCACCATTGTTCTGAAATCTCTGGCACGCAAGTAGTTTTTCCTATTCCTTAGATAGCCGAGCAGCTGGAGTAGGGGGTCTTGGCTGTGCCCCCTCTTTTACTTGGGTTCCTTCACATCTTCTCTCCTTTATCATTCTAGTTAACTCCATACCCACTTAAAGAAATGCAAACAACCTGTTATCTTTCCATATTCTGAGGCTAAAAAAAAAAATCTCATTTTGACTAGCGTTGCATAGGTTGTTGACAATTCTAGGACCTCTACAGGACCTTCTCTATAGTGCCCTCCATTATAGAGGTGCCTCAGTTTTGGATAAAGGAGCCCAGAAAACTAAGTATAACTCTTGAACCCCCAAAAGAGTTTTGCAGTTTGTAACCATTGCAACCCAAATTTCTCCATGTAGATAAATCAGCCTGGGGTTAAAATGTGGGGTTAAGATTATGGTTTCACTGACTGTAACAAATGATATTTCTCTATGCAGGCCTCATCAGCTGGTATAGAGCCATGGTAACCATGAAGATGAACTGCTTAGACCTCTCTCCATGGAAGGATGATTGTCTGAAGACTCCAACGTTATCCCTATGTGTCTACTGTCATGCATGTATCCTGGCTGTGTTTCCCATGGGTACTCCCAGCCAGTGAATGGACATGGCAGGGTTCTTAGCAGGGCGTGACATGGGACTCTCCAACCAGCATGTTGGCCCCAGGACTCCCCATCAGCCTGGCTGAAGCCACCTGAGACCTGGCCTAAAGTCTAAGACTTTCCTTACTTCACAGGGGTCAGACATGTCCATGTGAAGGCTTTCCCAGCATGCACTTTTAAAAACTTACCAAATTGGTGAATTTTTGTGTAGCCATTTTAATATTAAAGGTGGAAGAAAAAAAAGCCACATTTTCATCATATGGTGCCTTGTTATTTCAAGAAAGGTAAAAAAGCAACCAAACTGTAGAGAAAGATTTATGAAGTAAATACAGAAGGTGCTGTGACTGATCAAATGTGTAAAAAGTGGTTTACAAAGTTTCATCCTGGAGATTTATCATTGGATAATGCTACGTGGTTGGGTAGACCTGTTGAAATTGATAGAGTTCAAACTGAGACATTAGCTGAGAACAATCAACATTATGCCACATGGGAGAGAGCCAATACATTCAAAATATCTAAATCAAGTGTTGAAAGTCATCTGCACCAGCTTGGTTATATTCATCACTTTGATGTTTGGGTTCCATAAAAGTTAAGCCAAAAAATCTTCTTGACTATATTTCTGAAGGTGCTTCTCTACTTAGACATAATGAAAACATTTCATTTTAAAAACAAATTGTGATGGGCAATGAAAAGTGAGTACTGTATGATAATGTGGAATGGAAGAGATCGTGGGCAAGAGAAATGAACCACCTCCAACTGCACCAAAGGCCTGTCTCCATCCAAATAAGGTGATGTTGAATGTCTGGTGGGATTAGAAGGGAGTCCTCTATTATGAGTTCCTTCTGGAAAACCAAAAAATTCCAACAAAAATTGCTCCTAATTAGACCAACTGAAAGCAGCATTTGACAAAAGGTGCCAGGGATTAGTCAACAGAAAACACATAATATTCCATCAAGATAATGCAAGACCATGTATTTCTTTGATGACCAGGCAAAAACTGTTACAGCTTGGCTGAGAAGTTCTGGTTCATCCACTGTATTCACCAGACATTGCACCTTCCATTGATTTTAATCTTTACAAAATTCTCTTAATGGAAAAAAAAAAAATCAGTTTCCTGGAAGACTGTAAAAGACACCTGGAAAAGTTCTTTGCTCAAAAAGATAAAAAGTTTGGGAACGGTGGAGCTATGAAGTTGCCTGGAAAATGGCAGAAGGTAGTGGAACAAAGGAAATGGCAAACCACTCCAGTATTCTTGCCTGGAAATCCCATGGACAGAGGAGCCTTATGGGCTGCAGTCCATCCAGTCATAAAGAGCTGGGCATTACTGAGTAACTAATTCAACTCAGTGGAGCAAAACAGTGAATACACTATTCAATAAAGTTCTTGATGAAAAAGAAAAATGTGTCTTTTATTTTTACTTTTAAATGGAAGGAACTTTTTGGCCAACCCAATACATTAGTTTCAGATCCTGAAGGGCTGAACTTGCACAGTAAGTGTGGAGATGGATGAGTCTTCACACAGCACAGCTTCCAATCATCTCTATCCCTAAAACCAGATTAGGTTATCCTTGATTGGTACAACTTTAAACTCCCTCTGAGAAACAAATATAAATTCTCTCTGAGAAAAAATGGCGTCCTTATAGTCCTTAAATTACTCTATCATCATGCATATACAATGTCTGAAACTTAACAGAAAATGACCAAGCACACAATGAGACCAGATTCTATTACTAAAATCCATGAGACACATGAGACGATAGAAACAGAATCAGAGGAGATACAGAAAATGAAGTTATTGCAGATTTTAAGATAAGTGTGCTGACTGTATTCAAAGAGATCTGACATATGACTCAGAATTTTGTAGATCACTAGAAGGAGGATGGCGGCTGTAACACTCACATTGGGAAAGAGGTAGATCAGGTCACCTGCCTTTGTAGATTCTTCCCTGATAATCCAGGTAATCAAGACACTCCTTTCTCCCTCTGGCTCATATATGGGAATGTTTTTTTTGTTTGCTTTGTTGTACTGTATTGTATTTTTAGTCGCTCAGTTGCGTCCGACTCTTTGTGATCCCAAGGACTGTAGCCACCAGGCTCCCCTGTCCATGGGATTCTCCAGGCAAGAATACTGCAGTGGGTTGCCATTCCCTTCTCCAGAGGATCTTCCCTATCTAGGGATCAAACCCACATCTCCCACATTGCAGGCAGATTCTTTACTGTCTGAGCTACAGGGAAGTGCTCCCCTTAATCCACTTCCTATTTTTGGTTGTTGTTGTTTAGTCGCAAGTCATGTCTGACTCTTTCGCGACCACATGGGCTGTAGCCAGTCAGACTCCTCTGTCCAGGAGATTTCCCAGGCAAGAATATTGGAGCAGATTGCCACTTCCTTCTCAGCCCTTCAGCATCTGAAACGAATGTATTGGGTTGGCCAAAAAGTTCCTTCCATTTAAAAGTAAAAATAAAAGACATATTTTTCATTTTCACCAAGAACTTTCAATTTCACCCAGGGATAGAATCTGCACCCCCTGCATTGGCAGGCAGAATCTTTACCACAAAGATATGAGGGAAGCCCTCATATCTTTCAGTTCAGTTCAGTCGCTCAGTCGTGTCCGACTCTTTGCGACCCCATGAACCGCAGCACGCCAGGCCTCCTTGTCCATCACCAACTCCCAGAGTACACCCAAACCTATGTCCATTGAGTCAGTGATGCCATCCAACCATCTCATCCTCTGTAGTTCCCTTCTCCTCCTTCTCTCAATCTCTCCCAGAATCAGGGTCTTTTCAAATGAGTCAGCTCTTCGCATCAAGTGGCCAAACTATTGGAGTTTCAGCTTCAACATCAGTCCTACCAATGAACACCCAGGACTGATCTGCTTTAGGATGGACTGGTTGGATCTCCTTGCAGTCCAAGGAACTCTCAAGAGTCTTCTCCAACACCACAGTTCAAAAGCATCAATTCTTCAGCACTCAGCTTTCTTTATAGTCCAATTCTCACATCCATACATGACTACTGGAAAAACAATAGCCTTGACTAGATGGACCTTTGCTGGCAAAGTAACATCTCTGTTTTTTAATATGCTATCTAGGTTGGTCATAACTTTCCTTCCAAGGAGTAAGTGTCTTTTAATTTCAATGGCTGCAATCACCATCTGCAATGATTTTGGAGCCAGAAAAATAAAGTTAGCCACTGTTTCCCCATCTATTTGCCATGAAGTGATGAGACCAGATGCCATGATCTTAGTTTTCTGAATGTTGAGCTTTAAGCCAACTTTTTCACTCTCTTCTTTCACTTTCATCAAGAGGCTCTTAGTTTTTCACTTTCTGCCATAAGAGTGGTATCATCTGCATATCTGAGGTTACTGATATTTCTCCTGGCAATCTTGATTCCAGCTTGTGCTTCCACCAGCCCAGCGTTTCTCATGATGTGCTCTGCATATAAGTTAAATAAGCAGGGTGACAATATACAGCCTTGACATACTCCTTTTCCTATTTGGAACCAGTCTGTTGTTCCATTTCCAGTTCTAATTGTTGCTTCCTGACCTGCATACAAGTTTCTCAAGAGGCAGGTCAGGCGGTCTGGTATTCTCATCTCTTTCAGAATTTTCCACAGTTTGTTGTGATCCACATAGTCAAAGGCTTTGGCATAGTCAATAAAACAGAAATATCTTTAGTCTCCTCCAATTTTCTTTTGGATATACTTTGCTGGGAGTTTTGTCAGTTGTCCCCTCCCAGCCAGGGGAACAGCATATGAGCCAGACTGAACCAAGTAGACCCTTACTCTCCCAGTGGAAACTGACTCTTGAACTGAATGGCAAAGATCAAAAATGGTTGCTTTGTCCAGCAGCTCCCACCTCATGACCACTCCTTCCCACTCTCTCCCTAATCCCTCACTCTCAGAACTGATGGTGTTCCCTAGATCCCGGTCTCTATGTGGGGCACCCCACTTTCTTTCCACAGTCCCTTTATTTGCTTGTTTTTTGCTTAATTGTGCCAGTGTCAGTTTCTGTTGCTTGCAAACAAAGAAACCTGATGTGTCCTCTCTTTTGTTTTGATTAAAACAGTTTAAACATGTTTACTGAGTGTCTACTATGTGTCAGGCACCCCCATTAGATATAGGGGATTACATAGTGAAAAAAAAAAAAAAGGACTATCTGCCTTTATGAGGCTTTCAGTAAAATAAGAAAGGAAATATTGAATAAATAGCTCCCCAACAGGCCATAGAGTGTGAGCTGGCCATAGGTCAAGTTCAGAACAGTGTGACAAAGGTTAAGTTCAGGACATTAAGCAAGTGCATCTGCAGGATCTTTATTTAGGCTGGGCCCAAGGAGCAGCACAAAGGATGACACACGTATCAGAGACACTGAGTGAAGAACGTTCCAGGCCGAAGGGACGGCCTCTGTAAAGGAAGACCTGAGGCAGGAAGTAGAGTTGCCTGTCTTGACATGACCTTGGCCTTTGTTCAATTGTCTGGTGGGACTTGACCAGGTTCATTCCACCCTCTTTCTGCTCTGCCACTACCTGGGGTGAAGGTCCTGGCTGCAGTAACTCAGCTCTTTCTCCATGAGCTCTGATCCCTTTATGCTAAGGCTCAAGCCAGCAAATCAAGTCGGTCACCTCCAGTGAACATTAGCAATGAGAGGTGTAGTGAACGCTGGAATGCCCCCAGCCTGGCCCTCGGTCCATGACTGCAGAATTCACCAATTCCCCCTCTCCCCACCCTGATATGAATGCTACAGTCAGACAACCTTTAGCTATCAGTCTTACTTCAAAAGCAGGCAGTTCTGGAATGCCATCCCATGTTCAGAACTCTTAAGATTTCTGTTGAAACTGCAACATCATTCAACTTCTTCCTCTGCCCAATCCTGCTTCCTTCCCTCCTCTTCTACAGGCTCTGGTCCCAAGAGTGTTCCTGTACACTAAGTGGCATCTTGGGGTCTGCCTCCTAGGGACCCACCTTGCAAGAGCTGGAAGGAACCAGAGTCAAGGATGAGAAGACTGTGTTTGAGCCTGTCCCATCCTGGTTGTGTTTTCTTGGACCAGCCTCAGTAAGTACAGCTGGGGTTGGTACTAGGCACCATGCCTATCAAACAGAAGGAAGGTATGCATTTAAGTGTTTGTTGATTCAGACATGGATGGAACTTTCTATGTATATGTTTCTAAAGCCCATATTATTGTTAATTATTATTGTTTAGAGTTGGAAAGGAAAAAAAACATATAAGTCTAGTGAAAAAGTGAAAGATGAACTTAGATGTCGAATCTAAACAATATTACAAATTAATCTACACACCAGGCTTCCCTAGTGACTCAGATGGTAAAGAATCTGCCTGCAATGCAAGAGACCCGGGCTCAACCCTGGGTTGGGAAGATCCCCTGGAAATGCCAACCCACTCCAGTATTCTTGCCTGGAGAATTCCATGGACAGAGGAGCCTGGCAGGCTACAGTCCATGGGATCGCAAAGAGTCGGACACACCTAACACTTTCATTTTCACTTTAATCTAGACACAAAAGAGAAATAGACTCACAGACATAGAAAATTCAGACACAGAGATTCAGACACTGTCTGAATCAACACTCAAATGCTTACCTTCCTTCTTTGTGATACACATGGTGCCTAGTACCAACCTCAGTTGTATGTACTGAGGCTGGTCCAATGGTTACCAAAGGAGAAAGACAAGCAGGTGGGAAGATTCAATTAGGAGTATGAGATTAACAGATACAAAGCACTATACATAAAATAGGTAAGCAACAAGGGTACACTATATTGCACAAGGAGCTATATTCAGTACCTTATATTAACCTATAGTGGAAGGTAATCTGAAAAAAAAATATGTATGTATTGCTGAATTACTTTTCTGTGCACCTGAAACTAATACAATATCATAAATCAAGTACTTGTTATTGTCATTGTTCAGTTGCTAAGTCACGCCCTTGTGACTGTGACCCCAGGGACTGCAGTACACCAGGCCTCCCTGTCCCTCACCATCTCCCACAGTTTTGTGCAAGTTCATGTCCACTGAATCAGTGATGCCATCCAACCATCTCATCCTCTGTTGCTCACCTCTCCTTTTGCCTTCAACCTTTCCCAGCATCAAGTCTTTTCCAGTGAGTTGGCTCTTTGTATCAGGTGGCCAAAGTATTGGAGCTTCAGCTTCAGCATCAGTCCTTCCAACAAATATTCAAGATTGATTTCCTTTAGGATTGACTGGTTTGATCTCCCTGGCTTGAGTCTCCAAGGGACTCTCAAGAGTCTTCTCCAGCACCACAATTTGAAAGCATTGGTTCTTTGACCTTCAGCCTTCTTTATGGTCCAACTCTCACATCTGTACGTGTCTACCAGAAAGACCATAACTTTGATGATATAGACTATTTCATTTTTTTTTAAGTGAAAGATAGTACTAAATTATAAGTTGGAGATCCTGGAGCAGGGAGAGAGAGGAAGAGGAAGCCACAGTTGTCCAGAGGAGACATAATGAAGACAAGGAGGAGACAGAGCATTCAGAAAAAGAACTGGCACAGAACCAAAGGGTGAACACGTGCACAAAACGTGCACTGCTTCAGAAATGTCGAGCGGATTAAATGATGATGTAAAGCATCAGATTCCAGAGCAACGGTCACATCCACTCTTCCAGAAATGATCCACAGATCATCAGCAGTCTACTCAGAAATCAGGGAGCATGGACAGGCATGTATCTGCCTCCTTTGTCACTGTGGACCCTGGGCTTAAGAAGCTTTTGGCACTCACTGGGCACCTGACACTCATTTATTACTGCTTTTTTTAAGTGAATTAAAAAAATAATTTATTTTTATTTATTCTTAATTTTTATTTTTGGCTGTGCTGGGTCTTCATTGCTGCGAGCTTCTCAGGGAGGTGACTTCTCTTGTTGCAGCACAAGCTCTAGGGGGCATTGGGCTTCAGTAGTTGCTGCTCATGGGCTCTAGGGCAAGCAAGCTCAGTAGTTGTGGTGAATGGGCTTAGTTGCCCCTTGGCGTGTGGGATCTTCCCGGACCAGGGATCGAACTGGTCCTCTGCATTTCAAGGCAGACTCTCAACCACTGGATCATCAGGGAAGCCCTATTATTGTTGAATAAGTCTTGTGCTATGCACTGTGCTCAGTTGCTTCAGTCGTGTCTAATTCTTTGTGACCCTATGGACTGTAGCCCACCAGGCTCTTCTGTCTGTGGGACTTTCCAAGCAAGAATACTGGAGTGGATTGCCATGTCCTCCTCCAGGGACTCTTTCAGACCCAGGGACTGAACCTGTTCTCCTGCTCTCCTGCACTGCAGGTGGATTCTTTACCCAGGGAAGAACCACCTGGGAAGCCCGTTGAATAAGTCTTAGGTGTTTGAAAATAAAGTCAGTAATTTATTGTCACTAAGTACATCATAAGAAACTAGTTTATTTTTGTGTATGGGGTTAGAAAGTGATCTAATTTCATTCTTTTACAAGTGGTTGACCAGTTTTCCCAGCACCACTTGTTAAAAAGATTGTCTTTAATCCACTGTATATTCTTGCCTCCTTTGTCGAAGATAAGCTGTCCATAGGTGTGTGGATTTATCTCTGGGCTTTCTATTTTGTTCCATTGTAACATTTCATTCATATTTATTTTAAAATATAATTTAACTATATTGCAATGAATTAATAGGTGCTTTAATTTAATTACCAATTACAATTCACATAGGTATCTCTTAATTCATGCTGTCTGCATAACACATTAAAATAAGCATATCAAAATGTTACATCAATGTGTACGAAAAAATACTAATTAAATCAATCTGTTGGGATCATCTAGATTGTTAATGTGTTTTTGTATAATACTGGAAATTACACACAAAACTTAAAAACGTACTTTAATGAAATGATAATATCTTATGTATTTCACTATTAAAGTGAAATGCTACCACCCAATTTGTGTTTTAAATAGAGAAAGGAGTGCGTCAAGGCTGTGTACGTCACCCTGCTTACTTATGCGCAGAGTGCATCATGAGAAACACTGGGCTGGAAGAAGCACAAGCTAGAATCAAGATTGCTGGGAGAAATATCAATAAACTTAGATATGCAGATAACACCACCCTTATGGCAGAAAGCAAGGAAGAACTAAAGAGCCTCTTGATGAAAGTGAAAGAGAAGAGTGAAAAAGTTGGCTTAAAGCTCAACATTCAGAAAACGAAGATCATGGCATCTGGCCCCATCACTTCATGGGAAATAGATGGGGAAACAGTGGAAACAGTGTCAGACTTTATTTTTGGGGGCTCCAAAATCACTGCAGATGGTGACTGCAGCCATGAAATTAAAAGACGCTTACTCCTTGGAAGGAAAGTTATGACCAACCTAGATAGTATATTCAAAAGCAGAGACATTACTTTGCCAAGAAAGGTCCATCTAGTCAGGCTATGGTTTTTCCAGTGGTCATGTATGGATGTGAAAGTTGGACTGTGATGAAAGCTGAGAGCCGAAGAATTGATGCTTTTGAACTTTGGTGTTGGAGAAGACTCTTGAGAGTCCCTTGGACTGCAAGGAGATCCAATCAGTCCATTCTAAAGGAGGTCAATCCTGGGTATTCATTGGAAGGACTGATGCTAAAGCTGAAACTCCAATACTTTGGCCACTTCATGCGAAGAGTTGACTCATTGGAAAAGACTGATTCTGGGAGGGATTAGGGGCAGGAGGAGAAGGGGACGACCAAGGATGAGATGGCTGGATGGCATCACTGACTCGATGGACATGAGTTTGAGTGAACTCTGGGAGTTGGTGATGGACAGGGAGGCCTGGCGTGCTGCTACTCATGAGTTCTCAAAGAGTCAGACACGACTGAGCAACTGAACTGAACTGAATGAAATGGTGTTTTAAAGAAATCCACCTGCCCCAACCTCGGCCACACACATGTGAATACACATACCCTACCTACCCCATTCTATCTAACCCAGTTGCTGAATGTAAACAAAGCTGTTTCCTGGTATATCAGGAGCTGTTTCCCCTATGCACCAAGCCAGGAAGGGAATCCCCTGGGTCCCTCCCTACACTTATTTAAGGGCTCTGTACCTCTTTTGATGATTCTTTAAAGACTATAAAAATGAACCACTAGTTAGACAGCTTACTTCTCAGTTTAGTCAGGAAAAGGTAAACACATGTGATAGAATGTAGACGAGAGATCTGAAGACACATTTTGAAGAGGGTGCTAACAAATATTGGAGGCCGTGGGGCTTGTTTCAAAACCAAACAGTGCCCCTTTGAAGTGAGACTACATCAGAGAAGTTCTTGCCTTTAAGGATTTGGACCCTCTGTCTGAGTGGAGACTCTGAACCCACATCCCGGTTGGATCTCCCCTCCCCACCTCAACCTGATTGTGGTGATCTGTCGTTTGACTACATGTGACTGTGACATTCGGTGCATCATCGCACAGTGATTGGCCAATCTCTCCACTGGAATGTGAACTTTTTGGGGCAAAGACTTTTCTTTCTATCTCTGATTCCCTAGTATACTGCAGATTACCTGTAGCTCGGGAGACATTAAAAGCATAAAGGACGGGACTTCCCTGGGGGACCAGTAGCTAAAACTCTGCGCTTCCAGTGCTGGGGGCCCAGGTTCCATCCTTGGTCAGGGAAGTAGATCTCATCAGCTACAAGGAAGACTGAAGATTCCACGTATGGCAACTAAGACCCAGCACAGCCAAATAAGTAAATAAATAAGTAAAAAAATATTTTAAAGCACAATGAAAGAAAGGAGAATAGGAAAGGGAGGAGGAAAGGGGTCCAAAAAGACTCCTACCTCATTCAAAATTGTTGAAACACTTCACTCCTGTTGACCTTCAGGTAGCTTCTTGTCTCCTGGAGTCCTGGGGCATAATGAGAAATATGATTGGAAATACGATTGGAAGCAGGAAGCTTGGGTTTGCCAACTAACTCTCCCATTTAATTGGGGTTTATTATTTCTACCTTAAAGAAATCTTGAGTAAGTGAAATGATAAATGTGACTCCATTCAACAAGTACCACATAATCGTTACTTTATGTATTATCACCAGGGAATCAGCCATGTTCATCAGAATGCTCTTATCTGTTTCATTTGGCAAGACATTGTACTTGAGAGAATATTTTGGAGTAGGGGGAAAAGCCTGATCTTTTAATCATTTTTCCTTCTTATTTTCAGGATTTTGCTGGTTCTATTTGCATTTGTATGGCTGTCATTTTTTAAATTGATCTAGGGACAACAGTGATTCCCAAGACTAACCAGTGATCTCCAGTTAAATCAGAATCACTTAAGAACTTTAAAATATACAGAATTCCAAGTTCCAACACTGAGTAAATCAATCCAGTTATTCTAGAGTGGGAATATGTGCATGCCTGCTAAGTCACCTCAGCTGCATCTGACTCTTTGTGACCCTATGGACTGCAGCCTGTCAGGTTCCTCTGTCCATGGGATTCTCCAGGAACGATACTGAGTGGGTTGCCATGCCTTTCTCCAGGGGATCTTCCTGACCCATGGATCAAACCCGTGTCTCTTATGTCTCCTGCACTGGCAGGCGGGTTCTTTACCACTAGCACCACCTGGGAAGAGTAGAGGTGGGAATTCTATATTTTGAAAAGCTGCCCAGGTGAATCTGAGGAGCAGCCAAGCCAGGATATCTGGACAGGCTTCTTTTTTCCATTATAAAACGGTCAAAAGACCTTCAAGGTCAGGCCTGAGAACTTATGAATACCCCCCTTTTTGCTGGATGACTGCCTGGAAAATTCTATGAAGGTGCATGGCATTAGGCTTTGTTATTTGAAACTAATAATGTAGAAACACTAGCATGAGTGTGACATGTCTGTAACAAATTCACGAGTAGGCATTTGAATCTAAAATCTAAGCTCTAAGGCTAAAGTAGATGATATGGAGCTTAGTAGGGTTTAGAAAAAGCATTTCAGTTGCTTCTGTATATTTCCTTAGCTTCAGGAGGAAATGGCATAACACGTATCTATTTCCCAGGGATGTTTTGCTCTGAAAACTAATGTGAAAAATGCATGGTGCCTTGGACTTCTTGGAAAGACTCATGTGCATTAGCATCTGTTTGTTCAAGCAAATATTTATCTCCAGGGTTATCATCCATCACAAATCTTGCAAAAAAAAAAAAAAAAAAACCTGTTTAAATTTTCATACTTCCTGTTGGGAATACAAACTGGTATAACCATTTTGGAAAACTACTTAGTAGTACCTAGTAAAGCTGAATATTGCCACATCCTATATCCTATACACAAAACAAACTGAAAGGCAAACACATGTTTATCAAAAGACATGTACTAGAATCGTGAAAGTCTCATGGATCATAATAGCTCAACACAGACAACTACCCAAATGACCATCCACAATAGAATAGATAAGTGAATCATCATATGGTCACACTAAAGCGTCCTAGTAGCATAGAAAGCGAATGATTTACAAGGACACACAAAAATCAATGGATTTCAGATTCATGATTCAAATGAAAGTAACTAGATTTCAATGAAAAGTTAAAATCAACTCCAAGGATGTATATACAAAACATATATGATGCTGTTCACTAAGTGAGACAGTCCTTATTTCCCAAAGGGCTCCCTTTCCTATTGGGCATCCCTTGTGGCTTAGCTGGTAAAGAATCTTCCTGCAATGCAGGAGACCTGGCTTCGATCCCTGGGTTGGGAAGATCCCCTGGAGAAGGGAAAGGCTACCCACTCCAGGTTTCTGGCCTGGAGAATTCCATGGATTATTTAGTCCATGGGGTCGCAAAGAGTTGGACCGACTGAGCGAGTTTCACTTCACTTCCCTTTCTTATCAGAGATGCCCACACACTGGAAAGAGCCCATACACTGCAACCTCTGAACACTCTTTTCCCAATTGACCATTTTGGTTGTCGTTAAAGACATGTGCTCAATAAAACATCTGAAAAAAGATAAGCCCATAAGACACATTTTACAAAAGATTTATGAGTTGATAATTCAGCAATGCCATCCAAAATGAAGGAAAGTGTTGGCTCCATGCGCAGAGTAACTTTTTTTGCAACTCAAAACCCCCCTTCAACAGAGTTCAGAAAGAGGTGCTGTTTAACAGGGCAGCTGAGCAGCATGTTCAGAAACTACCATGGGGAAAAAAAACACCACATTCAAAGCATTTGAAAAATAGCATTGTCATAATTGTTCTGTATGTTTTTAAAACCTCTCAAAATGTTTTTTCTTTTCACAAAAATGATGTGTGTTCAATTTTAAGTCAATTGATACAGAACAGTACAGAGTGAAAAATCAATATATTAAATAAAAATCACCCCCATCTCACTTCCCCAAGCAACTGTTATGAGCATGTGTGCATGCTAAATCACTTCAGTTGTATCCAACTCATTTTCAACCCCATGGACTGTAGCCCCCCAGGCTCCTCTGTCTATAGGATTCTCCAGACAAGAATACTGGAGTGGGTTGCCATGCCTTCCTCCAGGGGATCTTCCCCACCTAGGGATCCAACTCAAGTTCCTGCAGCTCCTGCTTTGGCAGGCAGATTCTTTTCAGCTGCGCCACCTGGGAAGCCCGTTATGAGCATTAAGTAACTTTCATTCCAACACATCTCCAGGCAGGGGTAGGAATTATTTTGTAAACACGAGTGCAAACTCAAAAAACTTGAAAAACAAATGACAAAGGAACATCTCTGTTCATCTCTGTGGTGCAGGAGAGAGAGGAACTTATGCTCAGAGACTGTAAAAAAGCCTCTTTCTGGTCCTTCCCCTGATGAGATGAGTGCTCTGATAACAAAATAGTTGGAATTCTAAGGCAAATAGTGTCTTTTGGATCAAACAGTAGGCCTACCTCAGAGGCAGGAGGTAGGAGGTGGGATGGGAAGGAGGGGAACAGCTTCTAGTTCCCCTTGGGGATTTTCTCAAGGAAAGACAGAGCCAAGATGTAGACCATCACAGAGCAGAGAAGGGAAGAGGAATTACGCCTCTGCATTACTGCCAAAGCAATAAACTGCTAGGGGCCCTGAGGGGAAAGTAAGATGACCGGGAGAATGAATTCTTGAAGGTTTTGAAAAATGATCCTGGATGTGACCAAAGAAAAGAAATAGAATAAAAGAGTGTGTCGTTGGTCTAACTGCTTTTACTTAACACGATTTCAACTTCTTCTATCATGTTAAAGAAATGTCTCGGAACCACAGATTAAAAGTGCTAATTCTTAGACTCTACCTGTATACAAGGAAACTGAACATAAAAATAAAATTCTGATTTTTTGCATGACTCCTTCTCCAGTTGGGTTGAGCAAAATTCTCACAAGATGAGGATCAGTTTAACTGAGGGGACTGGGGACATAAGGTGCAGAGCTGGCCTCTGTAGAAACCTGAGATGCTGCCCATCTAACCCAGGGGACTGAATTTATCACCAGCTGACTGAAGGAGTCAAGGATACTCTGAGACTGGGAAGGGAAAAGGATAGTTGTCCCCTGCCTGGAAGGGTTTTCAAAGTGTAAGGGCTTATAAATTGCAGCCATTTCAGCAAAAAAAAGAAGAACTTAAAACAGTAAATCTCTTCTTGGATCCCATTTTGATGTCAAAATCCCAGATTGATGTCCACCTTTGATCAGCTTCTCACTTGCTAATGATGAGCCAACCCAAACCATTAAGGACCCGCTGTCCTTGAACACAAATGTGCCCTAACTGGTTTATGAGCTTCATATGTTTTAGTCCAGGTAGTGCATAACTCCCTAAGATAGGCACTATTATTACCCCCATTTTACAGATGAGGAAATGGAGGCAAAGAGAAGTCAAGTTACCCACCCAAGGTCACAGAGCTCATGTGTGAGGGTCCAAAGTAGATGTTCTGAACAAAGGGCCTGATGCCAAAAATCTGACTCATGAACACTGAGGGCAATCAAAGATAGGCTAGAGCCTACAGTTCCTTAGGGCAGATCCGGTGTCCCTGCTGTAAGCCCTCCACTTATTTCACGTGGCTTTGGAGTCATCAAATCCCACAGCATACTTCTCACCCACCCCCGGGGTTTATTGTCTTGGGTGTTGGCCTTCTGACCTCGCACCACAGTGTGTCCTCAGCTCCTCCACAGGAAGTGAGATGAGTACGTGCGTGTGAGTGTGGGAGTGTGCATTATGTGAGTGTGCGTGTAGTCATATGCACGTGGGTGTGAGTGCATGTGAGCATATGGTATGAATATACGTAAGTGGAGGTGTGACCTCATGAATGCGTTTTTGAGCGTGTGTAGCTGATGGGCGTGAAGGTGCGTATTTGCGTGTGTGTGTGTGTGTGTGTGTGTGTAGGTGAGAATGTGAATGAGTGTATGAGTGAAAGTATTGAGAGTAAACGTGTGTGTGGACGTGTGTCTGAATGAATGTGGATATGTGTGCACATAAATGTGTGTGTGTGGCGGGGGGTGAGTGCACCTATGTGTGTCTTACTGAACACGTGCCCATGAGTGAATGTGTGACTTTGTGTGCTGCTCCCAACTTGTTTCCTGGCAGCCAGATCAAGTGACACCTGGGCTCTGCCCTCTGATGAGAAAGCTTAAGGAAGCTGTCAAGGACAGTGCTGGCCACGGAGAGGGAGGAGATCAGCTCTGTGCCAAATGGACTCTGACGGGAGGGAGCAGAGCAAACCCATTGGGGCCACTACCCACCTGGCTTCCTGAATCACTCCCAAGAGTGCCGCCCCTCCCTGGGGTCGTGTGGGGTTTCCTTCTCTTCTAGTCCGAGGGAGGTGAAGAGGGACGTGGTCAGGCGGAGAGAGGGAGCAGCCTTGGAGTCACAGACTGGGGCTGAAATTCCTGCTCTGCCTCCAGACATTAAGAGCTGTGGGTGAGCTCTCTAATGGATCCATCCTTGGCTTCCCCATCTGATAAAGGAATGTGCTATGATACCTAGCACAAAAGCTTATGGGGAAGATCAAAAGTATAAATGCATCTAAAAAAAAACAAAACCTAGGTATAGCACTCTGCACAAAGTGTATGCTCAATAGATGATGTTATTGTTCCACTGAAAGAGTAGGATCACCATTTCTTTCTTCCAGGTTGCCACTTTGGGTCAGATTCACAGCTCTCACAGTGCAGACGAGGCACTACTGGAGGTCTGTAGACGCTCTTTGGTTCAACTTGATTAGACATTAGGGCACTTGGGAAGCCGTTAGCAAGAGGCCCCAGGGTTGGGAAGAGTTAATGTACCAGAACAATGGCAAGTGTTGTCACCAGGAAATCAGCTCTTTGCTTTGCAAGAGGAAAGCAGAAAAGTCCCTCTTACCCAACCAACCCAATTCAACGCTGAAAATTCTGACTGCAGTCAAATATGCCTCTTTTAAAATGAAACACTACACCTGCAAGCATGAACTGATTGCCTGGCTTTTCAAGGGCCAGAAAGTGAAATAAAGAAAGGAACTCTCAATAGGGAGGCCACCTGCTTTGGAGGCGGGAATTGAGTCAACACAGGCCCTAAGCAAACAGTTGGGCTTTAGTGTTCTAAATCAGTTTGAACAGTGGTTAAAGCCTGTGGGCCGAAGGAGCCCTGAAAGCCTGCACACATCCTCTATTAAGTCCGAGCCAATCTCCCCGGCCGACGCTCTGTTTACTCAGATCTTTCATGGCAAAATGGCCGCCCCTTTAGCTGGGTGGGGCGGGACGGAGGAAGCTGAGGAGGGGGCGGTGCCTGCATCCGCAGGGGTGCCGGCTGCCCTGCCCGCGGAGAGAGCGTGGACTGCAGGTCCCTCACAGAGAGGGCCTGGGGTTCTATAACCCCAACAAAGTGGAGACCTGAGGGGAAGAGAACACAATGGAAAGACAAAAGGCAGAAAACACGCCCTGTCAGCAAGAGGCCTTGTAAATAGCTTTTAAGATTCTTGTTCCAAGGTGGGGAAAGGACCTGAGAAAAAGAGAGTGGTGTGCTCAGGTTCCTGGTCGCTCTGGAAATCAGGGCTCACCCTCGGCCAGCAATGCCTCTCCGTCTGCCACTTGCGCACCACAGAGGCCTTCAGAGGTTGGGCAGATGAGAACTAAAGAACTTTGGGAATGTGTCCTAAGGTCTCACACGTGAAAAAGGACATGGTGCCGTGTCCATGCGTGAACCATATTTATGGCATTCACAAGAGGTAGCTTTGTCATTGTGAAAAGCTGGAAATATTTTCTTCAGGGTGAGGGGGAGGGAAGGGAGGATCCCATGATAAACCCTAGTCGCACAACATTTCCTGTTTTGCAGCAGGAAGGAAGTGAGGAGACAACAGGCCACCAGGGGAGGCAGAGAGCCCATGCAGGCGCAAGGTGCTAGTCCACGCAGACAGGCTTGGTCTTCAGCGCACACCTGTGTCTCCTGGCGACCTGACTGCCCCCCTGACACCCACACAGTGAGGAGGGTTTTCTGGGGCTGAGATATAAGTGGACCATGAGAAGTAAGAGGGTATTAACACCCACCCCCAAACTTCCCCAGGCCTGGCCTCCTCTAAACCTTCCTGTGTTGCAAAATATCTTCTTCCTCCCTTCTTCCGTCAAAATCCCATTCCTTCAGTACAGTGGTTCTCAGCTAGAAGGGATTTTGCACCCATAGGACATTTGTCAGTATCTGGAGACGTTCATAGTGATTTAACCGGAGACTGGAGTGCTACCAGCATCCCCTGTAAGTAGAGGTCAGAGATGTTGCTAAACATCTGACAAGGCACGGGACAGCTCCCGCATCAAAGAATTATCCAGCCCAAAATGTCACCAGGACTGAAACTGAAAACCTTGCTGGCATGTACTGACATCACAGCTGTATGATTGAAAAGCAGCTATTTGAACTAATTCACAATATGGTTTGAATGGCTGATAATCTACGTATAACCTTCCAGGGTCAGTCGCTTTTTAAAAGAGGTTTTCACTTTTTGGCAAGCATTCATATGGTTTAAAAACAAATGCAAACGGAAGAGAAGACTTTTGAGAAGCTCCGGGGAGCAATGTTTTCTGCGTACGTGTTGGGGGGCCCTCCTGGCTATTCCTTCATTCTTATCATGAAGGCGTCTACCTACTTGCTCCAGGGGTAGAAAGACAAGTCTTGTGCACTCCTCCTGGCAAGAGCTGAAATAAGGACCACGTCACAAAAATACAAAGACAAGTGTTAACAATTCCACTCAGATACCTAGAGTAGTCAAATTCATACATATAGAAAGTAGGGTGGTGGTTGCCAGGGACTGAGGGGAGGGGCAGATGAGGAGTTATTGTTTAATGGGTATAGAATTTCAGTTTTGTAAGATGAAAAGAGTTCTGGAAATTGGTTGCAGAACAATGTGAAAGTACTTAATACCAATGAAGTATATAGTTAAATGTCATTAAGACAGTAAATTTTATGTTATTGCCCCACAATTTTTAAAGAGTGCATATATATATATAAATACAACTTGATGATTTTTTACAAAGTGAACACACTTGTATAACCAGTACCCATGTGAAGAAATGAAATATTACTAGCCCCCATAAGCCCCCTTTATTCCTCCTATATACCACCTCCTGGTTCTGTCCCTACCTCAAGGGTAATGGTATCCTGACTTCCAAATGGTAACATAAGTATAATCTTAATGGAGCTGCAAAGTTTGTGAATGTATCACATTTAATCAATCCTCTCCATCCTTTACTGAACTTGGAAGATTCTTTTAAAAAAAAACACACATGAGATGATTTGGTCATGTATTTTTGTCCACATTTCTACTCTCTGAAAATAGATGGATTCTTAGAGTTGGAATTTCCAAGTCACATGCTGTGAAAAATTTAAAGAGTCTTGATTCGTACAGGCATCAGTATTTCTAGAAGCTTCTGGTGGATCATGATGTGTGGCCGTGGTGGAGAATCACTTCATTCATTTATGGATTGCCCATGATTAGTTCTCTAAGAAATATACTCAAACCACCACGGACACTCTGCTATTGAAAAGAACAAAATAGACGACACACCACAACTCTGAAATCTGCAAGCTCTTCAACAACAGAAGCCACCGCAATGAGAAGCCCACGCAACCAGAGAGTAGTCCTGAGTCCCCACAACTAGAGAAACCCTGAATGTAGCTATGAAGACCCAGTGTAGGGGAAAAAGAAAAGAATGGAATAGGGATTTTCCTGGGGGTCCACCTTGTAATGCAAGGGATACTGGTTTGATCCCGGGTCCCCTGGTCAGGGAACTAAGGTCCCACATGATGTGGAGCAACTAAGCCTGTGCACTGCAGCTACTAAAGCCCACGTGCCTTGGAGCCTGAGAGCCACAACTGGAGAGTCCGGGCTCCCCAAAGAAAGATCCCGCATGATGCAATGACAATCCTGCATGCCACAGCCAAGACCTTACACGGCCAAATAAGTATTTTTAGAAAAGAAAAACAAAAAAAATGGAATAAAGCCATTTGTGGCAACATAGATGGACCTAGAGGTTGTCATACTGAGTGAAGTAAGTCAGAGAAGGCGATATATGTGATAATCCTTATATGTGAAATCTAAAAAAAAAAAAAAAGACACAGATGAACTTATTTACAAAACAGAAACAGACTCAGAGACTTAGAGAACAAACTTATGCTTTTGATGAGGTGGGGGAAAGGGATTGGGGGAAGAGGGAGGGACAGACTGAGAGTTGGGGATGGACATATACACACTGCTCTATTTAAAATGGGTGCCAACAAGCATCTACTATACAGCACAGGGAACTCTGCTCAGGGTTTTGTGGAAGCCTGGACGGGCGGGGAGTTTGGGAGGAAATGGATGGATGTGTATGTATGGCTGAGTCCCTTTGCTGCTCCATCTGAAACTATCACAACATTGTTCATCTATCACAACATTGTTAATTGGCTACTGCTACTGCCAAGTCACTTCAGCTGTATCTGACTCTGTGCGACCCCATAGAGGGCAGCCCACCAGGCTTCCCCGTCCCTGGGATTCTCCAGGCAAGAACACTGGAGTGGGTTGCCATTTCCTTCTCCAATGCAGGAAAGTGAAAAGTGAAAGTGAAGTCGCTCAGTCGTGCCCGACCCTCAGTGACCCCATGGACTGCAGCCTTCCAGGCTCCTCTGTCCATGGGATTTTCCAGGCAAGAGTACCCCAATACAAAATAAAAAGTTTTTAAAAATGGGAAAAAATTTTGAATAAATAAACGTATATGTATAACTGAGTCACTCTGCTATACATCTGAAACACAACATTGCCGTTTTTAAATTTTTAATTTATTTTTGGCTGGGCTGGCTCTTCATTCCTGTGTGCAGGCTTTCTCTGGTTGCGGGGAGTGGGGGTTACTGTTTGTTGTGGTGGCATTGGCTTCAGCTTGAAAGCTTCAGTGGTTGATGCTCATGGACTCCAGAGCAAGGGCTCAGCAGTTGTGGTGCACAGGCTTAGGTGCCAGTGGCGTGTGGGATCTTCCCAGCCCAGGGACTGAACCTGTGTCCTCTGCATTGGCAGGCAGACTCTTAACCAGTGGCCCACCAGGGAGGTCCACTAACACAGCATTGTTCATCAACTGCACTCCTTAAAAAGTTAAAAAACAAGCAAACCACCAACCCACCACTGGTAATTGCTTGGACTTGATCCCAGTAGAAATGCTTTATAGGTTCAAAGGATGCAGAAGGAGCAGTTCAGATGTCTTTAGATGTAAGGAATGCTAGCCAGTCAAATATAATTTTAACAACATTTTGTTGTTGTTGTTGTATTCTTTCCAAATAAGAAACCCTAGGTTGGCAGATAAACAAAGAATTTGAAGATAGGAAGAGAAAGAAACAAAAACAATGTATAAAGCATTCCCTTTAAAATCCTTTTAGAACAAACAGCATGTGTATCTAGCCAGGAAGAAGAGGGCATGGAGTAGGAATGGGAGGAAGTCTAAGTGAATAAATCATAATGTTTTAGGCCAGATACCTGATTAAGTATTTAGAATTCATTATTTCATTGTATTTCACACATGCAAACACATATATGGAATAGGTATCACTGTCTCTATTTCACATGAGATCCAAGTTAGAGACTTCAGTGATGGGTCCAGAATCATACAGTTAACCAGCAAGGTCCGGGGAACCAACAAAGCCCCAGTTCTGGTGACTTGGGCACTTAACCTGCCCAGGTTGATTTTGAGATACTTGCATCAACTTATCTCAAAGGTTTCTTTCATTCTATCATTTTATTTATTTGTCTTGGCTCTTCTGGGTCTCTGCTGTGACTCACGTTTCTCTAGCTGTGGCACATAGGCTTAGCTGCTGTGAAGCAGGTGGGGTCTTAGTTCCCCAACCTGGGATTGAATCTGCGTTGCCTGCATTGAAAGGCAAATTCTTTTTCTTTTTTTTAGTATTTATTTATTTATTCGGTTACACTGGGTCTTAGTTGCAGCATGTTAACTCTTAGTTGAGGCGTGTGGGATCTAGTTCCCTGTCCAGGGATCGAACCTGAACTTCCTTCATTGGAAGCACAGAGTCTTAGCCACTGATCACCAGGGAAGTCCCTAGAAGGTTTATTTTAGATTTCGCCATTGACTTGAGTGCCATTTTCAGCAGTTTTATATTAACAGTCAACTGGAAGCAGGACAGAGGAATAGATCTGAAACCAATGGCATTAGCCATAGTTTAGGATTGAGTCAAGGATTAAGGCCCATTGAACAAAACTTTGTATCTTAATCTACACTAAAGCAGACTCTAGGCTGTGGGATTTCTCTCCCCCCCAGAATGCCAAGGACACTTACTCCTGTGGGTGATGCAGGCATAAAATTCGGTTGCCATTGACTTGCTTCATGATACATGACTGCCATGGTGGTCATGGCCCTTGAGATCTCAGAGCCTTTCCAGGAGCATTTCTGTCTTCTGGATGCTTCTATAGGTGTTCACCCAGTTCAACTTCTTGTTCTGTCACACCAATGGAACTCTTTTCTGAGTCGAGCCAGTTAATGGAGGAAGCCGGTTTAATTAAGGTGAGTGTACCCAGAAACTTGTGGTCCATATACACAATAGAATATTACTCAGCTATTGGCTCAGAGGTTAAAGCGTTTGCCTCCAGTGTGGGAGACCCGGGTTTGATCCCTGGGTCGGGAAGATCCCCTGGAGAAAGAAATAGCAACCTACTCCAGTATTCTTGCTTGGAGAATCTCATGGACTGAGGAGCCTGGTGGGCTGCAGTCCATGGGGTCACAAAGAGTCGGACACGACTGAGTGACTTTACTTACTATTAAAAAGAATGCATTTGAATCCGTTCTAATGAGGTGATGAAACTGGAGCCTATTATACAGAGTGAAGTAAGTCAGAAAGAAAAACACCAATACAGTATATTAATGCATATATATGGAATTTAGAAAGATGGTAATGATGACCCTATGTTTGAGACAAAAGAGACACAGATATAAAGAACAGATTTTTGGACTCTGTGGGAGAAGGTGAAGGTGGGATGATTTGAGAGAATAGCATTGAAACACGTATATTACCATATGTGAACTAGATTACCAGTCCAAGTTCGGTGCATGAAGCAGGGCACTCAAAGCTGGCGCCCTCGGATAACCCAGAGGGACGGATGGGGAGGGAGGTGGGAGGGGGGTTCGGGATGGGGGACACATGTACACCCGTGGCTGATTCATGTCAATGTATAGCAAAAACCACCACAATATTGTAAAGTAATTAGCCTCCAATTAGAATAATAAATAATTTTTTTAAAAGATGAGCTTATCCAACACCACTCAGAGGGGGCTTCCTCATCCCAGTCTGTTAGCAGCAACTTCACTAATGTTAAAATGCTAATGAATGAGCAAATTAACATTACCATGAGGACTCCAGAATTTTATGATTTTGGAATTGACATTCTGAGCTTCCATCTTTCCTCAGCAAGGTATTTAGCATTTAATAAGTTCTGAGATTAGGGGCTTTCTTCTCCAGAGAGCAACATTTGCTGTAGGCTGCAAAGATGGCCATTGTGGAAATACTGAACAAATCCAGAATGTTTTCTCCAAACACCCAGAAAACACTTAATTAAATGCTATCTATTTCTCACACTCCTACAGCTATTAGCCCAAACACTTCTCCATATATATTCAGACTGAATTTTTAAGAAAATCTACAGACATTTCTGAAGGGGGAGTTTTATGTGACTTTTTTCCAACATTCACAATTTTAAATGTGAATAAAATTGATGTGACTGGCGATCTCAGTTTTGGATTAAAAAATGATAGTTTAATGAGTCTGGAAACCAGATATTAGTTTTGAAAGAAAAAAAGAATTCTTTCATTTTTTTCAGACAAAGCTATTTAAAACTACACATTTCTGGGTATCACTTTGTCTATGTCATTTTGCTAAGTGGCTTCCATCCATCATCTTCTCTGTTTGGTTCTGATAAGGTCAGCCGGAATGGGAGCAGCACATTTAGAATTCAAATCAGCGGAGGTAATAACGGCAAGGACAGACTATCCAATAAATATTTAACTCAGGACTTTTCAACATTTATTTAACCAGCACATATTCATCCATCTGAATTCACAAGAGTGACAGTGCTTGTAACATTCATAATCATTTTCATTTATGCTTCTGCAGGGATACACAAACACAAGCAAAGGCAAAGGGAACATTAAGGACACAGCTTCACAACATGATAAAGACATAATAAATGCTTGATTCAGGCTTTTTCTACTCTTTTCAAGTAAAATTTCGTTCCTCACTTAATCTTTTTTTTTCATTGTTTAGACATGGAAGAATCAAAAATGATAGCTAATATCAAAATGGATCATATGATTTTTGTAAAAAAAAAAACAAACCAGGGGTCTATTTTCACTATAGGATGCCCACAGACATCTTTTTAGTCCTCGTGAGGGCCAGGTCTGCTCCAAGTGCTTCTGTTCTCCCTCAAACAGCTAGGTGGGAAATGAAAGGCATACTTAACAAATCTAGTTCGACCTTAGCCTGCAAGGATCAGCCAAGCTGCTGATTTGGGCTTTCCAGAACGGTCCTGCCAGCTCCGTCCTTACGTTGGATTTTTTCCTGCAGTGGAACCAGGTAAGTCATGGCTGAAGGGGTATCAGCCCAGCCTTTTCAAGGTCCCCTCTCCTTTCCTAACAGGCTGTGGTCTCAGCTCCAAAGACTTCAGCCAGTGCTGTGCTGGTTAATGTTTAACATCAGCCTCTTCAAAAAGAAAATTCCCTCAGTGTAAGTAAACCCACCATGGCCAATTTTCAAGCTATCAACGTGAGATCACCAAACACAGAATTGGGAAGAGATGTGTGTAATTGGGTTTAACAAGCCGTCATAATCTGGCTTCAGCGCACCTCTGGCTGTAGCCCTGGAGACAGTACCAGAGTTTCACACCTTCTCTTCCTACTGAGCTGGGAGGTGGAGGGCCCAGGCCCACTGCTGACTTAGCCAAGCACAAGAGTACTTGAGACAGAAGGTGAATCTCATGGACATGGTGCCTTATAACCATGAGAAAACAAGAAACCAGTATCATGGAAAATGTAGCCCATGAATATTATTAGCATGTCATTATGTCCACTGTGTTACCATTACTGGAAGTCATTACCCAGAGCATGGTTTGTGGGTTGAATGTGGTAGAAATCACATTCAAATTCAGACATGATGGGAACTGGCTTGTCCATATTTTTAAAAAGTAATTCAGTTATGCTATATATTTCTTTTCAGATTCCTTCCCATTATAGATTAGTACAGGATACTGAATATATTTCCCTGTGGCATACTGGTTTGTCCCTTTTGATCTACATTCATAGGCAAAAATGATTAAACTGTCACCGAAAAGAAAGAAAAAAATCTAGAGTCCTACCAAGAGTCAAGCAGAGCAGAGGTAAGGTTTTGAACAGTTAAAAGTAGACAATTTTATCTTCAAACCTTATCTCAAATCTATAGATGAGCCGTGGTGTAGATGTGACACCCTGTACATCATGTATTCATGTTTTCTGTATGCACTATGACCAAATAATAAATATACCTTTTTCATCAGTAAAAGATACATATATGCTGCCCAGCACTGTCAGTTTTCTCTGAATTGTTTGGAGGAACAAATTGTAAAATAAATCTTTCACAGTGTTGGAAGACTGGGTGGGGAAATGACTTAAAAGTAGTTTGCCTAATTTCTTTTTTTAAAATGGAAGTATAGCTGATTTACAATATTATATTAGTTTCAGGTATACAACATAGTGATTCAGTATTTTTGCAGATTATAATAATTACAAGATAATGGCTATAATTCCCTATGCTCTACAGCCTATCCTTGCTGCTTATCTATTTTATACACCACAGTTTGTATCTCTTAACCTCATAACCCATCTTGCCCTTCTCCCCCCTCCTTTGATAACCACACTTTGTTTTCTGTATCTGTGAATCTGTTTCTGTTTTGCATATACGTTTATTTGTATCATTTTTAAAATTGCACATATAAGTGATATCATCAGTATTTATCTTTCCAGGTCTGACTTATTTCACTAAGAGTAATAATTTCTGGGTCCATCCATGTTGCTGCAAATGGCATTACTTCACTTTTTTTTATTCACTCACCTCATTTCTTTTTTCTACATAATGTTTTTTTTTTTTCATTTAAGTGTGCTTGATTTGTATATTAGTTTCAGGGGTACAGCACAGTGGTTTGGTTATATACATACATATATACGCACATATATATAGATTCTTTTTCAGATTCTTTTCCCTTATAGGTTGCTATAAAATGTTGACTATAGTTCCCTGTGCTATACAGTAGGTCTTTGTTGGTTATCTATTCTATATATATCAGTGTGTATATGTTAATCTCAAACTCCTTATTTATCCCTCCTCCAACCCTTTCCTCTTTGGTAATCATATGCTTATTTTCTATGTCTCTGATTCTCTGTTTCATAAATAAGTTCATTGGTGTCATTTTTTTTTCAAATTCTACAAATATGTGATATATGTATTTATCTTTGTCTGGCTTACTTCATTTAGTCTTGGTGTATCCATATTGCTGAAAATGGCATTGTTTCATTTTTTTTTTTTAAGGCTGAGTACTAGTCCATCACATCTTCTTTATCCATTCATCTGTTGATGGACATTGCGGTTCCTTCCATGTCTTGGCTACTGTAAACAGTGCTGCAATGAACATTAGGGTGCATGCATCTTTTTGAACTATGGCTTTCTCTTTATATATGCACAGAGTAGGATTGCAGGGGGTCAAAAAGTAGCTCTGCTTTTTAGTTTTTTAAGGAACTTCCAGGCTGTTCTCCACAGTGACTGTACCAGTTTACATTCCCACCAATAGTGTCGGAGGTTCCTTTTTCTTCACACTCTCTTCAGCAGTTATTATTTACAGACTTCTTTATGATGGCCCTTCTGACCAGAATGAGGTGATACCTCATTGTAATTTTGATTTGCATTTCTCTAATAACTGGTGTTGAGCATTTTTTCAAGTGTCTACTGGCTATCTGTATGTCTTCTTCGGAAAAATATGTTTAGATCTTCTACCCATTTTTTGGATTGGATTGTCTGGTTTTTTTTAGATCAAGCTGTATGAGCCATTTGTTTATTTTGGAAATTAATCTCTTGTTAGTCACATCATTTGCAAATATTTTTCCCCATTCTGTAGGCTATCTTCTTATTTGTTTATGGTTTCCTTTGCCGTGCAAAAGCTTTTAAGCTTAATTAGTTCCCATTTGTTTATTTATTTATTTTTTATCTCCATTACTCTAAGAGAGAATACAAAAAGATGTTGTTGAGATATATGTCAAAGAGGGTTGTGCCTATATTTTCCTCTAGGTGTTTTATCATATCCAGTCTTATATTTAGGTCTTTAATCCACTTTGAGTTTATTTTTGTATGTGGTGTTAAAGAATGCTATTTTTTAAATTTGTGTTTATTTTTATTTTTGGGTGTGCTGGGTCTTCATTGCTGCCTTCAGGCTTCCTCTATTTACAGTGAGTAGGGGCTATTATCCAGTTGCTTGTAGGTTCTAGAGCACAGGCTTATTTGCCCCACAGCATGTGGAATCTTTCTGGATTAGAGACTGAACCCATGTCCCCTTCCTTGGCAGGCAGATTCTTAACAAC
Source organism: Aepyceros melampus (assembly GCA_006408695.1). NCBI lineage: Eukaryota > Metazoa > Chordata > Mammalia > Artiodactyla > Bovidae > Aepyceros > Aepyceros melampus. The sequence continues at coordinate 116,906 of SJXQ01012487.1, read as the reverse complement.
TGGACCTCTAGGTAAGTCTTAAAGAATGCTCTAATTTCATTTACAGGTAGCTGTCCAGGTTTCCCAGCACCACTCATTGAAGGGACTATCTCTTCCCTATTGTATATTCTTGCCTCCTTTGTGATAGATTAATTGACTATAGATACATAGGTTTGTTTCTGGGCTTTCTCTCCTGTTCCATCAATCTATATGTCAGTTTTTGTGCCAGTATGACACTGTTTTGATTAATGTTGCTTTGTTGTATAGTTGAAGTCAGGGAGTCCGATTCCTCCAACTGTTTTTCTTTCTCAGGATTACTTTGCCTTTTCAGGGCTCCCCTGGTGGCTCAGTGATAAAGAATCTGCCTGTCAATTCCAGAGACAAAGCTTCCATCCTTGATCCAGGAAGACTCCACATACCACTGGGCAACTAAGCCCATGGCCACAACTATTAAGCTTGTGCTTTAGAGCCCAGGAGCAGCCACTATTCCGTTCTTGTGCCCTAGAGCTCATGCTCTGCAACAAGAGAAGCTACTACAATGAGACTCCTGCACATTGCAACTAGAGAGTAGCCCCCACTAGCTGCAATTAGAAGGCAGCAATGAAGACCAACACAGCCAAAAATGAATAAATAAATGAGTGAAATTATATATAAAAAGATTGCTTTGGCTATTCAGAGTCTTTTGTGTTCCCACACAAATTTTAAAATAAACCAATTGAAATTAGAATGACCAACAATATCAAATGTTGGTGAAGATATAACCCAATGGTTTGCTCAAACACTTCTGGTGAGCCTGTAAACTGGTAGTACACTTTGGGGCATAGTTTGGCATTATCTACTAATGTTAAATATATGCATACTGTATGACATCGCAAGTCTATTCTCATAGATATTTCAGAGGGAAATGTATGTCCATGTGCATTAAAATCCATGGGCAGTAATGTTCATAGGCAATATTATTCACAACAGCCCCAGGAAGAACCCAGATCTCTATCAGTAGAAAATCAAATAAACATGGTATAATCATACAATGAACTTCTACACAGCAATGAAAATGAACAAACTACTGCTAATATACCAGAACACACCCAAACTTCTCAAATGTGAAATTAAGCAAAAGAAGCTAGACACAGAAGAATCATACTGTACTATTCCACTTATTGTTGCTGTTCAGTCACAAAGTCACACCTGACTCTTTGTGGCCCCATGGACTGTAGCATACCAGTCTCCTCTGTCCTCCACCATCTCCTGGAGTTTGCTCAAATTCATGTCTACTGAGTTGGTGATGATAGTAACCATCTCATCCTCTGTTGCCCCCTTCTCCTTTGCCTTCAATCTTTCCCAGCATCGGGGTCTTTTCCAGTGAATTGTTCCTTTGTTTCAGGTGGCCCAACTATTGGAGCTTCAGTTTCAGCAACAGTCCTTCCAATGAATATTCAGGGTTGATTTCTTTTAGGATTGACAGGTTTGATGTCCTTTCAGTCCAGGGGACTCTCAAGAATCTTCTCCAACACCACAGTTTAAAAACATCAATTCTTCAGTACTCAGCCTTCTCTATGGACCAATGCTCACATCCGTACATATTCTAAATTTTCTGACATACTAACAACATCATCTTTTAGTATTTTCAATAGCTCAGCTGGAATTCCATCACTTCCACTAACTTTGTTTGTACTCATGCTTCCTCAGGCCCACTTGACTTCACACTACAGCTCTAGGTGAGTGACCACACCATTGTGGTTATCTCAGTCATTAAAATCTTTTTTGTATAGTTCTTCTGTGTATTCTTGCCACCTCTTCTTAATGTCTTCCGCTTCTGTTGAGGTCCTTACTGTTTCTGTCCTTTATTGTGCCCATCCTTGCATGAAATAGGCCCTTGATATCTCAAATTTTCTTGAAGAGATTTCTGGTCTTTCTCATTCTATTGTTTTCCTCTATTTCTTTGCATTGTTTGTTTAAGAAGGCCTTCTTATCTCTCCTTGCTGTTCTCTGGAACTCTGCATTCACTTGAGTATATCTTTCCTTTTCCCCCTTGCCTCTTGCTTCTCTTCTTTCCTCAGCTATTTATAAAGCCTCAGGCAACCACTTTGCCTTCTTGCATTTCTTTTCTTTTGAAATGGTTTTGGTCACTACCTTCTGTGCTGTGCTCAGTTGCTCAATTGTGTCCGACTCTTTGAGATCCTATGGACTGTAGCCCACCAGGATATTATCCTTGGAACTTTTCAGGCAAGAATACAGGAGTGGGTTGCCATTTCCTACTCTACACTAGCTTTGTTTGTACTCATACTTCCTCAGGCCCACTTGACTTCACACTACAGCCTAGGTGAGTGACCACACCATTGTGGTTATCTCGGTCATTAAAATCTTTTTTGTATAGTTCTTCTGTGTATTCTTTCCACCTCTTCTTAACGTCTTCCGCTTCTGTTGAGGTCCTTACTGTTTCTGTCCTTTATTGTGCCCATCCTTGCATGAAATAGGCCCTTGATATCTCAAATTTTCTTGAAGAGATTTCTGGTCTTTCTCATTCTATTGTTTTCCTCTATTTCTTTGCATTGTTTGTTTAAGAAGGCCTTCTTATCTCTCCTTGCTGTTCTCTGGAACTCTGCATTCACTTGAGTATATCTTTCTTTTTCCCCCTTGCCTCTTGCTTCTCTTCTTTCCTCAGCTATTTATAAAGCCTCAGGCAACCACTTTGCCTTCTTGCATTTCTTTTCTTTTGAAATGGTTTTGGTCACTACCTTCTGTGCTGTGCTCAGTTGCTCAATTGTGTCCGACTCTTTGAGATCCTATGGACTGTAGCCCACCAGGATATTATCCTTGGAACTTTCCAGGCAAGAATACAGGAGTGGGTTGCCACTTCCTACTCCAGCAGATCTTTCCAGCCCAGGGATCGAAGCTGGGTCTCTTAGGTCTCCTTCATTGGCAGATTCTTCACCACTGTGCCACCTGGAAGCCCCACACCATGTCCTCCGCAATGCTACAAACCTCCATCATAGTTCTTCAGGCACTCTGTCTACCAGATCTATTCCCTTGAATCTATTTTTCATCTCTGCTATATAATCATAAGGGATTTGATTTAGCTCATACTTGAATGGCCTAGTGGTCTTCCCTACTTTCTTCAATTTAAGCTTTTCCCTACTTTCTCCAATTTAGTTGAATTTTGCATTAACGAGCTCACGATCTGAGCCACAGTCAGCTCCAGGTTTTGTTTTTACTGATTGTATAGAGCTTCTTCATCTTTGGCTGAAAAGAATACAATCAGTCTGATTTTGGTATCGACCATCTGGTGATGTCCATGTGTAGAATCACCTCTTGTGCTGTTGGAAAAGGGTGTTTGCTATGATCAGTATGTTCTCTTAACAAAACTCTGCTAGTCTTTGCCCTGCTTCATTTCATACTTCAAAGCCAAACTTGCCTGTTTCTCTGGGTATCTCTTGACTTCCTGCTTTTGCATTCTAATCTGCTGTGGTGAAAAGGACATCCTTTTGTGGTGCTAGTTCTAGAAGATGTTGTAGGTCTTCATCTGTGTGTGTTCAGTCACTCAGTTGTGTCTGACTCTTTGCAATCCCATGGACCGTAGCCCATCAGGCTCCCTCATCCACTTCCCAGGCAAATATACTGGAATGACTTGCCATTTCTTACTCCATAGATCTTCATAGAACTGGTCAACTTTAACTTCCTCAGCATCAGTGGTTGGGGCATAGACTTGGATTACTGTGATGTTGAATGGTTTGCACTGGAAACAAACCAAGATCATTCTATTATTTATGGATTGCACCCAAGTACTGCATTTCATACTCTTTTGAAGTCTACTCCATTTCTTCTAAGGGATTCTTGCCCATGGTAGTAGATAATATAGTCATCTGAATTAAAGTCGCCCATTCCCGTCCATTTCAGTTTACTGATTCTTTTAAGATGTTGATGTTCAATCTTGCCATCTCCTGCTTGACCATGTCCAATTTACCTTGATTCATGCACCTCACATTCCATGTTTCTATGCAATGTTATTCTTTTCAGCATTGGACTTTACTTTCACCACCAGACATGTCCACAATTGGGCATCATTTTCACTTTGGTCCAGCAGCTTCATTCTTTCTGGAGCTATTAGTAATTGCCCTCCACACTTCCCCAGTAGCATATTGGACATTTTCTGACCTGGAGGTGGGGGGGATCTCATCTTTCAGTGACATATCTTTTTGCCTTTTGATACTGCCCTTGGGGCTCTCAAGGCAAGAATACTGTAGTGAGTTGCCATTTCCTTCTCCGGTGGACCACATTGTGTCAGAACTCTTCACTGTGACCCATCCATCTTGGGTGGCAATGTGCAGCTTGACTCATAGCTTCACTGAGTTATGAAGGCCCCTTCACCACAACAAAGCTTTGATCCATTAAAGGTATTATTCCACTTACATAAAGATGAAAAGCTGGCCAAACAAATCTAAAGTTGGGAAACTGGTTACTTTTAGAGAGGAGGGGATAGGCCATAGTTGAGATAGAGTGTAAAGGCTTTTGAGTCCTGGCCTAGTTTTATTTCTTGACGTGAGTGGTAGTTAAATAAGTGTTCACTTTGTTCGAATTTTGTGCTGTATACTTATAATCTGTGCATTTTTCTGTATATGTGTGTATTTAACATTGAAGAATTTAAGTAATAAAATATGTCATTCATTCATTCATCCTTGGTCTATTCACTGATTCATCAATAAACCTTTGTTGAGGGTTACCCACAATACAATCAGTGGACCTAGCTCTAGTGGGTTGCAGTGTAAGTTTCTTATGGAAAATTTTTTTTATTGTTTTTCTTTTGATCTCATGACGCTGTGAAGAGGGCTTAATAAAAAGAAAGTGACCCAGAACCATTTACTCATTGCACTGGGTTTAGTCTTCCCTCTGCCAATGGTTAATAGCAAGGATAATCAAGCCATTTTGTCGCTCTGGACCTGTGATCATCTGGAGGAGCTGGTGTTTCCTTCAGCTTTGAAACTCTAATCAGCTTGAGTGGAGCTCACATTCTCTGTGCTAGCCGCTTTGCTAAGAATTGGGGTCACAAGAGCAAGCAAGCAAACAAAAACATGATCCTGCCCTCTAGAAGTGCATAACCTTGCCAATAGCAATGGGATCAGTGTAAGACAGTGAGACCGATGGTGCTTTGATGGTTTGTCTGTCCAGGTTGCTAAGGCCGCACATATGAGGAGCAGCTCACCCAGGCTCCCAAAGGAAGGCTGCCCAAAGCCGGGAAGCCTGGTCCCGCTTCGACCGTGCAGGAAGTGACGCTGTGCGGGGCAGAGTCATAGCCAGGCTGGGCCAGCAAGGCTTCCCTGAGGCCCGGAAGTGGGAGGAAGCTTCTGCCAGGCTGAAAAACAGGGGAACCAGAATCCAGAAGACTCAAAGCAACAATATAGAGTTTTTTTAATCCTTAATTTTCAGTTTACTATGGAAAATGTAAAGGCCTGTGAAATAGAATGGGGAGGGCAGTGTGCAGAAGGGGGTCTCGCCTGTGGCAGGCCAGGACAAGAGAGGCCTTGATGGCCACGATACCAAACCACAACCCAGCAGAAAGAGCTCTGTCTTCCCCCCTGTTTACAGCTTCTGGGTGTCTGGCTGGCTGAGCAAGGCCGGGTGAAAGTAGGCTCCTGGGGGCAAGTCTGGGATCACCTGGTTGCTGGTAGCTTGATAATCTTGCTCCAAAGAGTGAAAATTCTAAGAGCTCTTCCAAACCCTAAGGGTACACAGCCCCACTGAGAATTTGGGTCATTAGCGATGCACTTTGAAAAGCACAGTAAACAAAGCTATGGGCCTCGTTGAAAGGTCCCCCCCAGACATCCTGATCTGTGGAGTTAGAAATCTGAGAGCACCCAGCAGTTCTCCCTGAGGCAAAGATCTGTGGATTTTGCTTATCCAACTCTCTCAGAGGCTTCCCCAAGCCTTTGCAAGATCCAAACAGTTGTTTTGCATTTGGGCTCTGCAGATGTGGCTATTTGCATACAGGTAAATTTCCATATATATAAACATAAAGACCTAGCAGACCTTCAGATTATTGTCAGATTGAAACCTAAAGACTATCTGGGGCTTCCCAGGTGGTGCAGTAGTAAAGAATCCTCCTGCCAATGCAGGAGATACTAGAGAGGGTTCGATCTCTAAGTCGGGAAGATTCTCTTGATTAGGAAATGGCAACCCACTCCAGTATTCTTGCCTGGGAAATCCCACAGACAGAGGAGCCTGGCAGGCTACAGTTCATGAGGTTGCAAAGAGTTGAGCATGACTGAGCACAAACACCAAAGACTATTCAGCACCCATCAGCATAGCCAACAGACAGACATCAAGATCAGCATCAGAGAACCACTGTCCGCAGTTATTTAAATCATATGGAGTCCTTTTAGGAATGGCACTTAGGGAAAAAACTCAGAGAAACCAATACAAGCCCTGGGGAGTTCTGGGAACTTGGTCCTGACTGCTGCACACAGGATGTCTCACCTGCTCCCTTGGAGGAAGGGGCTCATTCCTGGGCCCACTGCCTGTCTCACTGTGCTCACAGAGGTGCCCTTGGCTGTCACTCATCACTGATGGGGAGGGGCTGCTGGTGTGTGAGTGGGGGAGGGGCGGAGACATTCTACAGTGTGTGTGCCAGTCCAAAAACTGTCTCTTCTCTGCAAGACTTTAAAAAATCTATATTTATTTGGCTGAGCAGGGTCTTCATTGTGGTGTGCAGGACCTTTAGTAATGGCATGTGGGATCTAATCCCCCGACCAGGGATTAAACCCAGGCCCCCTGCATTGGGAGCTCGGGGTCTTAGCCACTGGGCCACTAGGGAAGTCCCTCCTCCTGAAAGACTGTTGACTGTTCACTTGAATATCTACAGTCACATCTTGAGTTGCACAGAAACTTTTAAATTATGAGAAAAGTAATGAGACAGGATCATCGCTAACATATTGAAAATCCACAGGAAAATAGAAAAATCAGTCTCTGATTTGGATATAATCTTTCAGAATCTGTTCAGTTGCTCAGTCGTGCCCGACTCTTTGCAACCCCATGGACTGCAGCACGCCAGGCCTCCCTGTCCATCACCAACTCCCAGAGCTTGCTCAAACTCATGTTCATCGAGTTGGTGATGCCATCCAACCATCTCACCCTCTGTCATCCCTTTCTCCTCCTGCCTTCAATCTTTCCCACCAAAATACCTATGGGCATTAACGGTACTACATTCCAGTTTGAGTCATTGAGATGTGTGTGTGTGTGTGTGTGTGTGTGTGTGTGTGTGACAGGTACACTTTAGATGCTAAAGGACTTTTGATAAAACTAAAACGGGTGGGGCTGGTTTGATACACAGAGGCTGAGGAGCTGCAGCTGGACGTTCACAGTGTGAAGTCAACATCCAAGGAAGGGCACTGGGGCCTCAGCTCAGCCTCACAGGTTCAGGGTAAAGGCGTTGCAGGGTGAGGAGGGCTTTCCTAGTGGAACTCACAGGGCCCTGGTTTGGGGAAATTGTGTGGGATGAGGGTGGCTGCAGAGTGTCTCCCATGGGCAGATCTTTCCTTTTTCTTTTCTACATGTGGTAGTGTGTGTTTACAGGCCGCTCTCTCCATGCATCCCACACTCTCCTTCCTCCCCGCTCCACGTCCATACGTCTGTTCTCTGTGTTTGTCCACATACCGTGGCTCTGCAACAACCTAGAGGGGTGGGATGGGGAGGGAGGTGGGAGGGAGGTTAGTTCACAGTGTGAAGTCAACATCCAAGTAAGGGCACTGGGGCCTCAGCTCAGCCTCACAGGTTCAGGGTAAAGGCGTTGCAGGGTGAGGAGGGCTTTCCTAGTGGAACTCACAGGGCCCTGGTTTGGGGAAATTGTGTGGGATGAGGGTGGCTGCAGAGTGTCTCCCATGGGCAGATCTTTCCTTTTTCTTTTCTACATGTGGTAGTGTGTGATTACAGGCCGCTCTCTCCATGCATCCCACACTCTCCTTCCTCCCCGCTCCACGTCCATACGTCTGTTCTCTGTGTTTGTCCACATACCGTGGCTCTGCAACAACCTAGAGGGGTGGGATGGGGAGGGAGGTGGGAGGGAGGTTTAAGAGGGAGGGGACATAGGTATACCTACAGCTGATTCATGTTGATGTTTGGCAGAAACCAACACAATTCTGTAAAGCAATTATCCTCCCATTAAAAATAATTATTTTTTTAAAAAAAGAACTTTCCTTTTTCTCTTTTGGCCACACTCTGTGGCCTGTAGGATCTTAGTTCCCTAATCATGGATGGAATTCATGCCCCTGGATTGGAAATACAGTGTCTTAACCACTGGACCACCATGGAAGTCCCCTAAAGGTCTTTCCAAACAGTTCCTAGCATGTGTGAAGATAGTCTGGATTGGTGGGGGACGCTACAACTGAGGAGAAAGAGGGAGGTGGGGTGGTGCAAGGGTGAGAAGGTGCCTTGTGTGAAAGCCGGGGAAGTCATCCAAAACCAGAAACTTCAGAGCCACCCTACAGGGCTCTCCGCCACCTTCAGAGGTCATCAAGGCTATGTGTGTGTAGCGAGCTGAACGGTGGCATCAAGGCATTGTGTGTATAGTGGGTTGAATGACGGCCCCGACACGGTGCATCCATTTGTCCTGGAACCTATGGATGTGACCTTATTTGGAAAATGGGTTTTGCAGATGAATTAAGTTCAGGTTCTAGAGTTGAGGTCACCCTGGATTGCCCTGGGGGGCCCTTAATCCAGTCACCAGTGTTTGTATAAGAGCGTATAAGAGACAGAAGAGGACGTGGACACACAGGAGGAGAAGGTCATGTGGAGACGGGGGCAAGAATGAGCCAGAAGACAAAGGATGCATGAGGTCCCCAGAAATCCAGGAAGAGGGAAAAAAATGGGATTCTCCCTGGAGACTTCAGAGGTAGCCTGGTCCTGCTAACACCTTGACTCCAGACTTCTGGCTCCAGAGCTGAGAGAATAAAATTTTGTTGTTTTAAGCCACCAAACTTGTGGGAATCTGTTATATCCCAGATTTGGGAGGAACCAGGCACCCCCAGGGTTGGACTGTACAGTGTGGGGACTCTGAGCTGTCATCAAAGCCACCAGGTAAATACTGTCCTGGGGAAGCAGGGAAGGGTGAGGTGGGGGATGAAGGACCACAGAAAGAAGGGGGCCAGCCCAGCCTGGGCGGGGAGCACTCATCCTGAGGTCAGTGTGGTCCATGAGTCTGGGCTCCATCTTGTGATACTGCTCTGCTGAGCAGCTGCTGGATGCTGGAAGCACAGGCTCTGTGACGTGGGGTCTCCGTGAGGACCCTGCTGGCGGGCTGGAATGGCAGGATCCAGGCACAAGGTGGAGAAAGCACTCAGAGAGGCTGCGGTGGGGGCAGAATGACCAGGGATGTGGGTGGTAGGGAGACTGGCTGTGTGGCCAGAGGTGGGGCGGGACCCCTGGCCAGGCTTTGAGGCAAGCGCAGTGTGCTGTGGGTTACAGTCAGAACCCTGCACCCAGAGGTGGGACCCAGAGAGAAACCCAAGATGCGTCTGTGGTCCCGGGATCCCAGCACAGGTAGAAGTCACGACCACACATTTACACTTTGGCTTCTCTGGTGGCTCAGATGGTGAAGAATCTGCCTGCAGTGCAAGAGATCCAGGTTTTATCTCTGGGTCAGAAAGATCCCCTGGAGAAGGAAATGGCAACCCACTTCAAATTCTTGCCTGGAGAATTCCATGGACAGAGGGCTGCAAAGAGTCGGACACGACTGAGTGACTGACACTTTCACTTTTCATTTGTTGTTGTTGCTGTTCAGTTAGTTGTGTTCCACTCTTGCCAATTCCAAGGTCTGCAGCAGGCCAGGCTTCCCTGTCCTTCACTGTCTCCCAGAGTTTGCTCAAACTCATGTCCATTGAGTCAGTGATCACATCCAACCGTCTCATCTTCTGTCATCCCCTTCTCCTTTTGCCTTCAATCTTTTCCAGCGTTGGGATCTTTTCTAATGAGTCAGCTCTTCGCATCAGGTGGCCAAAGTACTGGAGCTTCAACTTCAGCATCAGTCCTTCCATTGAAAATTCAGGACTGATTTCCTTTAGTATGGGCTGGTTGGATCTCCTTGCAGTCCAAGGGACTCTCAAGAGTCTTCTCCAATACCACAGTTCAAAAGCATCAGTTCTTCAGTGTTCAGCATTCTTTATAGTCCAACTCTCGCATCCATACATGACTACTGGAAAAACCATTCAATTTTCACTTTACCTGGAATAAAAAACTGTTACCAGGGATTGATGTGTGTCTGGCCTGTGCTCAGCGCTGTGCATCCTCACCCAAACCCTCATTTAATCCCCATTTTACAGATGAGGAAACTGAGCCTCAGGGACCTTGAGTAACCTGCTGATGCTCCTGTAAGACATGTCAGCTGTTATCTGCGTTCAGGTCTGTCTGCCTCCAGGGCCCAAGAGCTTGTAACTGCTCTTCAGTGGGCCAGGAGTTCATTTTCCCAATCACTGGAACTGGGCTCTGCAGCAAACCATCTTTTTGTATTCCCTCCACTGGGAGAAACCTCTTCATCTCCATCTCGTTACACACCTGCTTGCTTTATGGATGATGCGCTATTAACTCAGATCAAGGCTCGGGGTCTGCTTTACAAGCAGCCTGAGCATTGCCACAGTGACGCCCCGCGCGCTCTCTGTCCCTGCACCGCAGTCCCAGGCCTTCAAGTCCTTATTTTCTGCTCTTTTATGTTTCTGTGCTCTATCTTACTACCCTGAGTTTTGAACTCAAGTTCACCTTTGTATTATACTTTAACAATTTTCCCCCTCTTCCAAACAGCTGATTTTCAATCCATATAAACTAGAAAATTAAGTAGCCTGATTAAAATTATGTCCAAAATGATAACAGCCCCTAATTAAAAAAAAAAAAAAAAAAGCTTTGTGTCTCTTTCAAGCATAAGTTACACGAATTTGTCTCTGCAGCTCAGAGGCTAAAAAATCTGCCCGCAATGTGAGGAAACTCAGGTTCGATCCCTGGGTGGGGAAGATCCCCTGGAGAAAGGAATGACTACCCACTCCACTATTCGTGCCTGGAGAATTCCATGGGCAGAGGAGCCTTGGAGGCTACACACTACAGGGTCCTAGAGAGTTGGACACGACTGAATGACTAACAGTTTCCGTCAATTCTGCAACCATTTTTTTGCTGTAAATGCTTCCCCCGCCCTCCTTATTCCACTTTTTGAATGGGATCTTGAGAGCTGAAATGATTGCATTGGGGAACCTCCAAAGTGAGAAGTGGCTATAATATCCATCGTCGTTAGAAGAACCTACCCTTCTCCTAGCTGATTCAGAACGCTGTGTCTAGCGCCTGCTTTCAGGAGGCAGGAAGTCGCCCTCAGAACTCCTTATTCCACTTTTTGAATGGGATCTTGAGAGCTGAAATGATTGCATTGGGGAACCTCCAAAGTGAGAAGTGGCTATAATATCCATCGTCGTTAGAAGAACCTACCCTTCTCCTAGCTGATTCAGAACGCTGTGTCTAGCGCCTGCTTTCAGGAGGCAGGAAGTCGCCCTCAGAGCACGGAGGATCTGAGGCTGAGAAGGCAGGTCCCATTCCTCACCGCCGGCGGCTCTTAATGTCTGAACATCGCCCCCAAAGAACTGCTTGAAATATCTGTGTTGCTTTGCTCCTGTGAAGAGACAGGATTCCAGCTATCAGACCATAGCCCATTGTCTTATTTTAAAATAGAGCTATTGATTCGGAAATAAAATCACCATTTACCTCATCTGCAAAGAACGTTGGATGTCCCTTGTGACGCAACATCGCCACCTGCTGACTAAAACATCACAGTGCGACTGGGTGCATAAAATATTGTGAACAGAATATGTATTAGCTACCACCTTTAAACGAAACACAGATTATTGCAATGTGTCTTCTAATCCAAAATAAGCCCAGCAGTTCGCAACATCGCCCAGGAAAGCATCAATTTCTGATTACATTTCCTTTATCGAATTCTTCAGAAAGATACATCTATTTAAAATAAGAAAGCACGAACTTGTCCTTTATTGTTTAATTTGATTTGACTTCTACAGTTGATAAATAAGAACTGTAGAAAGAAAATAACAGATTTGTTATCTAGTGATAAATACAGTTAGAGAAATCATGAGAGATACCTGGCGTCACAATCCCCCTTTCCCATTAGCTGTGTAAATCTGAGCCTCAGTTTCTTCGTCTGTTCAATGGAAACGAGAATACCGATGGTGAAGTCCTGCAAAATAAATAGATTACAGATGGTGCATAGCACAAGTAATTTACTACATGGCTGAGTTAGTCTCCTTTCATTAAAGAACAATCATCCCGTTAACTAAATATACACTCGTTCACCAAGTTCCCTCTACAACTATCACCATCTCTTGCTCAGCACCATTAGAACTCTTCACCTATTTTCTCTCCAGTCTTTCTCTCCATATACATATTTTTCCTGGCCACGCCACCCAGCATACAGGATCCTAATTCCCGGACTGGGGATCGAACCCAAGGCCTCCTGCAGTGGAAGCACTGTCTTCACCAGTGGACCACCAGGGAAGTCCGTCTCAGTCTATTTTTATGGATTTTTTTTCCCTTGAGTTCTTTAGGTATGGTTTCTGAGACTCAGTACCTAGGTGCTTGCAATTCCATACCTTTTTATCCCCAAGGTATTCTCATTACCAAATATGTTGATAGCTTATTTTTTTAAACTGAAGTAGATTTACAAAATAATATTCATTTCCTGTGTACTGCCTAGTGATTATTTTTACAGAATAGACTCCATTATAGATTATTACAAGCTAATGACTATAATTACCTATACACTTATATAATGTATTTATAATACTATACAATGTATCTTTCTGCTTATCTATTATACACAAAGTAGCTTGTATCTCTTAATCCCATACCCCTAATTTAACCCTCCCCCCTTCCTTCCCTCTTTTGGTAACCACAAGTTTGTTTTCTGTATCTGTGAGGGCTTATTTTTACATATACATTGATAGTTTATTCTGAAACTCAGCTGGCTTTTTTTCATTTCTCCAAATTTCTGCTGGGTCTTCTCTTCCCTGAGGTAAAATTCCACTTGATGCCCTGTATCTCCCAGCACCTTGCAGTTAGATGGTGTCACGACTAGTTCTGACCATGAAATGTTAGTAAGTGTTGCGTGTCACTTCCCTGCCCGTGTGCAACCCCCCAGGTGTTCTCTTCTGCTGTGGTTGCCAAGGAACACATGCACCCAGATAGCGCAGCTACAAGACAATGGCGTCTCTGAATCCCTGAGTGACTGTGTGGAGCAGAGATCTTCACTGATGCTCACTGGATATGTAGCATGACTTAGAAATAAACCGTAGTTGTGTTAAACCCTGAGGTTTTTGAAGCTGTTTGTTACTGTAGCATAGTCTAACCTGTACTGCTTATAAAACAGGATGATACTCTTGTAAACTGATTAAGGAAGTACCAAGAGCACAGTGAGATTCTTGAGGGGAAAAGAAAAGAAAAAACATGCAAACTTTGGTTGCTATTACAAACCACTATCCTATTACCAGAGATCAAATTGCCAACATCCGCTGGATCATCAAAAAAGCAAGAGAGTTCCAAGAAAACATCCATTTCTGCTTTATTGACTATGCCAAAGCCTTTGACTGTGTGGATCACAATAAACTCTGGAAAATTCTTCAAATGATGGGAATACCAGACCACCTGACCTGCCTCCTGAGAAATCCGTATGCAGGTCAGAAAGCAACGGTTAGAACTGGACATGGAATAACAGACTGGTTCCAAATAGGAAAAGGAGTACGTCAAGGCTGTATATTGTCACTCTGCTTGTTTAACTTCTATGCAGAGTACATCATGAGAAACGCTGGGCTGGAGGAAGCACAGGCTGGAATCAAGATTGCCGGGAGAAATATCAATAATCTCAGATATGCAGATGACACCACCCTTATGGCAGAAAGTGAAGAACTAAAGAGCCTGCTGATGAAAGTGAAAGAGGAGAGTGAAAAAGTTGGCTTAAAGCTCAACATTCAGAAAACTAAGATCATGGCATCTGGTCCCATCACTTCATGGCAAATAGATGGGGAAACAGTGAAAACAATGGCAGACTTTATTTTTTGAGGCTCCAAAATCACTGCAAATGGTGACTGCAGCCATGAAATAAAAGATGTTTACTCCTTGGAAGAAAAGTTATGACAAACCTAGACAGCATATTAAAAAGCAGAGACATTACTTTGTCAACAAAGGTCCGTCTAGTCAAGGCTATGGGTTTTCCAGTAGTCATGTATGGATGTGAGAGTTGGACTATAAAGAAAGCTGAGCACCAAAGAACTGATGCTTTTAAACTATGCTGTTGGAGAAGATGCTTGAGAGTCCCTTGGACTGCAAGGAGATACAACCAGTCCATCCTAAAGGAAATCAGTCCTGAATATTCACTGGAAGGACTGATGTTGAAGCTGCAACTCTAATACTTTGGCCACCTGATATGAAGAGCTGACTCATTTGTAAAGACTCTGATGCTGGGAAAGATTGAAGGTGGGAGGAGAAGGGGACAACAGAGGATGAAATGGTTGGATGGCATCACTGGCTCAATGGACATGAGTTTGAGTAAACTCCAGGAGTTGGTGATGGACAGGGAGGCCTGGCGTGCTGCAGTCCATGGGGTCACAAAAAGTCAGACACGACTGAGAGACTGAACTGAACTGAACTGATCCTATTACAATTTTATAAGGCAAGGATGTTACTCAAAATATTTAACAACTTGTATGTCATGAGCCCAACTAATCAAAACATATATCCCATAAATGAGAAAGGCTATTAGCTGATTGGCCATGCAGGGATGTCAGCTGAAGATTCCAGACACAGTATCAGAGCAATGTTAGCACTAAACATTCTTAGAAAATGGAATAAATAAATGAGTAGCCAGGATAATTACAAGCTGACCTCATAGTGTCTGTATTTAAAATTTTCGGAAAACAGTGAAGGTAGACTCCAGAGTTTAGATGGCTAACTGGCTGCACTTCTTCCTGCCTTCCATCCTAAAAAGGAAAAATAAAGGAATTCGATCTAATCATCTGTAACTCTTTCTCTATTATAAGGACAAATCATTCCTTATCTGTTAACATTTAACCTGTTTAAAATGTGGTTATTTAAACATCAACACATTTACTGATATGTTTTAGAATAAACTTCTAGTCATTCAGAATGCTAACTTCTAAGAAGCTCAACTAATTGAGATACTGCTTCTAGTGTGGATAATCAGCAGAACATACCCTGAGTACATTGCAAAAATGAGACTTTCTGAATCATCAAAGAAAGATTCAAGAACATTCTGGGTGGTTCTAGGGTTACGTATTATACATTTTGCTGTGGGCTTGTTTGTTTGGACATTGATCATCATTGATACCATTTTGGTAACTTTCATGTAACTCAGAGAAACAACTCATTAGGAACTCTATTTGTCAGCTGTTGAAAGAAATGAGAGTTTCCATAGTATAATGAATGAAAGTTAAAGCAGAATAAGAAACCACGAACCTGTAAATAGTTGGATGGTGGAAATTACACGCAAAAGTTCTGTGGTTCTGTATTTACTAGCTGAGCATATCATGCATGTATTGTAGCTTTTTATGTGTCCCGAGAATATTTTTAGGAGATGACTAGCCCCCAAGTTATAAAGATAATTTCCTTAGAAGGAAAGAGCTTTGTCTGACTAATACAAATGATAAAACAAAAACAGGAGACAGGAAGATTAGCCTTTGAATCCTGAATAGCCTTGAAGTACAGTTAAATCAAAGCCTCAGATGGTGAAACTGTAATGCATTTAAATGAAAATTAAAATGAAGAAGAAAGCACTTTTTTAAAACTAAAAAGAAAGCACTAAATATCTCTTCTCTGGATTTGCTTCCTGCAGCTTGAGTGGGGGACAGAGGAGGGAGTAGATGGCCTCTTGGAGATGCTTCTCCACTTCTGAGTCCCTGGACTTGAAGAGGAGTGAGCCAGGAATATGAACTTGACAGGGAGCGTAGAAATGGGTTCCAACCAGAAAAATCACGGGAGGCAAGGAAGACGAGTTCCTTGAGATGGAGATGCCTTAACTTGGAGGAGAGCTACCTCCATTCAAAGATCCAACTGCTCTTTTATTCATTTTAGAAGAAATTAGAAGAAATGAAGGAAGATACTGAAGCCTGAAGAGTTTGAGGACTGACTGGGAAACCCAGACTGAAATCACAGAATAGAGACCATGAAGTAGCTACTAGCAATTTATTTCAGAGGAAGGCTTTGGTATTGGAAACAAATTCTTTTTTTTTTTTTCTTCCAGCACAGAGCAGATTGAAGGAAGAAAGTCTAGGTGGAGGTTTTAGGAGAACCCTGAGAATTCATATTCCTTTGAAGTTCTAATGTCTCTATTTATTTTAAAGCTACTAACAAATCTGCCATAAACACGTGGCCTGGATGGTTCAGCTGGGCTGCACTGTGTTATGGAACAAATTCAAATCTGTGGGTCATTCCCATGACCAAACAAACTTGCCCCATTACCTTCCATAAGCATAAAATTTAGGATTGTAAAATAAACTTGAACCAGCATTTATGGAATGGGTCTGAAGACCTGTGGTTAGATCACGCGTTATGGCTGCAAGGCTCCTTCCTCTCTGCTCTTGGAAACTACCTCTGTTTCCACCACCCACCACACTCTTCCTCCTTCCTCCTGGCTTCTCAGAGCTCCAGCTCCAGGCTCCCTCTCTGCCCCAGCAACACAGAGTAGCTGAGAAACTCTTCCTGTGAAGAAGGGGAGAAGGGAGCTTGGGGAACAAACGTCCATCTGCCAGTCACTCCACTTTCCCTTCTGTGTTTCAGTGTCTGTGTGTGCAGACGTACGACTCCTTCGTCTCTTTTGTATTCTCAGAATCGAGCCCAGTGCTCAGAACACAGTAGGTGCTCAGTGAGTGAAATGCAAGTCGCTCAGTTGTGTCCGACTCTTTGCGATCCCAAGGACTATACATTCCACGGAATTCTTCAGGCCAGAATACAGGAGTGGGTAGCCTTTCCCTTCTCCAGGGTATCTTCCCAGCCCACGGACAGAACCCAGGTCTCCCGCGTTGCAGGCGGATTCTTTACCAGCTGAGCCACAAGGGAAGCCCAAAGATACTAGAGTGGGTAGTCTATCCCTTCTCCAGTGGATCTTCCTGATCCAGGAATCAAACCAGGGTCTTCTGCATTGCAGGCGGATTCTTTACCACCTGAGCTATCAGGGAAGCCCAGGTGCTCAGTAAATGCCTCCAAAGTAAATGATCATTTGTCAGAGAGTCATAGGAGAGAAACTTTTCAGTGTAACTCTGAGTATAAAAATAAAATGCCTTTTAAAAAATTTTAATAACTTGTTTCACTCTGTTAATATCATAACTCACTTAACGAATTCCCTATTAAAAGGTTTTTCAGTTTCTTGACTATAACATGACTATGAACATGCTTCTGTATCTTTATAGCTGTCCAATTTCTTCCCTATACATGGAGTGTCTGAGTCAGAATATTTTCTGACTCAAGGGCCTTTTATATGAGTAGAACACCGAGGACACTGATCACCTACATTCTAAACCAGAGACTTCTAAGTCCAGAAAACTTCTCACTTCTTTAAGGATGAGACCTTTACATTAAAACAGTGACAAGAGGTAGAAAGTGGAAGATGAGTGGGCTACAGTTGAGCTTCATCTCACCTTCCTGAGTTCTGATTGCAACCCTTTTGTTCACCCAAGAAGGCAGCTGTAATCCCGAGGCTGTAAGAGGAAGTTTGTCTTTCCTTTGCCACCAGAGAGCAGTGGGCATGATTGTCGACCTGTCCCAAGCAAAGGCTGGCACCACTAGGGGGAAGGAGAGGGGCCTGGGGATGAGATGGATTCTAGACTTGTGATGTTTAGGAAGGTTATGTCAAAACACCTCTGGACTTCCCTGGTGGTCCAGTGGTTAAGAAGCCATCTGCCAATGCAGGGAACATGGGTTCCATCCCTGGTCCAGAAGATCCCATGTGCTTCAGAGCAACTGAGCCTGTGTTCCACAACTACTGAGCCCGAGAGCTCCAACTACCAAAGACAGTCCTAGAGCCCGTGCTCTGCGGCAAGAGAACCACCGCAATGGGAAGCCTGCGTACCACAACTAGAGAGTAGCCTCCGCTTGCCACAACTAGAGAAAAGCCGGCACAGCCACGGAGACCCAGTACAATCAAGAATAAATTTAAAAAATGAATTATATTTTAAAAAGAGAAAAAGAAAACACCTCTGGTGAGATAACAAAGAGCTTGGTCTACCGTTCAAGCAAATTTGTGACACTCGCGTGGAATTCAGGCTTCTCCCAGGAGGTTTTCAAGCCGACACTAAAAGCAGGTCAAATAAATTAAAAAAAATGAATTATATTTTAAAAAGAGAAAAAGAAAACACCTCTGGTGAGATAACAAAGAGCTTGGTCTACCGTTCAAGCAAATTTGTGACACTCGCGTGGAATTCAGGCTTCTCCCAGGAGGTTTTCAAGCCGACACTAAAAGCAGGTCTTGGAAAGGTTTCCTCCAGGCTCCATCCAGCCCCCTCACCCTGATTCAGCGTTTTCTCCTCTGCTGCTCACAGAGCTCACCGTCCAGTGGGCAGAGAAATACAGCCCGGAGTGGTGGGCAGCAACCTGGAGCGCAGCCAAGGCACCCCTGCACAGGAGTTGGGTGTAGAGTGTGGGAGGTTCCATGGAGTGGGTTGAGCTGCTGCAGAGATCTGGAGGGCCACTGGGAGTTAGGGAGCCGGGGGTGAAAGGGGAGGGCTCCTAGACTTGAGCAGGAGGCAGGCAGGGGAGTGCACCGCTACGGCCTGGGAGAGTGCTGGTGGTTCAGGGAGGCCCATGAGGAAGGCACCGTGTGGGGCAGGGAATGGGCTTGTCCTGCCATGGAGCTTGGATCTCATCTCCGGGGCACAGGGAGCCATTGATGAGTTTTCAGAGGAAGAGGTTGGATTGTGTCATGGAAAAATTCTTGAGGAGGACAGAAGAGAGAAGGCTGGGGAGAGAAGATGAATGTAATCATCCAAGAGAGACAACTAAGGCCGAGTCTTCATCCCCACTGCCAGCAACTCGGAAAGAAGTGGGGAGCGAGGACTTGGAGGCTGAGGGGAAGCCGACAGACTTTGAACAATGACAGGCGTCAGGGGAGGGAGAGAGGAGAAGGGGGCAAGGGGAGTTGTTGGATTTCTGACATAAGCCATGTGAAGCTTGAAGGTGCCATTACATCTTCAAGGAGTAAGGTCTCAGAACGTGGAGACTTTAAAAGTGATGAGTCTGGCTTTTTTACCTTGAATTTAAAATATCTAAGAGCTGGGACTTCTCTAGCCATCCAGTGGTTAAGATTTCACCTTCCAATTCAGGATGTATGGCTGGATCGAGGAGGTTGAGGTGGTCGAGGAGCTGGGATCCCATATGCCTCGTGGCCAAAAAACCAGAACACAAAACAGAAGCAGTATTGTCACAAATTGACTAAAGACTTTAAAAGTGGTCCACATCAGAAAACAGAAACGACTTTAGGGCTTCCTGGTGGTGCCGTGGTTAAGAATCTGGCTGCCAATGCAGGGGACATGGGTTCGATTCCTGGTCCAGGAAGATTCCACATGGGCAACTAGGCTGCTGCACCACAGCTATGAGATGTGGTCCACAGCTGCTGAAGCCGTGCACCCTAGACGCGGTGCTCGGCAACAAGAAAGCCATCGAAATGAGAAGCCCACAGACCACACCTAGACAGTAGCCCCTGCTCCCCTCAACTAGAAAAAGCCCACAGGCAGCAGCAAAGACAAAGCATGGCCAAAAATAATCAATACTTTTAAAACCTTTAAAAAATGTAAAGAGGATGAGATGGATGGTTGGATGGCATCATCAACGCAGTGGACATGAGTCTGAGCAAACTCCAAGAGACAGTGAAGGACAGGGAAGCCTGGTGGTCTGCTGTCCATGGGGTCGCAAAGAGTCGGACACCCCTGAATGACTGGACAATGAACAACAACAAAAAACTTCAAATTAAAATATCTGAGGCCTACCCAGATGGAGGGGCTCAGTGGGCAGTTAGCCCTGCATTCTGCAGAGAGATCCAGCCTTGTGAGGGATGTATGACTTCAGTCTCACATCTGTCTAAGGTTCCCAGGAAGTAGGCGCTGAGAGAAGGACTCATATGTGTGTGGTTCACCATGGAAACACTCCCAGGGGAGGCCAGAAGGGAGTGGGAAGTGGAACAGGGAGGAATGAGAAGCAAGTAGATTTGTTTCCCAGGACTGCCATAACAAAGCACTGCCATCTTTGTAGCAGGTGGCTTAAGCAACAGAAATATATCGCCTCACAAGTCTGGAGGCTAGGAGTCCAAGGTCCAGGCAGGTTTGGTTCCACGCCTCTTTCTTAGCTTCTGCTGGTTGCTGGCAGTCTTTGGTATTCCTTGGCTTATAGATGCATCACTCCAATCTGACTTAACATTCACATGGCATTCTCTCTGTGTGTGTTCAGTTCAGTTGCTCAGTCATGTCTGACTCTTTGCCAACCCATGGACTGCAGCACACTGGGCTCCCCTGTTCTTCATTATCTCCTGGAGTTTGCTGAAACTCATGCCTTTTGAGTTAGTGATGCCATCCAACCATCTCATCCTCTGTCATCCCCTTCACCTCCTATCTTCAATCTTTTCCAGCATCAGGGTCTTTTCCAATGAGTCAGTTCTTCGCATCAGGTGGCCAAAGTGTTGGAGTTTCAGTTTCAACATCAGTCCTTCCAATGAATATTCAGGACTGATTTCCTTTAGGATGGACTGGTTGGATCTCCTTGCAGTCCAAGGGACTCTCAAGAGTTCTCTATAGCACCACAGTTCAAAAGCATCAATTCTTCAGCGCTCAGTCTTCTTTATGGTCCAACTCTCTCATCTATACATGACCACTGTTATAGCTTTGACTATGTGAGCCTTTGTCAGTAAAGCAATGTCTCTGCTTCTTAATATGCTGTCTAGGTTTGTCATGGCTTTTCTTCCAAGGAGCAAGCGTCTTTTAATTTCATGCCTGCAGTCACCATCTGCAGTGATTTTGGAGCCCAAGAAAATAAAGTCTCACTGTTTCCATTGTTTCCCCATCTATTTGCCATAAAATGATGTGACCGGATGTCATGATCTTAGTCCTTTGAATGTTGAGTTTTAAGTCAGGTTTTTCACTCTTCTCTTTCACTTTCATCAAGAGGCTCTTTAGTTCCTCTTCATGTTCTGCCATAAGGGTGGTGGCGTCCGCATATCTTAGGTTATTGATATTTCTCTGGGCCATCTTGATTCCAGCTTGTGCTTCATTCAGCCTGGCATTCTACATGATGTACTCCGCATATAAGTTAAATAATCAAGGTGACAATATACAGCCTTGATGCACTTCTTTCTCAATTTGGAACCAGTCCATTGTTCCATGTCTGTTCTAAGTGTTGATTTTTGACCTGCATACAGATTTCTCAGAAGGCAGGTAAGGCAGTCTGGTATTTCCATCTCTTAAAGAGTTTTCTAGTTTGTTGTGATCTACACAGTCAAAGGCTTTGGCATAATCAATAAGCAGAAGTAGATGTTTTTCTGGAACTCTCTTGCTTTTCCGATGATCCAGTGGATGTTGGCAATTTGATCTCTGGTTCCTCTGCCTTTTCTAAATCCAGCTTGAATGTCTGGAAGTTCTTGGTTCACGTACTATGTGTGTGTGTGTAGTGCTGTCCAAATTTCCAAATTTGTGTTCAAACTTTTTATAAAGGCACCAATCATATTGGATCAGGACTCACTTGGCTCCAGTAAAACCTCATCTTTGTTAATTATATCTGTAATGAGCCTGTTTCCAAATAAACATTCTGAGACACCAGAGAGTACTGTTTCAACGTGTGAATTTTGTGGGGACAAAATTCAACCCACTACACCAAGCAAGGGCTCCTGCAGCCTCACCCCTCGGGGCAGCTGTGAGAATAAGCATCATCTCAGAGCTGTCCCAGGCCGAGCTGGGCTCTCGTGTTCCCACGCTGACAGTCTAATGACCTTGGGGGTGTGGAGGAGGGGACAGATACTCCGTGGTGCTTCCAGTGTTGCATATATCTTTGTGTGATTAAGAGCACACCAAAATACCTTTTTAAAGAGACCCAAGGTGATGCAGAAAAAGCATGGCATTGCCCATTACAATGATTGTCAAGATAGAAGATCATTGGTTTGCCAAAAGAAGGGCTCAAAGTCAAAAACCCACACCCCAGAAGCAAGAAGAGCAAGAGGGACCCAAGAAGGAGAAGGAGAGGTGGGATGGGGGAGCCAGGAATCCAGGTGATGAAACCCAGTGTCTCTTACAATGAAATCTTTGGATCCCAATCCCAAACATCAAGGCAGCTGGTTGACCAAATACCGTTGGTGACAAAAGGGCATTTTTAAAATCAGGACTGAAACATCTCAAATTGTCTATGGTCATCATTTCGGGCTTCACATGTGCTGAGAACCAAGATGAAGAAGATGAAGGCTCTGGGTCTAGTCAGCTGGGGTCACCCCACGGTGGTGGGCAGTGTGGGTACACTCATACTTTCCGATGGTTGGATTCTAGCTGCTGCAGAGTTTCAACAGTAAACACTCTGGTGGTGACTGCAGCCTGAGTCATGTTAAAGGAAACATCAAATAAAAGCAAAAAAAACCTCTGATTAGAAAAACATCATCTAAGACAAGAAGTCTGGTGTCTGAACACACTCATCCAGTTCCCAGAGCTGACCAGAAGACTTCCAATCAAACCGCAATGGGTAACAAAACATTTTCTCTGTATTTTTTTTTTTTTTGAAGACTCTTCAAAGATAGGACCATCTAGGAGATCAAAGTTGAAAGAACAATCATTATTGTTACATATTTCTTTTAGAAGGGGATGTGCTTCTCAGAAGCGTTCTCTAAGGGGTAGCATCCTCACTCAAACCATGTGGTCTGAGATTGGAAGGGGACCCAAGGAAAGTCAGGGGGTTGCTGCCTAAGGAAGGGGTACTGGGTGCTCGACCGGCAGAAACAAAGGATGTGTGAGCATTGGCTCATCAGTCTAGATCTCCCTTTAGAGACAAAAGGGAAGGGTATGTGGGTCCAGAGGAGCAGACAACTCCAATAGTGGTAGAGGTCCTTCATAGCTCTTGCACCTAGGAAGAAATTTTAAAAGCTGAAATATTGCTGGCAGTTACTATTAAAGGATTTACTTGTTAAGTTGCTAAGGAAGTTGCAGAAACAGATGGACCATACTACTTAGGAGATGAAATCTCAAGAGTTCCTGGGGGTTATGGGGCCCCATTTCCATCCCTCCCTCACTCCATCTGGACTTTGATGTGGGCTGTGGCAAAAATACCACCACTTGCCAGCAGAACTGCAGAGTTTAAAATATGATAACTTCACGTTGCTACACGGATGACATATCTCAGTTACCATCTTGGATGTCAGCTCTGTCTGAGACTCTAGCCTTTCAATTCCTTTTATCTGCCGGGCAAGTAGACACTTTCTAAATGAATAGGAAAAAAACATGAACTTGTAAACAAGCAGTGGACATCTGTTATGCATCTGCAGACACCAAACTCAGGGCTGGTTAGGTTCACATGTAATTTAATTTAATCTGCATAATATTCCCGAACTGATTATCAGAGTGGTATCTTCAAGGAACTTAGGCTCTAGCTTGGAATATAATCATAATGGAAAAAAGTTACATGTAAAAATAATAGATAGCGGTATTGGTATAAAGATAGGTCGAACTGATTATCAGAGTGGTATCTTCAAGGAACTTAGGCTCTAGCTTGGAATATAATCATAATGGAAAAAAGTTACATGTAAAAATAATAGATAGTAGTATTGGTATAAAGATAGGTATATGGATCAATGGAACAGACTAGAGAGTTCAGAAATTGTCCTATACATATACAGCCCCTTGCTTTTTGAAAAGAAGCCAAGGAAATACAATGGGAAAAGAACAATCTTTTCCACAAATGGTACTGGGACAGCTGGTTATCCTACATAAGAAAAGGAATCTTAACCCTTACTGCATACTGTATATAAAGCATAATCCCAAGTGGATCACAGGCCTAAGTGTAGGAGCTGCTGCTGCCTCTTCTAAGTCGCTTCAGTCGTGTCCAACTCTGTGCGACTCTGTTGACGGCAGCCCACCAGGCTCCCCCGTCCCTGGGATTCTCCAGGCAAGAACACTGGAGTGGGTTGCCATTTCCTTCTCCAGTGCAGGAAAGTGAAAAGTGACAATGAAGTCGCTCAGTTGTGTCTGACTCTTCGCGACCCCATGGACTGCAGCCCACCAGGTTCCTCTGTCCATGGGATTTTCCAGGCAAGAGGACTGGAGTGGGCTGCCATTGCCTTCTCCGAAGTGTAGGAGCTATTGTTCTAAAAACGTTAGAAGAAAACACAGGAAAATATCTTAGTGACTTGATTTGGGGAAAGATTTCTTAAATAGGGCACAAGAAACATGAGCAACAAAAGAAAAAAATAATACATTGGAGATTCATCAAAATTGACAAAGACTGACTATAGGCCTTTCCAGGTGGTGCTAGTGGTAAAGAACCCGCCTGCCAAAGCAGGAGGCCTAGGAGATGTCGGCTGGATCCCTGGGTTGGGAAGAGCCTCTGGAGAAGTGCATGGCAACTCACTGCAGAATTCTTGCCTAGAAAATCCCGTGGACGGGGGAGCCTGGGAGGCCATAGTCCACAGGGTCGCAAAGGGTTAGACACGACTGAAGTGACTTAGCACACACACACACACACACACACACACACACGACTACAGGCCACAAAGAATGTGGGAGGAAGATTACAACGTTCGATACCTTTCTTGTGGTGGTGTTTACACAGTTACAAACACAGTGTGAAACTCTCCTAATTGAATACTTAAAATTGGTGGATGTTTATTGTATGCAAGTGATAGCTCAATAAAACTGACCTGACCCCAAAATGAAGCCTGTATCATCCTCAATTCACAGATGAGAAAACTGAGGCTCCATGAAAGGTAAGCAACACGACTGGAAAACTAGCAAGCAGTGGAGGTGGGCTTCAAACCCGGGTGTTTGAGGGCACAGTTCATCTTCTTTCTTTAACATCTTGTTGCCTTCCTTGCTGTTCACTCCATAACCAATTAGTAAAGGCTCATATTAAAGGAATCTAACAGCTAGCAGAATAAGGCATGTCTCAGATGGTCCCATGTCAAAGAATGTACGGGTTAGTCTTCCCTATCTAATTCTTACTTCAAAGCCCTGCCTTCCCCTGGCTCCTCTCATGGGTTACTGACCTACCCAGGGCATGTGTGGGCTGCCTCTGAGACGCATGGTTCTCCAAGGCCATTCTTAACCCAGAATCCCACTGGCCCTGCCTTCGCCACCTAAGTCTTTGCTTCCCTCATCTCCACACTCAGATTGACCCCGAAGGCAATGGCACCCCACTCCAGTACTCTTGTCGGGAAAATCCCATGGATGGAGGAGACTGGTGGGCTGCAGTCCATGGGGTCGCTGAGGGTCGGACACGACTGAGCACTTCACTTTCCCTTTTCACTTTCATGCATTGGAGAAGGAAATGGCAACCCCCTCCAGTGTTCTTGCCTGGAGAATCCCAGGGACGGGGGAGCCTGGTGGGCTGCCATCTATGGGGTCGCACAGAGTCGGACACGACTGAAGCGACTTAGCAGCAGCAGCAGCACCTTCAGTTACTTTTGCCTGGTTTTGCTCGGCCCTACTCGATTTTGTGCTTGTTTATCTTGTTCTTTCACTTCTTGTGAGTCTTGTCATCTACAGACCCAATAAGTCCCTAATGCATCCATCGGCTTCATGGAATGCTGTTTTTGAGCTTGTGTGCCCCTCAAAACACCCAAGCCAGCCTCTGTTACACACTAGGAGCTGCAGGTTGCATGTGAATCTTCTCAGCACGACCTAGTTCGGGTGAACAGCATTTGTAAGGTGGCTGCTCTGTCTCCCATTTGCCTGGGGCTTACAAACACAGGGTGAAGATGTGGTCCTTGCCTTTAGGGGGCTAATAGTGCAGTGGGGAGACGGGTGTGTAAAGATGTACTTTCCCACCAGTGCAATGGACGCAGTGATAGGAATAGGAGTGAAGCCCAGGGTGTTACCGCAAGTGACACACCCACCCCGCCTGAGGTTTGCGGCAGCGTGTTGTGGTGTGCCGTGATGGAGGGTGATGTGGACAGCCCTGCCCTTGGGGAAGATGGCCTCTGCTGTATTGGAAGGACAAGGAGGAGACTTGAAAATCCTAGGAAGACATGTGCAAACGCATGGAAGTATGAAAGAGCGCACATGTCTAGGGAAGCAGAGTGTGGTAACACATGTGGACTCTAAAGGGAGAGATGGGACCTGAGCTCTAGCAGGTGCAGGAGGCTGGCAAGAGAGGGCTTTGTAACAAGAATCGAGCCCCAAGCCAGCTCAGAGCCAGGCTGACTCTGATCCAAAGACAGGAAGTAAAATCATGGAAAAAGTATTTATGGGGCTTTGACTCTGTGTGAGGCAATGTTATAATCACTTTATGCATGTTTATCACTTTTCAGTAGTAGCACCATTATTATGGAGAAGGCAATGGCACCCCACTCCAGTACTCTTGCCTAGAAAATCCCATGGGTGGAGGAGCCTGGTGGGCTGCAGTCCATGGGGTCTCAAAGAGTCGGACACGACTGAGTGAATTCATTTCCACTTTTCACTTTCATGCATTGGAGAAGGAAATGGCAGCCCACTCCAGTGTTCTTGCCTGGAGAATCCCAGGGACAGGGGAGCCTGGTGGGCTGCCGTCTATGGGGTCGCACAGAGTCGGACACGACTGAAGTGACTTGGCAGCAGCAGCAGCAGCAGCAACCATTATTAAGCCCATTTTGCAGATGAGATAACCTAGACCTAGAGAGCATAAGCAATATGCCCATAATATGGTTTTTTTAAGATGTGAACACAGGAAGTATTAGTCACTCAGTCTTGTCCAGCTCTTTGCAACACCATGAACTGTAACCCACCAGGCTCCTCTGTCCCTGGGATTCTCCAGGCAAGAATACTGGAGTGGGTAGCCATTCCCTTCTTCAGGGGATCTTTCCGACCCAGAGATCAAACCTGGATCTCCTGCATTCCAGACAAATTCTTTACCCCCGAGCCACCAGGGAAGTCCTGTGAACACAGGAAGTCTGACTCAAAAGCCCAGATTTAACCACTTTGTTACTCTTATCCCAGAAACACTGAAATGACTTCAGTTTTTTAAATGTCTCCAAAAAGCACCAGGTCTATCAGAGGGAGCCGATACAATAGGTAGAAATCTCAAATAAGGAAGATAATATTGAATGTTGAATGTGAAACTCGCTCAGTTGTGACCCACTCTGCTACCCCATGGACTATACAGTCCATGGAATTCTCCAGGCCAGAATACTGGAGTGAGTAGCCTTTCCCAAAATACCAAAGAAAGGTATTCCACTTAGAAAAATAATCAGAGGTGTGTAGATCTCTCAGTCTCTAGGATAGCAGGTCTATTATCTGGGGAAGATTATAATTTACAAACATAATGAAGTAGAACGGAGAAAGCAATGGCAACCCATCCAGTACTCTTGCCTGGGAAATCCCATGGATGGAGAAGCCTGGTGGGCTACAGTCCATGGGGTCGCAAAGAGTGGGACACGACTGAGTGACTTCACTTTCACTTTTCACTTTCCTGCACTGGAGAAGGAAATGGCAACCCACTCCGGTATGCGTGCCTGGAGAATCCCAGGGACTGGAGCCTGGTAGGCTGCTGTCTATGGGGTCACACAGAGTTGGACACGACTGATGTGACTTAGCAGCAGCAATAAAGTAGAAATCGGTTTATGACGCTTTCATGCCACGCTGATTAGGTCATGCCTTCTGAGCTGGTTTCAGGCGAGCTTGGTGGATCACGCTTCTTCCTGTGTCCCAGCAGCCGTGTCTACTGAAGAAGGTCCTGGTCAGCTCCCCTATGCCTGTTGTCAGATGTACCAGGACACAGAGGGGACACTGGGGAGACCCAACACCCAGCAGAATAAAACACAGACTCAGAACATGTGGGTCATACCGTCCCTTGGTATCTTAAAGGGCAGAACAAACATCTTGTTGCTCATAGAACAAAGTTCATATTCCTTAGTTTGACCTTCGAGGCCACCCACAACGACCTTTCCCAACTCATGTATCACCGCCTCCTGCCACACAGCTCTTCTCCAGCCCAAATGACCCACAAACATCCTTTCAAGCTGATTTGTGTATTCCTAGGCCTGGGTCTTCAATCTCAGTGTCGCCTTGGCCTGGCTGCACCTGCCCCGCCTTGCTCCCAGCTATCCTTCCAGGCTCAAGTCAAGGACAAGCTGGTCACTCTCCTGAGGCATTTGTTTAGCACTTATCTGCATCATTCCTCACTACCCTGCCCGCCCTCACCCCAAGGGGGCGAGACCAGTCCACGACAAGCTTGCATGCCCCCAGAGACCAGGACTGGGCCTGACAGACCCCAGGTACTCCTTAAATATTTGCTAAATGCCTGCTGCTGCTGCTGCTAAGTCGCTTCAGTTGTGTCTGACTCTGTGTGACCCCAAGGACAGCAGCCCACCAGGCTCCCTGTCCCTGGGATTCTCCAGGCAAGAACACTGAAGTGGGTTGCCATTTCCTTCGGCTAAATGACTGCAAAGTTTACTTAATTTTTTATCGCCTCCAACTCCTAAGAACGACAGAAAATTATATTTCACCGCTCCGCTCCACGACTTGGTCTAGAATCTAGTAACTCACTGGTTAGGGAGTGATGCTAGTAAGACGTTTTCCTGATGTCTAACTTAGCTCCTCCTGCCACTTTATCAGCTTACTTTGGTACTGGTCGTGCCACCTCCGTACTTTGGAGAACAGCGGGTGCCCACATTCGGAGCAACGACTCTTGGTAGAACTCAGAACTCTGTCACAAGACAATTTGCTAACACACGTAGGCGGATGACTCCTAAACAGAACCCCGCAAAGTGGGTGCCCCCATGGTGTAACTAGCCCCTCGCCTTTCAGCCCTATTTCTACCTAATCGAGGCCTGCTCTTCATCTGGAGTTTCTGTTAAATCTGTTTTTTCCCCTCTGGGTTGAATCTCCCTCAGTTGTCCCAGGGATTATTTCTGGCCTCGTCTAGTGTTTTCCATTTGAAAGAGGAAACAATACTCGTGGAAGGGTCTAGAACTTCCCTGGTGGCACAGTGGAGAAGAATCCGCCTGCCAGTGCAGGGGACATGCGTACACTCCCTTGTCTGAGAGAGCCACTCAGCCTGTGGGCCACAACTGCTGAGCCCGCGTGCTGCAGCTACTGAAGCCTGCGTGCCTAGAGCCTGTGCTTGGCAGCAAGAGATGCCACTGCGATGAGAAACCCAGGCATCACAGTGAAGAGCAGCCCCCACTCGCCGCAGCCAGAGAAAGCCTGACTGAAGCGACCACGACCCAGTGCAACCAAAAAATAAAAAAACGTATTGTAAGGATCTAAGAGAAACTTCTCCATATATTAAACCCTGTGTGTGCGCGTATAAGAGAGAGAGTGAGATAGAGGGATTGTGGAGTTTCCATTTTTATGGAGGTTCCATTCTAAAGATCAGGTTACAGTATATATAAAAAAAAAAAACACCAAAGCAGTCTAAAATTTAATGAACATAAGGTAAGCATTTGGAAACCCACTTAAATACTTGGAATAGCTCTTCTCACAGCTGGGTCCTCTGTCATTTGAGCTCTAGGAAACTGATCAAAGACCGCAAATAAGCCTTTATGTGGTCACCGCAGTCTGGCCTCAGAGCAGTAGATGTTGAGAGAGACAGAGAGAGAGCGGTGCCTCCCACAGAGTTCAAGGCTTGGCATGTTTTAGTTTTTAGAATTATTTGATGATTTTTTTAAGTTTGTATTTTTCTGGCACAGCCTGAGATTCTTCATTGCCTGGATCAATCCTAAAGAATAGTGGGGTTTGTGGCTTTGCTTTTGGGGCATTAGGTAAAAAATGTCAATCATTGTCTCCATCTACATAAACACACACACACACACACACACTCACACATGCACAGTATACTCACACACACAGAGTCACACACTCACACACACACAAACACACACTCACACAGTATACATACACACTCACACAGTATATTCACACACACTCACACACACACTCACTCACACACACTCACACTCACATCCACAATGGCGTTCAACCAAACTAGCGAACCTGTCCAGGATGAGGATTGCCTGCGGCTCTTTCCCGGGAAGAGCTGCTTGGAAGTAACCCTCCCGGCTTAGAAAAATAAGCCCAGTTTTACACTTTATCCAGCAGATGGCGCTGTGCACCACGCTCTGTAGAGCAATGTGCTCGCTGTGCGCTAAATCGCTTCGGTCTTGGCCGGCTCTTTGCGACTCTACGGACTGTAGGTCACCAGGCTCCTCTGTCCATCGGATTCTCCAGGCATGAATACTGGAGTGGGTTGCCATGCAACCCGTGTCTCTAATGTCTCCTACATTGGCAGGCGGGTTCTTTACACTAGCGCCACTTGGGAGGCCCATCCGTGGTGTCTCAGGCAGTGAAGAATCTGCCAGCAATGCGGAGACTTGGGTTCGATCCCTGGGTCAGGAAGATGCCCTGGAGAAGGGAATGGCTACCACTCTAGTATTCTTGCCTGGAGAATCCCATGGACAGAGGAGCCTGGTGGGCTACAGTCCATGGGGTCGCAAAAGTGGGACACTCAGTTCAGTTCAGTTCAGTCGCTCAGTCGTGTCCGACTCTTTGCGACCCCATGAATTGCAGCACACCAGGCCTCCCTGTCCATCACCAACTCCCGGAGTTCACTCAGACTCACATCCATCGAGTCAGTGATGCCATTCAGCCATCTCATCCTCGGTTGTCCCCTTCTCCTCCTGCCCCCAATCCCTCCCAGCATCAGAGTCTTTTCCAGTGAGTCAACTCTTCACATGAGGTGGCCAAAGTACTGGAGCTTCAGCTTCAGCATCATTCCTTCCAAAGAAATCCCAGGGTTGATCTCCTTCAGAATGGACTGGTTGGATCTCCTTGCAGTCCAAGGGCCTCAAGAGTCTTTTCCAACACCACAGTTCAAAAGCATCAATTCTTCGGTGCTCAGCCTTCTTCACAGTCCAACTCTCACATCCATACATGACCACAGGAAAAACCATAGCCTTGACTAGATGGACCTTAGTCGGCAAAGTAATGTCTCTGCTTTTGAATATACTATCTATGTTGGTCATAACTTTTCTTCCAAGGAGTAAGCATCTTTTAATTTCATGGCTGCAATCACCATCTGCAGTGATTTTGGAGCCCAAAAAAATTAAGTCTGACACTGTTTTCACTGTTTCCCCATCTATTTCCCATGGCGTGATGGGACCAGATGCCATGATCTTCGTTTTCTGAATGTTGAGCTTTAAGTCAACTTTTTCACTCTCCTCTTTCACTTTCAACAAGAGACTTTTTAGTTCCTCTTCACTTTCTGCCATAAGGGTGGTGTCATCGGCATATCTGAGCTTATTGATATTTCTCCCAGCAATCTTGATTCCAGCTTGTGTTTCTTCCAGTCCAGCGTTTCTCATGATGTACTCTGCATAGAAGTTAAATAAGCAGGGTGACAATATACAGCCTTGACGTACTCCTTTTCCTATTTGGAACCAGTCTGTTGTTCCGTGTCCACTTCTAACTGTTGCTTCCTGGCCCACATACAGATTTCTCAAGAGGCAGGTTAGGTACTTAGAGACTAAACAACAACTCAACACCAACCCCTAAACAGAAGAGTGTGACCCCCCAAAGCCTGGAGTTAGGACCGGTCTCCACTCTGATTCATTCTCCCCTATAATCTACAAGACATTATGCATCGACCACAAGCCTGGGCGTAGGTCATAAATGCATAAAACTGCTTCCCACTAAAGAATTCATTCATTCAGCAACAGCTCAGTGGTGCTTCCCATGTGCCTGGCACAATTCTCAGAGCTGGGGAGAGAGAGTTGAGTGAAACAGATGATTAGATGAAGTCCAGTAAAAACAAAGATAACTCTGTCGTGTAATGCTGTTTCTGACATGTGCGCAGAAGGAAAACTAAGCTGGCTCTTTCAGTGGGCAGGTCTGAGAGCCTTTCTGGGGAGGTAACTGTGAGCAGAGGCCTGAATGATTCTAACTAGGTGGCTCCGGCCTCAGGCGCACCTTGAAATCACCTGGGACACTTGAACCACACTGGAGCCCGGGCCCACCCAGAGCCTGCTGACTTAACTGGCCAGGGTGGGGTCCGGGCACTGGGGGTTTTAAGTCTCTCATATAATCCTGGTGCATAGCCAGGGTTGATAACCCTTAATTCCAAATAGCTAAGCAAGAAAGCATGCCCCTTGGTAGGGAATTATCCCAAAGCTAAAGAAAAGGGACTCTTTCTGGTGCTAATGGAGGCCCTGTCCCAGGCTGCTACCTGGAAGCCAGGCAAGCTGGGCAGCAGAACCCACTAAGCCAGCCAGGAGATACTTGGTGCTGTGCCAATCGTCTGGGCTGGTGAACCGCCTCGCTTCTCTGAGGATCATGGGAAGCGTGACCACTGCCCCGTCCTGCCCCTGCGTGGGGTCACTGGAGCGGCCTGCCCAGAAGTAGGGGCTGTCCCCCCATTTCTGTGTCTTAGTGTAAGGAGCACCCTTTTTCTCCCCAGGGTGACCCCCTTGAGCTGCTTCTCCAACACTCCCATCTCTTCTGACCTTGAACCTCAGCTGCCTGCCTCTCCCCTTCTCCTCTGGAACTCATCAAAGAATCTTTAAGGGGGTGGAGTCTTCAGATTAGATCTGGGACATGATGAGTGGTCACAGGGGAGCCTGAGGGATTCCAGCCCTCAGCTGCTAACCCAACCTCTACCTTCACGGGGACACGGATGGGCCATCTCCATGGGCGCCTGACAGGGAGCGGGGGACAGAGAATGCTTGGCCGCCTGTGAGCATCTCCTTGTTTCTCTTTCAGACAAGCTGGGCATTGTCCTTCCCCTTCTTTGAAATGCTGACTGGGAGTGACTCTCCCCCTCCGCCTCCCTCAGGCTCCTGGTTCAGGTAAGGTCTTTGCTCTCAGGCACCGAGATGTTGAAGGAGGCCAGTCTGAGGATCCCAGCTGGGACAGACATGCTAGGAGGAAAGACTGTGTAACGGGGTCGCCATTGTATTCGTCTTGGCACCCAAGGCCATGGTTCTCTCTTTCTCTTTACTTTTAATCATGGAAAATCCAGCTCATATACAAAAATAGAAAGAATAGTAAAGTGAAGCCCCATGGGCCCCCTCACCCAGCTGTGACAAGTTGCCAACCTTATGTCATCTCTTGTCATTAATTCCAGAGGGCAGGGGTGGCGAATTTAAAGCACATTTCAGACAACTTATCATTTTACACATAAATGTGTCAGAGGGATAGCTAAACTTTTAGAACTTTTAAATATGGCCAGCATAAAAGTCCTTTTCTTTTCTTTTCTTTTCTTTTCTTTTCTTTTCTTTTTTGGCCATGCTGCATAGCTTGCCAGATCTTAGTTCCCCGACCAGGGATTGATCCCGGGCCCCGACACAGTGAAAGCATCGAGTCCTAACCACTAGACCACCAGGGGATTCCCAACCACCAATTCTTTATCATCTAATACCACATTTCCAGTAGTCATGTACAGATGTAAGAGGTGGACCATAAAGAAGGCTGAGCGCTGAAGAATTGATGCTTTCAAACTGTGGTGTTGGAGAAGACTCTTTGACAGTCCCTTGGATACCATAGAGATCAAACCAGTCAATCCTAAAGGAAATCAACCTTGAATATTCATTGGAAGGACTGATGCTGAAGTTGAAACAGCTCCAATACTTTGGCCACCTGATGTGAGGAAGTGACTCATTGGAAAAGACCCTGATGCTGGGAAAGATTGAAGGCAGGAGGAGAAGGGGATGACAGAGGATGAGATGGTTGGATGGCATCACCGACTCAATGGATAGGAGTTTGATCAAGCTCTGGGTGTTGGTGATGAACAGAGAAGCTGACGTGCTGCAGTCCATGGGGTCACAGAGGTGGACATGACTGAGCGCCTCAACAACGACAAATACCTCATTAGCTCATACTCATATTTCTGTATCTCAGACGTCAATTCTCTTAAACTGAGATCAGATTGTTACTTGATATACACTTTATTGATTTTCCGTTTAACCCACTTCAATTCCCCAGCCTTTCTTGTTGGAAGCAGGGCAGGGAAGTAGGTGAGAAGGTTTCCTTTGACATTGACCTGAGAGGTTTAGTGGAAGGCATGTGGGTCTCAGGCTCACACTCAACCCAGATCTGCTCCTTGTGACTTTGTCTGGGGTCTGGATGAACGTCTCCTCGGGGAAGGCAAGCTTGCTTGTTAGGAGCCTCAAAATTCACAGAGAGAGGTCTGTAAAACTACTTGCCAAAAGTAAATAAACATTATACACAAACCTCCCTTATTTCCCCTGTAAAAAAAGTTATTCGTTGAGCTTGGTTCTCTGATGTGAAGTCAACTGAACCACCCAGATTTTTCTGAAGAAATGCGTTTCATGTTTCATGGCCTTGTTCTTAAAAGAAAGCAATGTCTGCCACCTCCTCCACCCCCCAATAAGCATTAAACTGCTCTTTTGAGTTTAGAAGTCATTAGAGGATGGCCTCTAGCTGTTGTTCAGTTTTTTGTTTGTGTGTTTGCTGGGTCTTCATTGCGATGGGTGGACTTCTCTTGTTGCTTTGCATAGACTCCAAAGTACATGGGCTCTCAGTAGTTGTGACAAGGGGACTCAGTAGCTCCCTGGCATGTGGGATTTTAGTTCCCTGACCAGGGCTTGAACCCACATCCCCTGCACTGGAAGGAGAATTCTTTACCACTGGACCACCAGTGAAGTCCCCAGCTCTTGGTTAGTTTTGATTCTTTTTCTATGGAAGCTGTTCACTTAGAAAGAAAAGAGGAGAGAAAAAGGAGAGCAAAAAACCAAAGTGTGTTCACAGGGATGTAGTCAGAAGCAGGATGCTGTATTGTAATTTATCTCTGAGCAGAAAGAGGTTTCATTGCACTGTATTATTTACCAGGTCAAGCCCTTTGTTGATGTAAAACCCACAGGGTGTCGGAGGTAATTTCTTAGCGATGCTTTAGGGCAGTGTATTAGTTTCTATTGCTACTGTAACAAAGCACCTCACGTGTGGAAAGCAACACAGCTTTACTGTCTTGCAGGTCTAGAGATCAGAAGTCCAAAATGAGTCTTACAGAATTAAAATTGAGTTGTTGGCCGGCATGGTTCCTTCCGGAGGCTCCAGCTGAGAACTTCATCCCCACCGTCTCCAGCTTCTAGAGGCTGCCCTCATTCCTTGGCTCATGGCCCCTCCTCATGCCGCTCAGACCTCTTGCCCTGTCATTACAGCTTTACTCTCCCCTCTGATCTCCTGTATCCCTGATAGGAAGACCCTTGTGATTATATCGAACTCCAAATAATCTCCTCATCTCAACATCTTTATCCTAAACACATCTACAAGTTTCTCCTGCCATGAGTGCTGACATGCACAGTTCCAGGGAACTAGGACTCAGACATTTTTCAGAGGTTGAAAAATTCTGAATTCCTTCCTTGGAAGGAAGGAATGAACTACTGGACATCAAGACTTCACAAACCACCTCAGAACTGTCTCCTCTCTTAAAGTCTTCCTGTTGTTGTTGTTTAGACACTAAGCCATGTCTGACTCTGCAACCCCATTGGAGAAGGAAATGGCAACCCACTCCAGTATTCTTGCCTGGAGAATCCCAGGGATGGGAGAGCCTGGTGGGCTGCTGTCTATGGGATCGCACAGAGTCGGACATGACTGAAGCGACTTAGCAGCAGCAGCAGACTGTAGCCAGCCAGGCTCCTCTCTCCATGGGATTTCCCAGGCAAGAATACTGGAGTGGGTTGCCATTCCCTTCTGCAGGGGATCTTCCTGACCCAGGGATCGAACCCACATCTCCTGCCTTGGTAGGTGGGTTCGTTACCACTGAGCCACCAGGGAAGCCCCTTTAATGTCCTCCTGAGGATGATCAATGGACATTTACATACACTGTGCCCCGGCAGACCCCAGAGCTGGTCATTTGTCAAAGGGCAGGAATTTGTGGGCCCCAAAGCAGATAACATGTATTCTTCCCTTCCCTAAGAGAAGAAATGCTTCGAAACTGTGAGCATCCATTTCTAGACAGGTATTCCATCTGCTGTAATCATCAGATGGTAACTGTTCAGGCCCTACCTGGCTTCACAGGGCTATGCAGACATTGGATACGTTTGCCATTCCTCAGGCCCAGACCTCAACAGTCAGGCAGTGTTCGCTTCCCGTCTCTCAGAATGCTGGCCCTGGGGGCCCTGATCTTCCACACAAGAAGTGTCTCTCTCTGCCTTGCTGGAGAGACCCCTGGAGAGGCCCAGAGGTAACTAAGAGGAGAAGAGAAGCCGAACTGAGTGCAGCCTGACCGAGGCACTAGGTGTGTGAGAAGCTGCCTCGGACCTTCTAGAGCAGCCCAGTGGCCAACCAAATACCACCAATGGCCCAGTCCACTCCACGGGCAGCAGCAGAATCACCCAGCCAAGGCCTCCCTGAATTACTGCTCCACAAGTTATGATAGAGAAGACAGTGGCAGCAGCGTTAGAGCCCTGGGTTTCAGGGCAGTCTGCGACACAGCAGGAGGCAATTCGGGCACTGTGTCCCGTGTCCTCTGTGCACCAGCCGCTTCCCGGAGGGTCCGAGGGTGGAAATGAGCACCACCCTTAAATCCCAGTCCAGAGCGTCATCCGAGGGCGTGGACGGGGACCGCCCCACTCTCCATAGTGATAAAGAGGTGACTCATCTCCGAAGTGGGGACAATGGAAATGAGGACTTCCAGAGCTGTTTGTGGCGACACGTGGAATAAGAAGAGCTTTGTAATCTGAGAACGCCTATTCCGATGTGACAGTTTCTAGTGGTAGTTATAGCAACGGTACTACGGGAGGAATCAAACGGAGGACACTCACTCATTCCCTGCTTGTTTGAACACTGTCTCCAAGTGTGGGTGTTGATTACCAGTTTTAAAGTAATTTGATTTTTTCATCATAACTTGTTTTCAGATTTAAGACGGGAAAAAATGACAAGGGAGAAGAAAAACAAATTACTTTTTTCCTCCACAGGAGTTTGGGATCTCATGTGGTCCTTCTAATACATTATGTAATTGTGGATTATGTAATCTGTGGACCAGTCTATTATTCTCTTCCTGTCCTGAGCTGACCCTCCACTCTCTTGCCTTCTCTGAGCCACTCACAGTTTTACGTGTGCTCACCCACAGCAGTGGAGTGTCTGTTTCATAGACTTCACTTGAGCCTATGACTAATTTAAAATCAATTGCCCTTCAGAAAGGTTGATCAAGCCTAATCCAAAGAGTGATGAGATAGCTGGAGTGGGATAAGTCTGCTTCTCTAGGGAGGACAGTTCACATGATCAAGCAGTTAATTGGAGTCTAGAAAACAGCCAGCCCGTGCAATGTACAACACTGCCTTTGAAGACATTTTGAGTGTAGTCTATCCACAGTGAGGCCTTTAACAGATCAGCAGCTGAAATCCAAGGGTTGTCAGCAGCCTCTAGGATCCGAGGCCTTTGGCTCTAAGATCTGGGAGTCTGTTCTCAAGTACTGAGACAGGTACACGGCTGCACATGTTTTTCTCTAGTAGAGTGAGATTTCTGGGCCGACTGTCCAATTTTGAATTTTAAGAACTGGCTGGGCATTTGCATACATTTTTAGCCAGGTGACGCTTTGCTCGTGGTTGACTAGCCTACTCTGACTGAAAACAGATGAAACCCAGGCATTTGAAAGCAATACGCATCAGGCCTGTCGTGGCTCCACCTCCATGGAACCACCACCACGTTGGAGGAAGGGAGGTCAGTGGCGCTCAGGCTTTAGCTTTTCTGTGTCTGAGGTTTTTTCACTCGTGTTAGTTGCTGCAAGTGAGGGTAACAGGCTCTTCTAAGGTCAGGGCGCCAGCTTCCCTAGAAGGGGCCCTGGTTATGGAGGAGTCGGCTGTGCCCTGGGCCGGATGTTGAAGGCCTGGGCTGGGAGTTGAAACCACAGCCCGAGCTCCAAGCGAGCCCCATGGCCTGGAGAGAAAGGGAAACGGCCAATACTGTGGACCCCAGCCATGATCTTTGTTTGTTTTGGCTGAGGAAAGGATGGAAGGATTCCTGTCTCCGACAAAGGTGAAATATCTCAAGGCCAAGTTCACTGGCACCCTGTGATTGCACCCCCAAAATGTCTAAGCCACAGGACACAGAGGCCATCAGTGAAACGCCCTGGAGGGTGTGAACCTGCAAACCAGCCCTGAGCCCGGTGGGCAGGGCATGGTGGGGCTGAGATGCGCATGTGGTTGGGTGGGGGGTCAACAGAAGCCTAGGGGAGGAGGAGAGCAACATCTCAAGGGAGGGACTGGGGACGAGCCTGCTTGCTTCAACCACTTGGGTGGGCTTTTGGCAAGTCCTCGGACCTCTCTCGAAGTTAGAGTTCCTTCATTGAGGGATGGGGCCGTCGTTATCTCCCTTGGGGGTCGCTGACGAGTCTATGTCGAGGATGCCTGTGGAAGGTCATGGGAAGGCGGGGGCAGGCTGGCCGGAGCTGGGGTTAAGGGTGGGAATGGTGGGGTGAACCTCATGAGAAACAGTGGGGGGCCTTCCCTGGTGGCCCAGTGGTTAAGCACCCACCTTCCAATGCAGGGGACATGTGATCCCTGGTCAGTAACTAAGTTTCCACATGCCTTGGGGCAACTAAGCTGGCATGCCGGCCTGCTACTACTGAACCCCTGCCCTCTATAGCCTGAGTGCTGCGATTAGAGAAAAGCCCACGTGCCAGAACAAAGACCAGTGTGGCCAAAAAAAAAAAACAAAAAAGACCCTGGGGCTGCAGTCAGTCGTTGTCCTCCCATCCCATCCTGGGAATAGGGGTGGATTCTACATAGGGCTTAGGGCCTCCATCAGGACTGTCTGGGAGCCAAGGAGGGGGTGGGGAGAGTGGCTCGGGTTTCCGCAGCATCGTTCCTATCCCAAGGTGTGCCACAGGCAAGGGGGGCTTGGGACCCCCCACTCCAGGCTGGGCCGACCCTCAGCTCCTAACCAGTGCTTGTACATATCCAGCAGCTCCAGATTCCAGGTTCTCTGTTTTCCCTGTCTCCTTGGCCCCATCTGGCAAGATTTTGCCCATTAAGACCAATCAAATTTGATCAAAGATGGACTTTGAATGACTATTTAGAAAGAAGATTAAGTAGCAGCTCTTTATTCCTCACCCCCCCTTTTTTGCAGCTCTTATTCTAAGCCATCCACCCCCAAAATAAACTTGCTTTCTTGGTTTGAACCAAAAATTTCCCTTGCCAGACAGATGCATACACAGCGACCGCTTTGGATTTGCAGAATTCTTCAGATACATTATTTATTAGCTCACAGGTGCCACATCTAGTTCTGATATAGACGTCAGGAAGGCTGGAGGGGAAAATGCTAAAGGAAATTTCTGTTCATGAGTGCGGTGTCTTTGAAACCCTCTCTCCATAACCATGTATTACATCTAATGTGTGTGTGTGTGTTTGTTCGTGACATCAGGAGCAGGATTTCAAAACATGTTGTAAATCCTATATTCCAGCCTCAGATTTTGCTGCATAATGGCCTTGCCTGTTAGAATAAACAAGTAAGCATCTTGGTCTCACTTTTATTGTCTTGATGAAGTCAAGGTTTTTTTTTTTTTTTTTTTTTGAAAACAAAGGCAATGATGCCTTTTTCCATTCTCCTAGTTCCAGGGCAGGAAAAGAAATGCAGCTGTAAAGAACAGATGTGTGAATACAGAGCAGGAAGGGAAGGGGAGGATGAATTGGGAGATTAGGTTTGACGTATGTACAAAATACGTGTGTAAAATAGCTGGTGGGAAGCTGCTGTGTAGCACAGGGAGCTCAGCTCAGCGCTCTGTGATGACCTAGAGGAGTGGGGTGGGGTGGAAGGGAGGTCCAAGAGAGAGGGGACAAATGTATACATATAGCTGATTCACTTTGTGTACAGCAGAAACTAGCAATGTTGGAAAGCAGTTTTTAAAAACGATGCCTTCTCCCAAATGCTTTGCATCCGCTCACTCACGAGATAATCACAGCAGTCTTCTGAGGCAGCTCCAACGTTGGCATTTGTGGAAACGAAGCCACAGAGCCACCGAGGGTCCTGGCAGATGTCACCCGTGGATAGTGACACAGGAAGGTTGGAGCCCAGATTTACCGTTTTCTGGTCTCTTACTGATGAACGTTTAAAAAATAACAATTTAAAATTTTTACTATAAAAATAATGCAAACACATGGAGAAAAAAAAAGGAAGTGGAGAAAATTAGGGAACAAAAATGACCCTTAGTTCCACCACCCAAACACAATTATTTTTTTCATCATGATACTGTTTTCCAGAGCCAAAGGGAGATTTTTGACCCAGAAAATAAACCAGTCCTCTAAGTTCATGTTGTGGGGTACTTGCACTTAGTTGCTTTGCTTGCTTTAGGTACTTGCTTTAGTTGGACTGTCACACAGATCCGCCTTTGCGTCTGGGAGACAGGTGGCGGCCCTCACGGCGTGAGCTGACGGGCACCAGAAGAGAGCAACTGGCGCCCACTCTTGTCCTCTGGGGCCATGGTGAAGCCATTTTCCAGGCGAAGTGGTCACGTCCCTCCCTGCTAACTGCCAACATGTCTCCTGAGATGAGGAGCCCATTCCCAGGCAGGACTTCCTCAGATCAACCGGCTCAGAACAAGGCTGTGATGGAAAGAGATAGGATGAGCCGCCGTTAAAACTAGCCTTGGGGATCTTTCCCAGACTGTAACAGGGGTGGGTAGTCTCTGGTAGAGGTGGGAGGGACGGTCAAGGCGCCATTACTTCCATGGCAGCCACTGCCCACACGCTGGGCAGACCTTACTTTCCAAGGATGGAGCTATCTATCTCACGCACGGGCTCCCTCACCATGTGCCTGGCGCCCCCGCCCACTGAGAGGTGGGCCTGGTTTTCCTCCCCTTGAGTCTAGGCGCTAGCCTAGTGAGCCACTGGAGAAATCTTGAGAGAGATGCTATGGGCCTTCAGAGGCTACAGCAGAAGATCATGGTTTCCACCTGACGTTCACATCTCTCCCCACCATCTTCTAAGCTCACCTTGGGAAACCAGCCTCTGTGCACTGAGGAAGCCCAAACTAGTTCAGGCGGAGAGACAGCCAGGAGAAAAGCCAAGAGAGGCCTTCAGCCAAGAGCCAGCACCCACCACCAGTCGTGTGAAAGAACAAGCCTTCAGAAGGTGCCAGTCCCGTCTTCAAGGCTTCAAGGCCTCCAGCTGAGGCTCAGTCTCTGTGGAGCGGACACAAGCCAGCCATCTTCACTCTGCCCTGACCAGACTCCTGACCCACAGAACCCATGAGTATGACACATGGTGTTTGATGCCACTAAATTTAGGGGCAAATGGTCACACAGCCCGAGTTGCTGGAACATGTGCGCCCAATGTCATCTAATGAAGAAAGACATCTAACCTAGAAAGTCGCATGTTCATTTTGTAAAAATATCACCAGCCCCAAGTCTCGTACTATAATCCTGCAATCTGGGAGCCACGATAAACCCCCTGCCTGAATTCGCCTCCCTGTCTTTACTTGACTGATTTCTCTCTCCTTTCCTACAAGTCAGAGGTGTTGTAGCTAAGGTTACCCAGGGACCACAGGAGGGCCCCACGCTCTTACTGTAGAATCCACCCTCCCTCCATGTCTCCCAGCCTCTGGTGAGTGGGGAGAGGGGTGGAGGTTTGTAGGCATGAGACACAGAGGCTTTCATGAGGGATGGCACATTGGAGGTTTGGTGAATAGTCTTTAGACACAAACTCCCAAGAGTGTGTGCTGGCTGTCACATCTAATACTTTTAACTTGGCAAAAAGTAGTACAGATTCAAGATTTAAAACTCTAAATCATGCAGGCTGAGAGGCAAACACCCCCTCATCCACTCTTTCCGTGCCTAGCAGTGAGCACTGTTAACACACAGGGAGGCCTCTTGCTGACACAAACTCTGGAAACAGACTGTCTGGCATTGAGTCCCAGCTTTGCTGGGGGACCCGCTGTGAGATTCTGGCCTTAGTTCCCTCATCTGTAAAATAAGGAAAACTTGCCTCATGTTTGTTGTGAGAGTTAGTTAATAAACGTAAAGCATTTAGAACAGCATCTAGGGGCTTCCCTGGTGGTCCAGTGGTTAGGAATCCATCTTCCAACCCAGGGGACACAGGTTCAAACCCTCGTCTGGGAACTAAGATCCTGCATGCCTTGGGGCAACTAAGCCCACACGTCAAAACTACTGCCCCCTGAGCTCTGGAGCCCGCACCACAGCCAGAGAAAGCCCATGTGCTGCAACAAAGACCAAGTGCAGCCAAAAGAAAGAGAACAGCGTCTGACACAAAGTCTCAGGGCGGGCTGGCCACTGCCACTGTTTCTGCCATCATCATTGTTATTATGAATCGTGTTTGCAGCCTTGATGGGCTCAAGAAATAGCATGTGCTGAAAGGAACCCAGAACTAGAGAAGAGGCTCCCAGACCAGAGGACACGCCTCTGGGCACAGTGGCCACTGGGAACTAGTGAACACCTTCCACTCATCTCACTGTACAGCCTTCAAGGGTTTCCAAGTCCCTGGGGCCTCTGCAGGTGTCACAAATCACGTTTCCTAGCATCTTGTCCCTGGTGGCTCAGACAGTAGAGCATCTGCCTGTAATGCCGGAGACCCGGATTCAATCCCTGGGTCAGGAAGATCCCCTGCAGAAGGAAATAGCAACCCACTCCAGTATTCTTGCCTGGAAAATCCCATGGATGGAGGAGCCTGGCAGGCCACAGTCCATGGGGTCACAAAGAATCAGACACAACTGAGTGACTTCACTTTCCTTTTTCTTTGTGGAATAAGAGGGTCAAATAGAGTTGAAACGTTGATGAAAGAAAGAAAACAAGTGAAAAAAAAAAAAGGACAAATCCTGACAGCTCAGGAATCCTGCCTGACAGGTTATGAGATGGAAATGTGATCTTTTCCACCATCACTCCCTTCAGCTTTCGTCTCTGGGGTTCTGCGAGGCTGTCACTAAACACAGCGTAGTTCCTTCTGCTTGCAGCCAGGAGGTGGTTGGAGATGAAGGTTACCCTTGTGGGTACTGAGTAGACGTTATGGAATAAAGATGCCTGTGAACTGTTTCCACCACTGGCAGTAACAAGAGAGGACAAGCGATTTCAGTTTGGTCTTATATATATGTATGCATACATATTTGTATATAAGTATGCATACCTATATATAATATGTGTGTACACATACATGTGTGTATATGTACATGTAAGTATACATACATGTATGTGTACACATATATTTATATATGCATATACATGTATGAGGTGAGGTGAGGTGAAGTCTCTCAGTTGTGTCCGACTCTTTGCGACCCCATGGACTGTAACCTACTAGGCTTCTCCGTCCATGGGATTTTCCAGGCAAGAATACTGGAGTGGATTGCCATTTCCTTCTCCAGGGGATCTTCCCGACCCAGGGATCGAACCCGGGTCTCCTGCAATGGAGGCAGATGTTTTAACCTCTGAGCCACCAGGGGGTTGCCATATACATGATATATGTGTATGTATACATATATAATTATTAAGCAAATGAGGGTTTTTTAAAAAAGATTCATTTTTATTTACTTTCTGGCTGTGACGTGTCTGTGCATGAGCTTTCTCTAGCTGCAGCGAGCAGGGACTGCGCATCATGGCGGTGCTCGGGCTTCTCACCGCGGTGGCTTCTCTTGTTGCAGAGCACCGGCTCTAGGCTTCAGTAGTTGTGGTGCACAGGCTTAATTGCTCCGCAGCATGTGGGATCCTCCTGGACCAGGGATTGAACCTGTATACCCAGCACCAGCAGGCAAACTCTTAACCACTGGACCACCAGGGAAGCCCTTCAAGTTGGTCTTGATAAAGTGGCGCTCAAGAGGGGCGGCCAGCCATACCT
The DNA here is from genome assembly GCA_006408695.1 of Aepyceros melampus. Lineage (NCBI taxonomy): Eukaryota > Metazoa > Chordata > Mammalia > Artiodactyla > Bovidae > Aepyceros > Aepyceros melampus. Next base: position 72,949 of record SJXQ01012487.1, on the reverse strand, counting down.
GCTGATAGGCGAATAGTCTGATCTCATGAGTGGAGCATAGTTAGAGACCGAGAAGTGTTCTCTTTTCTATGAGTACAAGCATTTTTGACTATAAACAACAGAAACGCCAGACTAAAATTAGCTTGAATAAGAAGGAAAATTAATTGTCTCACCTAGCCAGGGGCAGAGGCAGGGAGTCCAGGAGTCTAGCTCTGAGACTCAAGATGGCATCAAGACTCAGGACCTTTTTTATCAAGGAAAACTTTTCCAGAGGGCACACCTCTGCCCCAGACTTTATCTTACATCTCATTGGCCAGAGTTATGTCACATGACCATGCAAGGGGCGTGGAATTACCATGATTGTCTTAGACTAGTCAGCATTCACCTGAAGACTGGTTCAAACAGATGGGCCTGGAAATACAGGAAAGAAAGGCCTGCTGCAGATAAGCAATTGATGACTCCCCTTTCCTATTCCAAAAGGCTCCCTTTTGGAGGGTTTCCCTGGCAGTCCAGTGGTGAAGACCCCTCGCAGGGGCAGGGATGCAATCCCTGGTCAGGGAACTAAGACCCTGCATGCTGAGTAACACAGCCAAAAAATAAATAAATAAAAAGATAAAAATCCCCCTTCAGGGACAGGTGCAATTTAATAAGATTATATTTAACAGGTTAAGTGATGAGGAGATCTCCCAGGTGGCTCAGACGGTAAGTGTCTGCCTGCTGTGTGGGAGACCCGGGTTCGATCCCTGGGTTGGGAAGATCCGCTGGAGAAGGAAATGGCAACCCACTCCAGTAATCTTGCCTGGAAAATTCCATGGATTGAGGAGCCTGGTGGGCTACAGTCCATGGGGTCGCAAAGAGTCAGACACGACTGAGCAACTTCACTTTCACTTTCACTTAAGTGATGAGGATGGAGCAAAACAAAAGCCAAGGACACACAAAAGGAAGCTCAAAATATGGTCAAGTACAAAAAATGCACGGCATGACCTCTTCTAGGCTTGCAAAGGAGTCACCAACATGGTCTTAGTAGTCAGGGCGGGGTGTCTGGGATTCCCAGGTGGCAGTAGTGGTAAGAACCTGACTGCCAATACAAGAGATGTAAGAGACCGGGGTTCGGTCCCTGGGTTGGGAAGATCCCCTGGAGAAGGAAATGGCAATCCACTTCAGTATTCTTGCCTAGAGAATCCTATGGACAGAGGAGCCTGGCGGGCTACAGTCCATAGGGTTACAAAGAGTCAGACATGACTAAAGTGACTTAGCACGGGCAAGGAAGTCTTTCCAGAAGTTGCAAATGGTGGCTTGTGGGCCAAATGCAGCCCATGAATAAATTCTACTTGGGCCTTTCCGGAATTGTTTATTTTTCAGTTGGTTGCTTGCTAATCTCAAAAAAAAGGGGGGGGGCTGGCTATTTTAAGGTTGTTCAAAAGTATTTCTGGCTTCGCACTAAAAAATTCAGAAGCTGGAGCAGCACTGGGCCTGCCCTCTCACCTGGAGACGGCCGGCTGGAGCTGACGTGCTCACTTCTCACCCACGCTCTGCACCTGTTTAATATAATTAAAAATCTCCTTTAATTGTATTTTCATGCATTCCAAGAAGAACATCATTGCAGTTAATGTTACAAAAAAGCAGAGAGGGACATCTGAACATGCAATAAAAAATGGATTCCCAGTGAAAATAATGTATGTTTGGTATCATGTATGGATGTGAGAGATGGACTGTGAAGAAGGTTGAGTGCCGAAGAATTGATGCTTTTGAATTGTGGTTTTGGAGAAGACTCTTGAGAGTCCCTTGGACTGCAAGGAGATCCAACCAGTCCATTCTGAAGGAGATTAGCCCTGGGATTTCTTTGGAAGGAATGATGCTAAAGCTGAAGCTCCAGTACTTTGGCCACCTCATGCGAAGAGTTGACTCACTGGAAAAGACTCTGATGCTGGGAGGGGTTGGGGGCAGGAGGAGAAGGGGACGACAGAGGAGGAGATGGCTGGATGGCGTCACTGACTCGATGGACGTGAGTCTGAGTGAATTCTGGGAGTTGGTGATGGACAGGGAGGCCTGGCGTGCTGCGATTCATGGGGTCGCAAAGTCGGACACGACTGAGCGACTGAACTGAACTGAACTGAACTGGAGTTCCTTGGCTCCCTGAAGGGAAAAGGTTTCTTCTCATAGACGTTTGAGTCTGTGACCCTGGAGTGAGTTGACGGGGTCCTGAGGAAAGAAGCCAATGAGTTCCTCAGGAGAGCATGGGTGTCCCAAGACATCCTAAACCTGGACCTCACAAAGCGGCCACTGTGGGGTGTGATGGGCACCCCACTCTGATGCCTCTCCTCCTCTCTGCCCACCTGGAAAACCCTCACAGGCTCATTTCTTATTCAGGCTTTCTACACAAACCAGCGGGGCGTGGATGAAGGGAGCGGTCACGGGGGCAGCTGGGAGAGCGGCCAGTGACATCTTCTGTTGCTCCAGGATAACCTCCGAGAGTAAGTTTCCTCCTGGAAGAGGGCTGGAGCGGGTACCGAAGGGGAATCTCCCAACAGTTGTGAGGTCAAAGAGAGAAAGAATGGGTTTGGAATGAAGACTAGATTCGGAGAACGAGTCCCTCTCCGAGAATGATTTTACAGCCCGTGACTAGTTTAGCCTCTGATGTTTCACCCCAGGTAAAGAGGCCTAGGACTGAAGCCTTCTGCCTTCTGATTGGTTCAGCCTTTCGCGGCAGCCTGTGTCTTCCAGTCCAGAAACACCCACTGCCTCCAGCGAGGGATTTAGAAATTCAGGCAAGAATCTTTCGGGCATATTGCTTGCAAGGCAAAGCTCTTTCCCCAGAATCAGGTAAAGAGGTCCCCGAGCAGATGTGCACACAGATGGGCCTTATCCGATTTCCTGTCCATCTACACCCACATGCTGCTGGCTCCCTGGGAAGGTTCGATAATGACAGTGACTCAGGAAGCCAAAATGCGAATTATGTGACCTGCATGCAGGCAGGACCCAGTCCATGGGTGGTTCTTGTTCAACCCACTGTAGCAAGCCTGGAAATAGCAGCCATCTTGCTTTTTTAAAAAAAAAAGGGATATTGCAACACGTGTGTTCCTGAAATAACACGTGTTTGTTAGGGGAACCACACTGACTGAAACTGCCCACACTGGCCAGGGACCATGGTAACCCTGTGAGTTATTTTACGAGAGGAGATCCTGGTAAGGAACACAGAACTCATAAGCCACCACCCACCAGAATAATTCAGGAAAGGTCAAAAGGAGACACCACGTATCCTACCACCTCCCAGAATCCTTCTCGCTGGCATCCATCTTGGCTGAGCAATGCGTGCGCCACCAGGAGGGACCCTGAATCAGAATGATTGGCCAGAGACAATCTGGAAACTCATTCCGTCTCCATGAAACCCAAGCCATGCGGTCGAGCAGTTCTCCTGGGTCCCCTCACCCTCCTGTTCTCCGCTCAGGCACCCCTTCCCAATAAAGTCTCTTGCTTTGTCAGCTCGTGTGTCTCCTTGGACAATTCATTTCTGAGTGTTAGACAAGAGCCCGCTCTCAGGCCCTGGAAGGGGTCCCACTTCCTGCAACATGTTCAGTGTGCTGGAAAGAGAAACCAAGAGAAAGAGAGACAGACAGAGACTAGACCCACTTGCAACCTTGCTTTTGACCCCCTGCCTCACACACAGCAATCACCCTGCCTTCCCACTTACCCAGCCATCTTCACCCACCTGGTCTTCATCACAATGGCAAAGCCTGCGGTGGAACCTGAACCAGGAAATCAATTTACCAAGATGTTGCTAAAGCAACTGAAAATCCATTATCACATTATACGCTTTACTGAGCTCTGAACTGCAGAAAAGCAAGTACGGGGGCTGTCCCCTGGGGTGGCAAGTAGGGACAGCTGCCATCCCCCTAGACCTTGAGGGGAGGGAGGCCTGGGGCCTGAACTGCTGCTGGGACCCTGTGGTTCAAGGGGAAGAAAGAACAAAGGAACTCAAAGGAGGGCTGAGTCTGGCCTGGCCAAGGGGAGGCCTCGCTCAGACACTGGATTGACCCCGGGCCGGGAAGTCTGCCCACCTCCACTCACACTCCTCGGCCTGGTAGGGCCATTTGATGTATATTTTAGAGACTCGTTTTGATAAAATTTCGTCAGTGTAGAGATCCTTGAGGAAGAGAGAAAAGTGCAGGAAGTTAGCAGACTGATGAAGTAACTGCTGGGAATCTGAAGGAAGACAGCCTGGCTCTGCAACCTGGCTTTGCCTTGTGTGACCTCCAGCTCTTTGCCTCAGTTTCTCTATCTGTGAAATGGGTGTGATAATAGCCTCTTAGAGGAATAACAAAGGATTGTTATGAAGATAACATAAGATTGTACAGGTAAATCTGGACCCAGTGCTGGACACAAAATGCTCAAATAGTGTTTATTCCTCATCCCTGAAATGGAAATGAATATGCACCAAATATGAGTGAAATTAACAAACACAATTTATCCCTGACACTACAGTCGGTAAAAACAAGAAGTCAGGACTCCCCTGGTGGTCCAGTGGTTAAGACTCCGCCTTGCAGTGCAGGAGACATGGGTTTAATCCTCAGTCAGGGAAGATCTCATATGCTGAGGAGCAGCTAAGCCCGTGTGGCACAGCTACTGAGCCTGAGAGCTGCAACTACTGAGCCCACATGCCTGAGAAAGCCCATGCTCTACAACAAAAGAAGGCACCTCAACGAGAAACCCACGCACCTCTAGGAAGAGTAGCCCCTGCTCTCTGCAAATCGAGAAGACCCAGCACAGCCAAGACCCAGCACAGCCGAAAGTAAATAAGTAAATAAATACTTTTTTTAAAGTCAAATGAGAGCATATCCCTGACATATCTTCACAGAACACTGAACACCTTTCAGAGTCCAATAAAGTGATTTCAAAGAGGCCTGGTATTTTTCAACAGAGAGGAAGAAAAATTAAGTCTGGAAGTATTTGTTACATTCTTCAAACGTGACTATCACTAGAGGGAAAAATAGTTATAATAATAATTGACGTAATTAGTACTTTTTGCGTGCCAAGTACTGCCTGCAGATTATTTTTCTTACAATCTTTCCAGGTCGATAATATTTTCAGTGTAAAAGTGAGAAAATTCCAACACAGGTTAAGCAACTTGGCCAAGGTGGTTCAATTAGTAAATGGCCGAGCTGGAAATGGAACTTGGATCTGTCAATGACAATGTGAAGACAACAATATCTGCTAAGGGCCAGGCATATGCTGGCCTGTCCCTCCGCTGCTTCATCTACTCCTGACACCACTGCTATCGGGCAGGTGGGCTGTGGGGCTCAGTTGCTGTCATGTCTGACCCTGTGACCCCATGGACTGTAGCCCACCAGACTCCTCTGTCCATGGGATTCTCCAGGCAAGAACAATGGAATGGGTGTTACTTTTTTAACCTTTTTAAAATTTATTTTTTAAATATTAATTTATTTATGCCAGCATGGAAAACTCTTAAAGAGATGGGAATACCAGACCACCTGACCTGCCTCCCGAGAAATCTGTATGCAGGTCAAGAAGCAACAGTTAGAACCAGACATGGAACAACAGACTGGTTTTAAATCAGGAAAGGAGTATGTCAAGGCTGCATACTGTCACCCTACTTATTTAACTTATATGCAGTGTACATCATGAGAAATGCCAGGCTGGATGAAGTACAAGGTGGAATCAAGATTGCCAGGAGAAATATCAGTAACCTCAGGTATGCAGATGACACCACCCTCATGGCAGAAAGCGAAGAATTAAAGAGCCTCTTGATGAAAGTGAAGAAGAGAGTGAAAAGGTTGGCTTAAAACTAAACATTCAGAAAACTAGGACCATGGCATCTGGTCCAATCACTTCATGGCAAATAGATGGGGAAACAATGCAAACAGTGAGAGACTTTATTTTGGGGGGCTGCAAAATCACTGCAGATGGTGACTGCAACCATGAAATTAAAAGATGCTTGCTTCTTGGAAGGAAAGCTATGATCAACCTAGACAGCGTATTAAAATGCAGAGACATCACTTTGCCAACAAAGGTCTGTCTAGTCAAACCTATGGTTTTTCCAGTAGTAATGTGCAGATGTGAGAGTTGGACCATAAAGAAAGCTGAGTGCCGAAGAATTGATGCTTTTGAACTGTGGTGTTGGAGAAGACTCTTGAGAGTCCCTTGGCCTGCAAGGAGATGCAACCAGTCTATTCTAAAGGAAATCAGTTCTGAATATTCATTGGAAGGACTGATGCTAATGCTGAAACTCCAATACTTTGGCCACCTGATATGAAGAACTGACTCACTAGAAAAGACCCTGATGCTGAGAAAGATTGAAGGCGGAAGGAGGAGGGGACGACAGAGGATGAGATGGTTGGATGGCATCCCTGACTCAATGGACATGAGTTTGAGTAAGCTCTGGGAGTTAGTTGGTGATGGACAGGGAAGCCTAGTATGCTTCAGTGCATGAGGTCCCAGAGTCAGACATGACTGAGCGACGGAACTGAACTGAACTGGTGCCAGCCCTGGGTCTTTGTTGCTGCCCTCAGGCTTTCTCTAGTTGCAGAGAGCAGGGATGGCCTCTCTCCAGTCACAGTGCAGGGGCTTCTCACTGCGGTGGTCTCTCTTTGGGGAGCACAGGCTCGCAGACTCAGCAGCTGTGCCTCTTGGGCTTAGTTTCTCCACGGCATGTGGGATCTTCCCGGACCAGGGATGGAACCTGTGTCCCCTGCACTGCCAGGCAGATTCTTAACTGCTGAACACGAGAAGTCCTTAGATATTATTACTATTATGCCTATTTTATACTTGGGAAAAGATCAATCATGAACCCAAAGTCTCACAGCCCCGTAGAGGAAGACACAGGCATTCACTCCAGGTCAAGGCGGCCTCAAAGCCCAAGCTCTAATCTGTCACCAGCTTGCACCCTTTGTCTCAACAACAGCAGAAAAACTGCATGATAAGAGCCCTCCATCGGTGTGGACAGCCTGACTTAATCCTTTATGCAGAAGAGACCGTGATTTCTTTCCTCACACCACAGATAGTTCTTAACCAACATTCTCTCCTAGGAGAGTGTGTTCAATGTCCCCTCCAAAGGATATGGCTCTCAATCTCTCATGACGAACTCATAAACTCAAGGTTGAGGGAAATAGCATCTCTAAGAACATGTGGCTAAAAGAAGAGCAAGGGGTATTAAAGTAGCTTGGATTTAGAAGGACTTTATAAAAAAAAAATTGGAATAATTTTATCTGGACTTATTACAAGATCTCTGAGCATCCTGAGTAGCACAAGTCTTATAAATCTGTGATTTGTGAGTCCTGCAGGTGGGACTCTCTTATGAACAGCCTCTGCTTTGAGTCATGATCCTCCAACCTCACGATTTTCTTCCAGAGAAACAGGTGAAAGGGACTAGTCAAAAGTCTGGGTTTTCACCCTACCCTGTTTCCTTCTTAGTCCTCAACCTTTGGTTTATGGGTTCCCCTGGTGGCTCAACAGTGAGGAATCTGCCTGCAATGCGGGAGATGCAGGAGACAGGAGACGTCTCAATCCCTGGGTCAGGAAGACCCTGGAGGAGGGCATGGCAACCCACTTCAGTATTCTTGCCTGGAGAATGCCATGGACAGAGGAGCCTGGCGGGCTACAGTCCTGGGGTTGCAAAGAGTCGGACACGATTGAAAGGACTTGGCATGCATGCACGCTTTGGTTTGTAACAAGTGAGAATACGTTTTAAGTCTATGAAGGGGAGACAACAAAAAGATAGGATTGTCCTCTAAACCAAGGGTCCCCAACCTCCAGGCCACAGACCAGTACCTCCTGTCGGATCAGTGACAGTGTTAGATTGTTAAAGAAATAAATTGCCCAATATATGTTATGGGCTTGAATCAGCCCCAAACCATCCCCTGCCCCCACTCGTGGTCCATGGGAAAACTGTCTTCCACAAAATCAGTCCCTGGTGCTAAAAAGGCTGCCCTAGACACATACTGATACAATAGTCACAGACCAGATGTGGCTGCTACTGCTGAGTCGCTTCAGTCGTGTCCGACTCTGTACGACCCCGTAGACGGCAGCCCACCAGGCTCCCTCGTCCCTGAGATTCTCCAGGCAAGAACACTGGAGTGGGTTGCCATTTCCTTCTCCAATGCATGAAGGTGAAAAGTGAAAGAGAAGTCGCTCAATCGTGTCCGACTCTTAGCGACCCCATGGACTGCGGCCCACCAGGCTCCTCCGTCCGTGGGATTTTCCAGGCAAGAGTACTGGAGTAGGGTGCCATTGCCTTCTCCAGATGTGGCTATTCAAACATAAATTAAAATTAAGCAAAAAATTAAAAAGTCAGCTTGTCAAGCACACAAGCCACATTTCAAGCGCTTTCAAGAGCTTCATAGCTACCTATGGCTGTGATATCGCTAGGCACAGCACAGATCTGGACACTTATTTTCAAGAACGTCCTTGGCTCCTCCTTCGTCCCATATTTTAATCTAATCAGTGAGCAGGTCAATGTCCTTTACCCCTCTCCCCGACCCCGATTCAGAAAGCAGAGTTCTTTATTTTAGAGGGTTAGGTTGTGCTACAGCCTGACTTGGGTTGGGAGTTAGGACACATGGGCGTGATTGACACACAGCGTTGTCTTTTACTGCGTATTTCTGGCTGCCCTTTTCCTTTTTCTTTTTGGCCAAACCATATGGCATGGGAGATCTTAGTTCTCAGACCAGGGATGGAACCCACACTCCCTGCAGTGGAGGTGCACAGCCCTAACCACTGGACCACCAGGGAAGTCTCCCTCCTACCACGTCTTGGGGTCTCCCTGGCTTCCCACACCTCAAAAACAAGATATTTCAATACATTTATATGTGCAACTGATTCACTTTGCTGTACACCTGAAACTAACACATTATAAATCAGCTATACTCCAATAAATTTTTTTTTTTTTAAAAGAGATGTTGACTTGATCAGTGATTTTCAACATAGACAAAAAGGGTATCAGAATCATGGGATGTAGGGAATTCAGGATTCTTTCCAACTGTGTGGTCCAGACTATTCTTGATCACCTTTATTAAAAGGTATTTGTTCTATGTCAGGAGAAGGCAATGGCACCCCACTCCAATACTCTTGCCTGGAAAATCCCATGGACGGAGGAGCCTTGTGGGCCGCAGTCCATGGGGTCGCAAAGAGTCGGACACGACTGAGCGACTTCCCTTTCACTTTTCACTTTCATGCATTGGAGAAGGAAATGGCAACCCACTGCAGTGTTCTTGCCTGGAGAATCCCAGGGACGGCGGAGCCTGGTGGGCTGCTGTCTATGGGGTCGTACAGAGTCGGACATGACTGAAGCGACCTAGCAGCAGCAGCAGCAGTCCTATGTCACCTCTGCCTTCTAGATGACAGAAAACAAACTCGACAGGCCCCCCTCCCCCACCCCCTGAGATCCCAGGTGTGACCTCCTGGTCCCATCCGGGCTCGAATCACTGCTACAGAAGATCTCCTGCTGACAGAAGTGCGTCTCATCCCTGTAGAGTGTTGGGTGGAAAGAAGACTGTCAATGACCCAGGTAACCTCCCAGATCCGTGGCAATGCTTACGTTCTGTGAGACTATGATTTCTGCAAAACACCGGTGTGAACAGCTCAGCCTCCTCCCTGTGATTCATGCTGCCAAGCAAAGGAAAAGATAATTAGCCTTAAAAATGGGGGAAGGTGGGGGACTGGGGGTGGAGCAGATATGTTGGATGGTTCTGTCATGAGTCACAGAAATGTTTTGCATAATAGAGTCACTGGGAGATGCCCTGGGTTGCTTGAGGAAGGAGGGGGTGGTCACTTTCCCAGCTCCTCTAGAGCGATGTCTGCAGACTCACGAGATGTCCCAAAGCTCCTCTCATCCCGGGAGCTCTGTGCACAACTGTTCCCTGCAGAGGAGGCTGTCTGTGTGCCCGACTCCCTTCACAGCTCTGCTGAGACCTTCTTCCCTCGTCTCCAGGGCGGTGGGGAGAGTCAACAGAAGTATTAATATTTATCAAGCATCCACTAAGCCTAGAATGAGGGCTGGATGAGGAATAGGGAAAGAGGCAGGGAAAGCCAAATAACCTTCAGGCCCTGGTCTCCAGAAACTCTGTGTCCAGCCTCCTCCCCCCATATCACTCTTCAGGGGAGAAAGAGAGAGTGTGGAGATGAACAGAAAGTAAAGCCCTGTGTTTAATTCTTCTTCTTTTTTTTTTTTTTAGCCACACCTAAAAAAAAGCATGCAGTATCTTTGTTCCCTGATCAGGAATCAAACCCATACCCCTGCAGTGAAAACACTGAGTCTTAAGCACTGGACAACTAGGGAATCCCCCACAAGAGGCAGGGAAAGCCAAATAACCTTCAGGCCCTGGTCTCCAGAAACTCTGTGTCCAGCCTCCTCCCCCCATATCACTCTTCAGGGGAGAAAGAGAGAGTGTGGAGATGAACAGAAAGTAAAGCCCTGTGTTTAATTCTTCTTCTTTTTTTTTTTTTAGCCACACCTAAAAAAAAGCATGCAGTATCTTTGTTCCCTGATCAGGAATCAAACCCATACCCCTGCAGTGAAAACACTGAGTCTTAAGCACTGGACAACTAGGGAAGTCCCCCACTTACCCCACCCACCGCCCAATCTCAGTTCTCATTTATTCACTTGTAAAGTTTTCTCAGGTGCAGGGATGATGAGCACACCCGGAGGCTGACAGTTTACTGAGAGGAGTGAGGCTCAGGGCTGCTGGCCCTGCCCCAGTCTAAGCTGTTTCTGTTTCACCCTGGTCTGGCAGTCCATTCTGGCTCAATGGCCCAGATGATGACCTAGGACAGTTAGACAGCTCTCTTCAGACCAGATTTCCTCCAACTCCCCTGGAAAATCAGGATCCAGGCTCCAATTCCCATAAAAAGATAAACACACCAGTTTCACACTTCTTCCTAAATTATATTTCTACAAAATTTCCAACTCAACAGGGATTTTCTATTACCATAGCAACCCCTGTGCGTGAACAGCAGACTCCAGAGGGAAGGGGATGGAAATGCAGAAGTCCATGCTTCAGAGCAGTGTGTGGAGAGAGGGGCTGGGTTGGCCAGGCTGGCTGGCCACAGGGCTGGCCCTGCCAGGAGGGTCTGATCTGGGTCCCCAGGGTTTGGTGGTCTGTGGTTTCTTTTGCAGCTGTATTTGCCTGTAAGTTACACAGCCTGGAGGTCCAAGAACAGTGACATTGCCCTGGTTTTCACTTGACTGGCACAAGCGCTTTCTATCTTCTTCTTTCTTTTGTTCTTCTGTTTGTTTTCAGATGATGTCATTCGGTGGCATCATTTGAAAGAGACAGGAAGCAAACAAAGCAGAATAAGATACAGGGATGAAATCAAAGAGTCGGATATGAATAGCTCCAGCATCCTGAGGCTCAGAGCATCCTGTCCCCTTCACAAAGGTGCAAACAGTCCTTTGGTCACTGTCCCTTCCAGGTCACAAGGCCATGGCTACAAAAAGCCTCCATTCAAGAGGCTTCAGAAACAATAAGAGCAATAAACAAACGGCAGCATCCCTGGTGGCCAAATCAGGCGCGTTCCTCCCCATGAAATGGTCTGTTCTCCAGGAAAGGAAATGGCCTACAGTCAGTGTTAAGGGAAAACGGATGGACAATGGCAGGGCTGACGTCACGCAGGTAAAGTGCTGTCCCCAGGGCCTGGATCTTGGGTTTGCTACTTTAAAATGCAGAAGTTTTGTTCCCAAGGGTAGCTGCATAAAAAGGCAGTGGGATTGCTTTCTCTGGGTCCCGGTCTGTGAAATAGGTTGATTCCTACGACTGGACTCGTCACTGAAGTTCTGGAGAATGTTCCCTTGATTATTATGTGTGTTAGTCGCTCAGTCGTGTCCGACTCTTTGTGACCCTGTAGACTGTAGCCTGCCAGGCTCCTCTGTCCATAGAGTTCTCCAGGCAAGAATACTGGAGTGGGTAGCCATTCCCTTCTCCAGGGGATCTTCATGACCCAGGGATCGAACATGGGTCTCCTGCACTGCAGGCAGATTCTTTACTGTCTGAGCCACTGAAGTCATTATATTTGTGTGTATGTGTGTGTCTTGCTCACATACACATAAAATTTTCCAAACACCTAAATCTCTAAGTAATATAGGTGGTGGCATTTGCACATGTTTTAGACTCCTACACACATTCTTCTGACATCAGGGCAGGTAAACGCAGAGACGTAAGTCCTGGCAATAACAAAGCACGGAGCATATCAGATGCCCGGTGACTCACTGCCGGATCTTCGCTCCTGCTGCGCCTTCTCCCTGGAGCCCCTGTCTGTACTGCCTTCTTTTACTGACTCCTATGCATCCAGCAGTGTATCTCTGAGCCTCCTCTAACACTAAGTTTCTTTGACACCCCCAGGCTTGGTTAGGAGCTTCACCTAAAAGAAGGTTTCTTAGGCAATGTGACATTTCCTGCTTGCAATCTGACTAAGCTGCCACTGGGGCATGGAAGTAGGTTTGCTAGAATTTGGCAGACAGTGCAGAGCAGGAAAACAGAGCAGCAAAAACAATATAACAAACTTTGTCCCTTATCAAACAACTGTTGTGGGTAGGTGGGGGGGGCAGTACAGAGGGCTAAGGGATTTAATAGCTCATGTAAATTCCCTCCAAGGCAGGTATTCCTGTGCCTGGTTTACAGATAAGAAAACTGAGGCTTAAAGAGAGCAAAAAAAAAAAAAAAAATTCCCTAAATGGTAAGTGAGTAAGTAAGTAAAGTCACTCAGTCGAGTCCGACTCTTTGTGACCCCATGGACTGCAGCCCACCAGGCTCCTCAGTCCATGAGATTCTCCAAGCAAGAATGCTGGAGTGGGTTGCCATTTCCTTCTCCAGGGGATCTTCCCAACGCAGGGATCGAAGCCGGGTCTCCCGCATTGGAGGCAGACGCTTTAACCTCTGAGCCACCAGGGAAGCCCCTAAATGGGGATTAATGTAAAGCACAGTGACTCTAGTTAATATTGTGTGTGTGTTCTTAATCACTCAGTTGTGTCCGACTCTGCAACTCCGTGGACTGTAGCCCAGCAGGCCTCTCTGTTCATGGGATTTTACTAGCAGGAATACTGGAGTGGGTTGCCATGCCCTCCTCCAGGGATCTTCTTGACCCAGGGATCAAACCAGAGTCTCTTCCTCCTCCTGCACTGGCAAGTGGGTTCTTTACCGCTGTGCCACCTGGGCAGCCCCATAGTTAATATTACTATATTGGATATTTGACAGTTAGTAAAAAAGTGTGTTTAATATATGTTGCAAAGACTTATCATGATAAGTCTTGTTAACATCCATCACATACAAAGTAACAGATTTTTTAAAATCTTGATGAGAACTTTTAAAACTTTGTTTAGCAACTGTCCATATAAATATATATTTATACTGTATATGTGATAGGTGCTAAAAAATAGTCATAAAAGTTCTTGTCAAAAAAAAAATCTGTTTCTCTGTATGTGATGGATGTTAACAGGGCTTACCATGATGATCTACTGTGATGATCGCTTTGCAACACATTTAAACACCCAGTCCCTGTGTTGAAACTAATATAATGTTATGTGTCAATTATATGTCCATAAAAAAAAGGTCAGTACTCACTTTATATTTATATCATAGCAGCATAACAGTGAATGAAATAAAGTAACATTTGAAAAAAAATACTTCCCTAAGTCAAACAATTATCAGATAGGAAAGCTGGTATTTAAACACAGAAGCTGGGCCAACATCTTTGGTCTTAACCTCTGTGCTAAACTGCTTCCCATGGTGTTCTCTTGGTCCAGGAGTGTAGACAAAGACTCTAAAACAAAGTGATGTGGCCGTTTTGTGCCAGTAGCTTCCTGCCTCCTTTGTAAGCTTTGGTCAAAATCCCCGCCACAACCAATCACAAGCTAGATTCTAAGGAAGCAATGCCAGGCATTGTTGGCTGGTGCAGAGACCTGGGCAGTCAGCCCCGGGAAGGGGTGCACTTTGCTTGGAGGTCACTCAGCATTCTTGCTTCACGCTCCATTGATTTCTAGCCAGAATGTATACAAGTCCTGAAAGCTGGAAGCTCTGCCTCGGGTTTAATCTACACACAGTCTCTTCTTTTTGATTCTTTGTTGTTGTTGTTGTTGTTTTTAAATATTTATTTGGCTGTACCAGGTCTTAGTTGCAGAAGATGGGATCTTGGTGCTTTGTGGCATTCGGGATCTAGTTCCCTAACCAGGGATCGAACCACTTGGGTCCCCTACACTGGGAGCTTGTAGTTTTAGCCACTGGACCACCAGGGAAGTCCCTTTGTTCTGATTCTTGAGGTTTAAGGTTATTCTTCTCTTATTCAAAGTTGTGCTTCTAATGAAAATGCCTGAAGGCTAATTGGAAAATGTCAGACCCCATCAGTCATGAAAAGAGAGGCCAAAACGGGCTGTCTGATGCCCCAGACGTGTATGGCTCCGCATGCGGCGTAGTCTCCTGTTCAGTGCGAGGAGCTATGTCGCTCCGAGAGGTGTCTTGCTCCTCACCCCATCCTCTCCACGTGGCCCCTGGGGAGGTGACGGCCAGAGGCTGCATGAACAGGCTTGCCTCCTCTTCTTGCTACCCAGAGGGGCCTGAGTGAGTCCATTTTGAGTCTTGGGTTCTTCATCTGTAAAATGAGGGCACCAATGCCCCCTCATACAGATGTTGGGGAGAGATTCAATAAAATCATGTCTGTATACACAGCATTTGACAGCAATACCTAGAACATAGTGTAATACCCTGGTTCAGTAAGTAAATCTGGCGGTAGACTTCAGATCAGCCGACAAGGGAGGTTCAGTTCTATTGGAAATCCTTTGAGTCACTTCAAACGCCCTTCTGACAATAAAGTTCCTATCCTGAACTATGACTCACCTGTTTGTAGAGGCAGGAAGTACAAAGAGATGAAGTCCCAAGAGAGTGTGGAGATCAGGGGGAAGACCAGAGTGGGAGACGACAGTGGGAGAGGAGTCAGAATTCTATGTGGCCCCCCAAGCTTCCACTTCTGGTATGTGTGCCCATCTCATCCCCTCCAAGAGGGAAGCACACTGCTGTGTGCAGGACTGCCTATGGGGCCAGGTTTCTAGGACCTGACGGAGGCCTCCAGGAGCTGAGAACACTCCAGACAGCCGCAAGTGAGAAGGCAGAAACCTCAGTCCTACACCCCCAGGAACTCAATTCTGCCAACAAACTGGATGAGCACGGGACAGGATGCCCAGCTCCAGTGAGACCATGGCCCCAGCCGACGTGTTGATCTCAGCCTGGCGAACCCCTGAGCAGAGACCTCAGCTACACAGTGCCCTGACCCACAGAAGCTCCATCCTAGATGATATACGTGTATGGTTTTACACTGCAATGTCTGTGGTATATTCTTGGCCAAAAAGTTTGTTTGGGTTTTTCTGTACCATTTTATGGAAAAACCCACGCACACGTTTTTTGGTCAACCTAATCGTTTGTTATTCAGCCTAGAAGCTACCTCAGTGAGAAGAACAGAGGTTAGAATTCTTCTTGGCCCTTTCCTGTTTCCCCTAGCTGTAGAGACGGCACTTAGAGAAGGCAAGGAGGAGGCCTGGAGGTTAAGTATCTTCCAGTTTTGTGTGCATCAGCTCTCCACACCTCTGGCTCCACCAGGGGCTAAAGCTTGGGCTGGCTAAGATCCTGCCCTCCCAATGCAGGGGGCCCCAGTTTCATCCCTGGTCAGGGGATTAGATCCCACATGCCACAACTAAGACCCAGCACCGCCAAATGATAAATAAACAAGCAAAAGGCACTCAGGCTGCAGAGTAGCCTGTGGGAGGCTCCTCAGCACAAAAAGGTCAGGGCCTGGGCTGGAATCTGGGCCCCTGGCCTTCTAGCAGGATCTTCTGCTCCACAGTCCCCAGTGCGGGTGGATGCGGCAGAAGGCGGGAAGGGTCCGTGGCCCAGAGGGGAGAGGAGAGCAGCCCCCGCCTCCTCCCAGGTGGACCGCAGGGGAGCCTGAGGGAGAGCCCCGCACAAGGGGGAGTGCAGAGAGCAGGAGGCCAGAGGGGACAGGCCCACAGGATGGCGAGAAGCTCCTCTCGAGCCCCCAACCTTGAGCTCAGCTGATCAGGCGAGGCAGCCTCCTTCCGGGCCTCCCTGCCTCCAGCCTCTAATCCAGCTCCATATTGTTGCCAGAGGGATTTCTCTAAAATAAAAAGTCCCTTATTATCCCTTCAGTGATTCCCCCCACCCACAAGTCGGACCAGCCCAGTGAGATCTGCAAGGGGACACTGACTCTAGGACTCAGGAATCGTAGGCGCACGTCTCGAACATCTGACTCGCAGAGGCTGAAGGACATTTCCTACCTTACATAAGAGTGGTCTGGGCTTCCCTGCTGGCTCGGATGATAAAGAATCCACCTGCAATGCGGGAGACCTAGGCTCGATCCCTGGGTTGGGAAGATCCCCTGGAGGAGGGCATGGCAACCCTCTCCAGTACTCTTGCCTGGAGAATCCCCATGGACAGAGGAGCCTGGCAGGCCACACTCCCTGGGTCACAAAGAGTTGGACACGACTGAGCGACTAAGCACAGGGGTGGTCTGGATGGAGGCCACTGGAGCTGGCCCAGCTGCTCGCCCTTGAGACTCCTTCTCCTCCCCGCTTCCCACTCCCCTCCCTGCAGGTGAGTTTATTGCCTCAAGGCTGCAAGCTATTTGCTGCAGCTCCACATCACGACTGTATTTGAGGAACACAGGACAAGAATACAGGAATACGAGTTCCCCATACGAGTAGCCACGACTGTCTCCTTCGTTAGGAGAATAAAGTGCGTTTCTGTGGCAAACCCCGGCCAGATACAAGCACAGGTGCCATTGGCCAGCACTGTGTCACCTGGTCACTCCCGCCTGCAATGGACACGGTGAAGATGGGGATCTAGCCATGCAGTCATGGTTAAGATGTGAGGGGAGGAGGATCCCAGTCGTACTGGGACCGCTAAGGCCACGGGAGGCCCCTTGCTCGCTGCCCAGCATGGTGGGGTTCACACAGGGCTCCCGGAGCTGCCTGCCCTTCTGTGAGGTTTCAGCTTGGACGCTCCTCCGCACCTCGCCAGCCTGGCTCACCCTTGCTCCTGCTCACAGCTCAGCTCAGCGCGTACTCTGCACCCTCTCCAGCATCCTACACAACGTCTCCCACAGCACACAAGGCTGTTGTTAGACTGTAGGCTCTTCTGGGGCAAGTATCGTATCCCAGTCTTATTTCTCAGCTTTCAGGCCGAGGAGCTGCTCATACCCACTCTCTTTTATCCCATATCCCATATCCGATCCATAGCAAATCCCACCAAAACCATGGTTGCTAAGTAAAGATCAGTGACCTATCTTTAAGGTACCCTGGTCAAACAAATGGGACATCCAATGCTTCACCAAAGGAAAAAGGCCAGTGGGAGCATCCATCCTCCCGCAAGCAGTTGGGGTGCATCGTTTCCCTGGAGAATTCAAAAGCAACAATAAGGCTGACGTAAAGTAAAAAAAAAAAAAAAAGGCAAACCCCACCAGGTCTCTTCTCAAAATCTACCCAGACTTGGGATGCCTATATCCCATCGGCTCTCTCTTGTATCACTGCCCTGGTCCTGCTTATACCCTTCCCTCCCACCCCAACCAGTCAACTGTCACCACAGCAAATCTGTCCCTCCTCAGCCCTGAACCCCTAGATAGCAACCATTTCCCTCAGTGGTGAAGTCAAAGATTTTTCTGTATCTTATAAGACCTATGTAACCTACCTCCACCCCTTATTTCTCTGATCTCATCTCCTATCACTGCCCTCCTCACAATCAAAGCCCCTGCCATGTTAATGACTCCTGAATGATCTCACCAAGCACATTCTGCCTCAGGGCCTTTGCACGGCTTTCTCTCTGTCTAGACAGCTCTGCCCCAGATGTCTACATGGCATGACTCTCTTGTATCACTGCCCTGGTCCTGCTTATACCCTTCCCTCCCACCCCAACCAGTCAACTGTCACCACAGCAAATCTGTCCCTCCTCAGCCCTGAACCCCTAGATAGCAACCATTTCCCTCAGTGGTGAAGTCAAAGATTTTTCTGTATCTTATAAGACCTATGTAACCTACCTCCACCCCTTATTTCTCTGATCTCATCTCCTATCACTGCCCTCCTCACAATCAAAGCCCCTGCCATGTTAATGACTCCTGAATGATCTCACCAAGCACATTCTGCCTCAGGGCCTTTGCACGGCTTTCTCTCTGTCTAGACAGCTCTGCCCCAGATGTCTACATGGCATGCTCCCTCACCCCCCGCAGGTCTTAAGTCATCATTGCAGTGTGGCCTTCTGGATGCCCCACCAAACACAGCCCGTACGTCTCCCTGTATTTCTCTTTAGGCATTTCTCTAACATAATCTAAATTTACGTGCGTGATTTGGTCCTCTGTCTCCATCACCTTCCCCGTAGGTTATAAACTCCACGAAGGCTGTCTGGTTTTCTGCTGTGTAGTTGATACCTAGATCACCTAAGAGTCATTTAACAAATATGGATAAGTGATTGATAAGATGAATGCATTCCCAGCTAAATGCCTGGTCCATAGGAAAACCTAGGAAAAGTATTGAACTCACAAATGACTGACTGAACTGGCAACTGTGGACTGGAGAGAATGGATGTGCTGTGCAGAGGCTCTGGAGAGAAGCTGGCATTAGGGCTGTGAGTCTAGAGCCAGGCGTCCCAGCCTTGGGGACAGAGTGTGGGGCAGGAGAGGGCTGGGGCAGGGAAGAGGAGAGCGATGACATTCAAGCCATTCATTCCAAGCAGGATTAATTTCAATTAACCTCCCGAAAGACAACTCAATTCTGTTTCCTCTTTCATCCTTCAAGTTCAAGTTCTATTAGAAAAGCTGCTGCCCACGGCATGAATCTTGATTTAGAGGCTAGGAGGAGGGCTGTTTCTGTGCAGATGGAGGAAAAACACAAGAATTGGCAGCCCCACTGACTTTGCTGGGTGGGCAGCCAAACAGAGGCCCAGTTGTGCTGGTGTGGAGACTCTGCTGTGGCCAAGAGATAAAGCAAGGAGCAGAAAAGGGAAAAGGAAGACGCTGGTGCGGTGCCCAAACCTGGCCGCTGCTTGGCCGCTGCTGTAACACAAGCTGTGTCTGTGACCCATTTTAACTGCAGCTGGTCGTGTGTGTCAGAGTCAGATCTGGGCAAATGTGGTGGCTGTTTTTAGAATCCAGTTCCACTTGGATGTTTGGTACCAGGTTTCTCTCTGTGGCTGCTGTTCAGTTGCCAAGTTGTGTCCAGCTCTTTGCGACCCCGTGGACTGCAGCACGCCAGGCTTCCCTGTCCCTCACCATCTCTTGGAGTTTGCCCGCGTACATCCATTGAATCAGTGATGCCATTCAACCATCTCATTCTCTGTCAGTTTCTCTCTGGTGCGTGGTTACTAAAGCTCCATTGCCCCCAACCTGGAAGAGACCATGTGCCTCTCCTGTTCAGAGTCAGAACAGGTCACATCAATCAGATGCAAGGAAGGATTTGATTTTGTAGCCACAGGCACCTTTCGAGTCCTGAACATGGATGCAAATAAGCTCCCCACAAGGCATCTCCAAAGTGGAAGAAAATTAAGCTCCTGGACACGTGGCCATGAGTGCCACTGGACACAGCGGTTGGTAACTTACGATTGTAAAGGTCAAGCAAGAACAGGCGAGTGCGGGAAGGCACTGCACAGCTTTAGCGACTATAACATTTGCTATGGTTCCAAGTTTTCATTGGCTTTTTTTTTTTTTTATAGTCACCTGCAGAGAAAGAATGCAAATCTTATTTTAAAAACTTATGTGACTCTATTTACTTGGATTTCCTTTAAATTGTAAAACACTCACTAAATCTTAAGAATGGCTTCCTGCAAAATATTCTAGTTAAGACAAACAGGGAGCTTAATTTTATTGATGTTGTAAAATAGGCAACTTAAAAATGCTTACTGTTATAGTGGAGGATAAATGGTTCCAAGAGCGGCATAAAATGGGAAGACTCAACTAACGGAGTCTATTCCCATATTTATATAATTATAATTTTATAAGCAAGGTAGAAATGCCAGCAAATTGTACTGCAATTAGGTCTTTATTAATTTTAAAACCTGAAAGAAATATGTGGCTGCTGGTGTTTCTGGAGCTGAGCTTAATCAAATTAATACTAAAATCTCACTATTTCTAATTGCCATAAAATAAAGTTGTTGGCACTCTGCCATTGCCAGGTTTCCTCGTAAGGAGAGCTCTGGTAGCAAACGATTTACAGTCTCATTCTTAGAAATTCCAGGCAGGGGACTTCCCTGGTGGTCCAGCGGCTAACGCTCTGCGCTCCCAATGCAGGGGACCCACGTTCAGTCCCTGGTCAAGGACCTAGATCTCCCATGCCACAGCTAAGAGTTCACAAGCCACAACTAAAGATCCTTCATGGGCAGATAAGCCCCGGTGCAGCCAAATAAATAAATAAATGTTTAAAAAGAAAGGAGAAATTCCAGGCATTTACCTGACCTAGATGTTTACTAAATTCTCCAGAAGCTTCCATGGGAGGAAACCAGGGGAGCAGGGAGATGGGGCAGGGACTGAAAAGTGGAATAAAATTTCCTTTAAAACATGTGAAAATGGATCATGACATAAATCAAAGGTCACGTTTGTTTTCAAATTTGAACAGTTGCTAATTTCCTAATCTGAATTAAAAAAAATTTTTTTTAGAAAGTATAATTAACCATCAGAATCCTACAGTTCCTCTTAAATATTATTTCTGCCAGATTTCTTTGAAGAAGCCTAATAAGTAACCAATTTCTACTGAACTGAATTTCCATATTCATAAAAGAATTACTAGAAGTTGTTTATAAATCACTTTAGCCTTCCACAGAGAACTTTTTATTATTAAAATAGTAAACGTGGCTATATACCACTAGCGTCATAAATACAGCCATGATTGTCTCAGAGTTTTTGGATAATCCTGATTCAAGTCATTTTATTTTTTCCACTGAGGGCAATTAGTTAAATGTGTAGCTCAATGAGATTTAAATTTTATGAGCTTTCTTTTTCATTAAAACCAAATTCAGAGAAATTAGCAAGAATACTTGGTGAGGCCACATGTGTTAGTTTTGAGTCTGGAAATACTGTCACGGTGGCTACAAACTTTTTATTGAGAACTATACTACTAGAGCTGAAGGGATCATTTTAATTTCTTCCAGTTTCTCTGAGAGAAAAGCTCTACCCCAGGTAGAAGGGACATGCCAAGTCTCCTTTGCAACTGGATGGCAAATATGACTTTAGCAGGATCTCATTCCCAGGCCATGGGATAAAGCCCCGGAGACAGGAGATGCCCAGGCTAAGGGACCCGAGGCACCACAGTTCAGCTGAGGCACCTAGCTAACCAGTGGGCTGTCCTGTTGCCTCACTTGCCAAATGAGCCTGAAAATACCTCCCCCCCACCTTGAATTTTTGCAAGATCATATGTAATGTCTGTGAAGCTGTCCTGTTGTGAACTGAGCTGGGAGCCAGGTGCCCTGAACCCAAGGGCCCGAGAACCTGGACAGGAGCCTGGCTGAGATGCCTGTGTAGCTGAGCTGGGCTGAGGGGCAACAGACACAGAAAGCCTGGCATGCAGGGTGGCCCCTTGGCTGCAGGAGAATCCGGGAGGGCAGTGCAGGGCTGAGCACCGCAGCTCATGGCTGAGGGCCTGCTGCCTCTGCTCAGATCCCAAGATCTGGAGTGAGCTGTGTGACCCTTGAACTACAAACCTGACCTTGGCTACTGTGGGGGAGACGCTCTGTGGGACCTGTAGAAATAGCACCTGGGGCTATGAACTGTAAGGTACTAAGGTGCCCCCTCCTCTTCTTTTGTAAGTTCATGTTAATGAATTTTAAAAGTAATTAATAGCATTCCTTCTCTCTCTCAACCCACTTCTCATCCTTGCCTTTAAGAACCCCCTCCCATCCTCCTGGGGAGAAAGTGCTCTTTGTTGACTGAGGAAGATCACAAGAAACATTGCAAAATGTTCCCAGTGAACAGCCTGAGCTCTCTTTATAAAGGAAAGGAAATTTCGTGATCGGCCCCAGATTCGATGAGTCACCAGCATACACCTGTGGACAATTAAAGCTTCCTCTCATCCAACCAACTGTGGATCCATACGTACGTGTAGTATATAGCAGTTGGCTGAACACAGTGTAGCCTTGGATACCAGGAAACCCAACTTTCTCAGTCTCGTTGCTAAGGCAATGGGAGGTGTGGGTGCGGGTTGCCCTGCGAATGTGTCTCCAGGCCGTGCTGCCAGCAGGGGGACCCGGGACGGGGGTCGGGGAGAGACGTGCCCATCTCTCCAAGGCTTCATCTGAAAAGGCCGCAGGAACAGCACAGTACCCTGTGTCACCAGTGGCCAGGGAGATTCTAAGGGGAGCCCTACAACACACTCTTAGAGGGTGCAAGGCAGTCAGGAGGAAGGTTGGGGGGGGGAGGCACAGACAGTCAGCCGAGGTGGGATGAAGGACAGGGGTGCTGGTGAACTGGGGAGTCTGGGGTAGCGGGGGACAGGAGCTATCTTGTGAGGAGAAGGCTGGATCCAGAATATCACTGGCACAGAATGAGAACATCCGGGACGCAGTCCCAGCCACAAAATTCACGCCAGCCATTATGCGTGTTAGCCTGGTTAATCCTATAACGAGCCCCCAGCGTGTGGCTGAAAGGTCAAACTGAAGGTTTTTAGAATATTCTAAAGATCAGATAGGAGACAAATGTATTAAAAGGAGAAACCACCCGCCTCTATTCCACTACTAGTTTGATCAGAGAGCCTATGTTTACTCTGTTTGCATCAGATTCGACCCTCAGAGCCCAACATCCCCTGCAGGTGCAGGAAGGGGACAGCCCTTACTCTCCTTCAGGGCCTGGCATGTAGAGTCACTCTCGCGTGCCCCTCAAACCAAGCAGTGTCTCCGGTCTTCGTGGCCTTGAATCTCTGTCTCCAACCTGTTATTTACGACTGGTATTATTTTGTTAAGATCTATAGGTTTTCCTAAGATATAGGAAGTTCACTAGTGGCACAGTGGATAAGAAACCACTTGTCAATGCAGGAGACACAGGTTCGATCCCTGTTCTGGGAAGATTCTGCATGCAAGGGAGCAATTAAGCCCATTCACCACAACAACTGAGCCCATGCTCTAGAGCCCGAGAGTTGCATCTGCGGAGCCTGTGTGCTACACCTACTGAAGCCTGAGGACCTACAGAATGTTCCCCGAAACAAGAGAAGCCACTGCAATGAGAAGCCTGTGCACCTCAACAGAGAGAGGCCAGCGCCAACGCTCACTGCAACTAGAGAAAGCCCACCCAAAGCAGCAAAGACCTAGCACAACCAAACATAAATAAAACAAATTTTTAAAATAGAATCTAAAAATAAAAATTTTCAAAGATATAGGAAGTTCACAAAGACACACAGGCAATGGGTCATTGAAGTAATCAATAATGAAAAATTCATAAAATTTTGGATACAGTGGTAGGTCAAGGAACAGATAGATAGGAAAGCTTGCCTAGGAAAAATCTAAACTGAAGATGTGTGAGCATGCGTGCTTAGTCGCTAAGTCGTGTCCGACTCTTTGCGACCCCATGGACTGCAGCCCACCAGGCTCTTCTGTTCATGGGATTCTCCAGGCAAGAATACTGGAATGGGTAGCCATGCCCTCCTCCCGGGGACTGAGTCCCAACTCAGGGACTGAATCCAGGTCTCTCACATTGCAGGTGGATTCTTTATGATATGAACCACCAGGGAAGCCCAAACTGAAGATAGTTGCTAAAATTAAATCCAAAATCTAGATACCAGCTTTATAGCTACCAAGACTAATCCAGCAAGCCAGTGATGTTGTAATGATCTCACAGACATTAAAGATGCCAGTCACTGCGCCTTATGCCTACTGACTCTACAGAGGATACTGTCTATGTCCAGGGCCCTTACTACCCTCTTGAGCCCACTGTCACTCAGGTCCCAGCCGACCAGATGAAGGGAATGCTTCTACAAACTTTTCAGGCAGCAATTACCTTTTGAGGCCCAACCACGTGCCAAGCTCTGTGTTCTGGGGATACAGTGGTGAATAAGAGCATCAAGTCTCTTTCCTTTCAACATTTATAATTCACAGGGAAGAAAACTCTGAACAAGAATTCCCTTTTGATCTAGCAGGATTGGATGAACTGGACCAATCAGAGTCTTCTCTCAGAACCAGGGGGTTAGATACTGACCAGAGGAGCCAGGCAGCTGAGAGAGCATGGAGGCCTGGAGCTGAGAAGGTGCCACCATTCAAAGTCAAAAAATCCTAAGTCAAGCCATCACACATCAGGGACCACCTGTACACTAAACGTCTTAGTCCATTTGGGCAGCTATAACAAAATACTATGGACCAGGTGGCTTATAAGCAGCAGAAATTTACTCCTCGAAGTTCAAGGTCATGGTGCTGGCATGGTTGTATTTGGTGAAGGAAAGCCCCCTTCTTGGGTTGCAGATTGCCTACTTCTCACTGTGCCCTCACATGGTGGGAGATGCCAGGGATCTCGCTGAAGACTCTTATAAAAGCACTAATCCCCATCAGTAGAGCTCTGCCCTCATGAACTAAGCAGGGCCTACCTTCTAATACCATCATCTTTAGAAGCTAGGATTGCACCATATGAATTTGGGGGTGGGTGGTGGACATAAGCATTCAGACTGTAGCACTATATGACCTCTCAAGCCTAATACGGTGAATATCCCCTGTTTGGGCCCTCCAGCAGTCATTTGTTCTCTCCTGGTACTTAAATGGAGCACTGCTTTTCCTCTGGGAAATCAGTTCCTTCTCCAGTCTCATCCTTTGCTCTGGGTGGAATGGTGGAGCATGTGACCCAAGTCTAGACCAATCAGAGCACCTCATTCCTTAAGCCCAGACACTGGACCCAATCAGAGTTCATGAGATTCAGTAGTGACCATTGCAGGGACTTCTGGGTAAGAGAACACTTTATCTGGTGGACTTGGAGGTGGAGGGTGTGAGGAGCCATTGCAGCCATCTCATGGTGCTGTGGAGCTAAAGGATAACGTCAACACATAGGGCAGTAGAGCTAAAAGATGGGGAGAATACCTGGGCCCTGATCACAGTGTTTGAGGTCCTCTCAAAGCTGTGCCTGAAACCAAACTCTTCTGAACTTCAGGTGATACAGGAAATTTCCTTTTTGTTCAAGCCAGGTTTTGTTTCTAATTTTTATTCTGTTTGTCTGTTGCCATAGGCAAGTGAAATACCCCTAAATAAAATGATATAGCTTATCTGAGTTTGGGATGAGACGCAGAAGTGAAGATAAATATCAGTAAGCAAGTAACAAGGTCGCACAAGTTTGGATAGCCTGACTGAAATGTGGAGGGGCTTGGGCAAGAGGTACAAGTTCTGTGGATTTAGTAGTGATCAATCAAAATAAGGCATAAGTGAAGTGCTCATAGCTTTCTTTTTTGTTTTCCACATGGTTAAATATTTTGTGATTTTTGTATACTATTGCAGAAATATATAATTGGACTTTTTATTTAATACTTTCTAGAACTGGCTTAATTTCTTTGCACAGTTCTATCATATTTCCAAAAATCTAAAGAGAGGAATATACCACACACACACACACGCACACACACCTCACGCTGCGTTTGTGTGGTGTAGATTCTGTTTAGGCACATTTTATTTTCCCTTTCCATGTCAAGCATCCACAGCAGAAAAGTTCTCTACGTGTGTGCAGCTTTGCCCCCAGACCTGCCCCCATTTGACTGGTTGGCCCATCACTAACCACTATCCTCTCCTCCCTCTTAAGGATCCTTCTGGCAACAGGACAGATTCTCTGACTGTCCCCAACTATGTCATTTTCAGCTTTACCTTCCCTTTTCATTTTATAGAACCACTGTAAATGTGGTTTCATCTTCCTTGGGTTTATATCTGTTTTTCAAAGTGGGTTTAGAAGAACAGAAGTCCTAGGAGATGTTTCTCACAAACAGAGCTTGAAAACTAATTTGGAAAATAATGCATGCCACAACTCCCTTAGAGATTTGCAGTATACACTTTTCATTTCAAAGCTCTGAGAGGTCCTACAATTAAAATTTTATCGAGCCAACCTTCTTTCTTATTTTGCTAGCAAGAGATTCTTTTTAATGTTGTGTTAACCCCCAACAGTCTTCAGAAAAGGTATTCCACAGAGCATGGTTCGAGAAATGCTGATTTAAAATAGAGTAGAACTTGATCAGTGAGTTATAAGCAAATCTTTTGACTCTATTATTGTTATAAGAATGGAACTTCAAATAGTTTGAAGCAGATTAGGAATGTTCTTTTACCTTCTGCTTTGATGAAAGCAGATGCTTTGTATGTGCAAACGATATGAATTCATCATTTTCATTCTTTTTCTTAAATCACACAGCTCCAAGTGTTCTTCATGCAATAACCATGCTTCTTGCCAAGGAAGATGAAGACTGAGAACTGTCCTTGGATTTGCTCTTAGGGAACATGCATGCTGCAAAGAGGAACAAGGATAATAACTAAAAATATGCAGCTGAGGTAGGGCACAGCTGGGAAACTGTGGTTAAACCTACAGCAAAGGCAGGGACACTGCTAACAAAAGTGCTGTGGTTGCCTCTATTATTGCTTCCCCTCCCCAGAGGTCACAGGAATATGGAGCTGAGCGACTGTGGGTGACAGAGGTGGTGGAGTTTTCAAGATGGCAGTCACAATAGACATCTTTTCTTGTTCCCAGTGTGAAACCACAAAACATAGGCATTATATTTTGAGCACTGTGTATGCCAGGTCATAGTGCTAAGAGTTTTTTTAAGGGGCCAAGAGTTTAATATGGGTTTCCCAGGTGGCGTTAGTGGTAAAGAACCCGCCTGCCAATGCAGGAGACTTTGTCTATAAAAGAGAAAGCGTACATCACTAAAGAGAACAAATTGTCTTCCAACTCTCCGGGGGTTTAGGAGTACTCTCTACATAAAACTGAGGTACTAGTTGGAAGTGGTTTCTTATTTACCTATTGAGGTGAACCACCTGGGAGCTCGTCTATTTCCCACCTCGGTCTCCATTGGGTGACTGATGGTTCAGAGGCCTTTCTAACCTAGATTGACTGGTTGTCTCCTTAGCTAGTTGGAATGGAGAAGATCTTACTACTGACTCTCCTGGGTACTTTCTGCTTTGTCTCTCCATCCTGCTCTGAGCCCTGGCAGCTTGACCCACACAAGCTGTAAAAATGGGTTTGTTTCTAGTTGGGTTCAGCCACAAGGAGGTACTGGCAGGATACTGAGGGAGAGAGAAGGGAAGTGATGGAGGAGCATTTATTCCCCAGGGTCTGATGCTCCCGCCCTTCTGATCTTATGGACTAGTTGTGTTCTTCCAACCCGGCCACAGCTCCTGTGAGGGCGGCCTCCCCATACAGCCCCCCCCAACTTTCTGGGTTCTGTAAATCCCTTCCATGGTTATACTGTCAGTAGCCCCATCCTGCTGCTGTATCCCTTGTCCTTAAGCCTTCAACCCTGCCAATAGTTTTGTAAACACCTGTCGAGGGACTTCCCTGGCAGTCTTCCAAGACAGGGGATGCAGATTCTATCCCTGGTCAGTCAGCTAAGATCCCACGTGCCTCGTGACCAAACACCCAAAACAGAAAATAGTCACAATATAATAACAAACTGGAGAAGACTCTTGAGAGTCCCTTGGACCGCAAGGAGATCCAACCAGTCCATCGTAAAGGAGATCAGTCCTGAATATTCATTGGAAGGACTAAAGTTGAAGTTGAAACTCCAATACTTTGGCCACCTGATGCAAAGAGCTGACTCATTTGAAAAGACCTTGATGCTGTAAAGACTGAAGACAGGAGGAGAAGGGGATGACAGAGGATGAGATGGTTGGATGGCATCACCGACTCAATGGACATGACTTTGGGTAAACTTTGGGAGTTGGTGATAGACAGGAAGGCCTGGTGTGCTGCAGTCCATGGGGTCACAAAGAGTCGGATATGACTGACTGAACTGAATAACAAATTCAATGAAGACTTTAAAAACGGCCCTCTGAATTTAATGCATTAATGGTTCTCCATACATCTGATGTCCCCGATAGTCTCACGAATATTTATTCCTCTTGTCATTTTCTTGGGCTTCCCAGGTGGCACTAGTTGTAAAAAATCCACCTGTCAATGACGATGTGGACTCCATTCCTGGGTTGGGAAAATCCCCTGGAGGAGGGTGTGGCAACCTACTCCAGTATTCTTGCCTGGAGAATCCCACAGACAGGGAAGCCTGGCGGGCTACAGTCCATAGAGTCTCAGAGTTAGACATGACTGAAGTGACTGAGCATGCACGTCATCATTCTTCACCCAGAGTTTAAGGAATGAGCCATCAGTCTGGTGCTGTCAGAGAATATATGTGCAAGATTTCTTAGTGAGAAGCAATCACACGGGTTCCCTCTAACCAGGATCCTGAAACTCTTAAAGCATTATTATTAGTTCAGAGGATTTTAAGAATAGTATCATATTTTCATTTTGTTTGATTCTTCCTTACATCTTAACTTCAATTTAAGAAATTCCCCTAAAATACCCCTGGCGGCTGCTGGTATAAGTTGCCAAGCCTGAGCCTCCAGAGGTTCCCTGGCTGTTAAAGCTGAATGATTCAGACTCCACAGCAGAGAAGAAATTCAAAGGTCAAATCCATGTACCATTTTCCGCCCATGGGTCTGTGGGTGAGCAGAATGACAAAAGCTTCTCATGCCCTGGCGCCACCTCTCTTTGCACTGGTTCCCAGGTCAGGGCTAACATCCTGAAATCAAAGCCAAGTGTCCCTTCTGAGACAGGGGCTAGAACAGGCTTTCACAGTCTGTGACCTCGTGGATTGTGACTTGTATCCCAAACCTTGCTTGTCTAAACAAAAAGAAGCCTTCTTTGTTGCTTTATGTTCTTGCTGTTGAAATGAGTGATCGTAACACATGATATTAACCTTACAGGGCAGTGCTGTCTCAGAATAGCTGGTTCTCTCTAACAAACTTAAACTTTCAGAGGAATACAGGTAATGGCTCAGAGAGCTATGGGTCATTGGGGCTGAGCAGAGCTAAAATTCCTATCTCTTAGGAGCAAGAAGTGAAGTGATTGCCCCTAAATTATACAGTCTTGTTTCATGGAAAAATGGAAACTAGAACTCTGGATTTCAAATCCAGGACTCTTTCACAACATTCACCAAACAAATAGTGAGATACATGGGGAATCCGTTGAAAACATCACCGGAAGTCCCAGGGTTAGCTCTTTTATTCTTGCAGCTCATTCATAATCTAACTCTGACCATCTGATTAATATGTATGTCTCTCAATAGCATTGAATCATATATATTACCATATGCAAAATAGCCAGCAGGAGTTTGATGTATGATGCAGGGAACCCAAAGCCGGTGCTCTGTGACAACCTGGAAGGATAGGGTGGGGAGGGGGTTCAGGAAGGAGGGGATATGTATACTTGTGGCCAATTCATGTTTATGTTTGGCAAAAGCCATCACAATATTGCAATTATCCTCCAATTAAAATAAATAAAAAATATATATATATACATGTCTCTCTATCAAAGAGTTTAGCCAGAAAAAGAACTAAGTTTTAGGAGTGTGTCAGATGGGGCTCCCCTGGTAGTTTAGCTGGTAAAGAATTCGCCTGCAATGCAGAGACCTGGGTTCAGGAAAATCTGCTGGAGAAAGGAAAGGCTACCCACTTCAGTATTCTTGGGCTTTTCTTCTCTGGTGGCTCAGTTGGTAAAGAATCTGCCTGCAATGCGGGAGAATGGGATTTGATCTCTGGTTTGGGACGATTCCCTGGAGAAGGGGAAGGCCACCCACTCCAGTATTCTGACCTGGAGAATTCCATGGACTGTAAAGTCCTGAGACCGCAAAGAGTTGGACATGACTGAGCGACTTTCACTTTCAGATGATTTAACAAAATATACAAATTTCAATAATGCAATATAAACCACACTTTCATGGCCCCAGATATATTGACCTGGTGCTGTTAATGTTTAGATGGAATCCAATTCAAGACGGCAGGGATTGTGTTGGTCTTTTACATGTCTTCATGGTGTCAGATAGGGTGCCTATAATATAATTAGCACTCAGTAAAATTTGTTGTGTAGAGGAATATCGACACAAAATTTAGAAGTAGTTTTTCTTATACAAAAGACATAAGGATGTTCTTGGTATTACACAATAATTATCTGACTTTTTTCACCTTCAAATGCCTTTATATGTCATTGCTGACCTCAGGAGATATTTTCTTCTGACTTTAACTATTACTGTGTTTATACTTTATTACAAATTCCATAAGGTTAAGGACTTTTTCTGTATTATTCACTTCTGTACCCCCATGAGTGAGCCCAAGGCTTGGTGAAGAGTAAGCACTCCATAAATATTAGCTATTGTGTTTCTTTTTTACAACCCAATGAGAGCATTTGTGGACTGGCAATTTTGTGATTGTCAAAAAGATTTGCAGCTCTTACCTGCTTTCAAGACTGTAGCTAGCTTAACTCTTAAGATGCCAATGAAATACAACAAGTTGCCTAACTCTGAGCCAGACATGCACTTATAGCTTTTATAAATACAATAATAAAGTGCCAGTGAGAGTACCATAGTCCTTGGCTATGGGGCCTAGGAAACAAGAGTTCCATAAGTACTCAGTGGACATGAACCTGAGCAAACTCCAGGAGACAGTGAAGGACAGGGAAGCCTGGCGTGCTGCAGTCCATGGGGTCACAAAGAGTCAGACACAACTTAGTGACTGAATGAAAACAGCAAAGCACTTAAAAAGTCAATAAATCTGCTTCTCAGTAACAGAAAGAAATAACTTAGGCAACTCTCTCACCAGTTCTACTTTCTCACCTAAGAGGAAGTGTTTTCTAAGTATTTGTTCTTTTGAGGACCTACAGATGTCAAAGCCTTAAAAACCTCTTTAATACTAGTAACACACTGCATGATCTTAACCAAATTCCAAATGCAATCAGTTGACTAGACTTGGAAGCTCAGATGCTCAAGAAAGTACATGCCAAGCGCTTGCCAATTACATTCTGAAATAGGAGGCAAAGACGTGAATGGAAAAGGCTCTCCAAATAAAGTGATCACATGGAGGAAGGTACAGTGACAGGAAGGACAAGGTTTGCTTGGGTGACATGAAATAGACCAGTATAAGTACAACAGTTCTTAAACAAGAGATGAGATGGGATATGTGGCTTGGGCTCATGAATTCCTATTGAACACCTTAAATGGCATATAACTTAGCTAGTTATTGTTGTGTAACAAACCACCATAAAACTCAGTGGCTTAAAACAATAAGCACTCACTTTTGCTCATGATAATAATTGTGCCACGAAGTGCTTTTTGTCTTGGCTGAGCTCGCTCATAGTGGATTGGGTGAGCAGCTCTGCTAATCTTGGCTGGTTTCTCACATCTGTTTGGTAATTGGCTGGCTATTGGCTTGTGCAAGAAAGAGTTAATGTTGTAGGCTTGATATTTCTGTTTAGAAGGACCTGCTTGCAGAGCTGCCCCTTGGCTGGGAACTTGGTTTTTGGAGTGCCCCAAAAACCAAGGGGGTTATTAACTGTATCAGTTTTCTATTGCAGATGCAGTGTTAGTGTTAGCAGCTCAGTTGTGTCCGCCTCTTGCGATCCCATGGACTATAGCCCACCAGGTTCCTCTGTCCATGGAATTCTCGTATGGGTTGCCATTCCCTTCTCTAGAGGATCTCCCCAACCCAGGGGTTAAACCTGGGTCTCCTGAATTGCAGGCAGATTCTTTACCATCTGAGTCATCAGGGAAGCCCCAGACGTAACAAATTGCAAAAATATAGTGGCTCAACACAACACATTTTTCTTATCTTACAGTTCTGGAGGTCAGAAGTCTAAAATAGGTCAGCAGGACTATATTCTTTCAGAGGCTCTAGACAGTAATCCATGTCCTTGTCTTTTCAAACTTCAGAAACCATCTGCGTTCCTTGGCTCATGACCACTTCTCCTCCATCTTCAAAGCAACTTCAAATATCTTTCTCTCTCTCTCTTTGACTCTGATCCTAGATAATCTGGGGAAATCTTCCCATCTCAAGGTTCTTAGTCACATACGCAATATCCCTTTTGCCATGTGTGGCATCAGAATAAGAGGCTTCTGGGCATCAGGACTAAACATATTCAGGTGCTTCCGGTTCATTTACTGATGATGGAGAATATGATGAACGAATAAGCAGGAAATTCTAGAGATACAGTTAGAAAGCTATGGGCAATTGTTCAGGGATACGATAATCAGTGACTGGTGTATCAGACAGAAAAACAAGTTATCTATTTGTAACTGGTGAAACAATGAGTTAACCAAGACTAGTTTGGTAGAGCTTGTGGTATTTCTACATAGTCACTCAAATATTTATTGAATGTGTGCTACATGGTAGGAGTACAGCAGGGACTACATAGACGTGTCTCAATGCCATGGAGATTGCCTTCTGGTTGGGTATTTCTAAGAAGGGAACATTTAAGCTGAGCCCTAAAGAATTAGGAAGAGGCACTCTTACACAAGAGAGGAGGGGTTCCATGGAGAGAAAATGGCTTGCACAAACCCCTGGGGTTGGGATGAATGTGGTCCTCTGTAAGTGCAGTCAGAGTCCAGTGTAACTGAGATTCCCCTGGTGGTCCAGTGGCTAAGACTCCACACTCTCAATGCAGGGGATCTGGGTTCAATCCCCAGTCAGGGAACTAGATTCCACATGCAGCTACTAAGAGCTTGCATGCTGCAACTAAAGATCCTGCATACCACAACTGAGACCCAGCTCGGCCAAATAAAAAAATAAAAATAAACATTAAAAAAAAATCCATTGTGGCTGTAGTGTAGAGACTGAGGGGAAGGATGCATCTAATGTAGAAAGGAAGGTAAACATGCTAGTCCCCAGGGCAGGATTTTTCTGGTCACAATAACAAGTCTAGATCTCATCCTAAGTATAACAAGAAGTCACTGAAAGGTTTTATGTCTTCAAAATGATAACTAGCGTTGAGAGGCAAGGGTGGATGTGAGAAAATTAGAGACTTGCTACTCATGTGGTCCACAGATCAGCAGCACAAACTGACTTGAGAGCTGGATGGGAATGCAGAATGTCGGTCCCTCCCCACGCCTGGAATCGGAATCTGCATTCCAACAAGATTCCCAAGTGATTCATTGCACATTAAAGTTTGAGAAGCTGTAAATTGGAAGACCATGGTAGCTTGGCTTAACAAAGTGGCTGGGAGATGGAAAAGTAGAAGGAATATCTTACCCATAGTCAAAGGCATGCAGAATTTGCACTAGAATTAAAAGCTGGCATCAGGAGGACAGGGCTTCCCGGGTGTCGCTAGTGGTAAGGAACCTACCTGCCAAGGCAGGAGACGCAAGAGACATGGTTCGATCCCTGTGTTGGGAAGATCCCCTGGAGGAGGGCATGGCCACCCACTCCAGGATTCTTGCCTGGAGAATTCCATGGACAGAGAAGCCTGGCGGACTATAGGCCATAAGGTCACAAAGAGTCAGACACAGCTGAAGCGACTGACACACACACGTGCATGCACGCACACATAAGGAGCACAATGTTCAAATCAAAGAGAAATATTAGTTACACGCAGGCACGGAACCTTAAGTCTTCTGTGTCAGAGATGTTTTCAGGCAGAAGTCCAGTACCCTGGAGAGCTCCTATAAACCAACAGTTTTCTAAAGATGAAAGTCTAAGGGCCTATACAGAGAACCTTTTAAACTCAAAACCTTGAAGTCATCCTTGACTGTATTTTTATGATGAAGCTCTGATGATAACCGGATTAAGTTCTCTGATTCCTGGAACTCAACTTCAATACCCAAAGAACCCTCTGTTCCACATGATAGAACAACCATGTGTCTGCTCTCTCTTGTGTATTCCAGTGAGGTTATAATCTTGAAGGAGGCCAAAAGCCCGAGATGAGGTGGAGGTGAAAGGGAGGCACCTTTCTGAATGTCATTTTCCCTCAAGGATCCCCTCTCTCCTGGACAGGAGCTGGAGTTTGGCCTGGGTTCAGGGATTTAACTCACAAAATAGAAACCATTAGAGCACTAACCATAGTGATAATTCTGAAAATGGAAAAAGGCCAGATTTGGGGGAGCCTATGAAGGAAAAATTAGTGGAACTTGGTGAAGGGCAGGGATACAGTGAATGTAAAGTACCAAGACTCTTGATTATGCCAGGGTCCTCCTATTGCTCTCATCTGTCTTGCCTAGAATTGTGTGTAGCAGTATACAAAATTCCAGTAAAACCTCACTGACCCAAAGAGATACCAATCATGTTACTTCCACTAAAATGATTAAAGTGAAAGACAAGTGTAAGTGAGGATGTGGGACAACTGTAACTTCATATAGTGCTGGTAAGAATGTAAAAAGGCTTCCCAGGTGGAACTAATGGTAAAGAACCCGCCTGCCAATGCAGGAGGCATAAGAGATGTGGCTTTGATCCCTAGGTCAGGAAGGTTCCCTGGAGGAGGGCATGGCAACCCACTCCAGTATCCTTGCCTGAAAAACTCCATGGACAGAGGAGCCTAGAGGGTTACAGTCCATGGGGTCAAAGGGTCGGACACGACTGAAGTGACTTAGCACAGCACAGCACGCAGGAATGTAAAATGGTACAACTATGATTTACAGAGGTCTGATAGTTTCTTCTGAAGTTAAACAGACAATTACTATGTGACCCAGCAATTCTACTCTTAGGTAAAAGATACTTCCTCAAAAAGACTTTTACAGGGATCTTTAAATCAGCTTTATTCATAACAGCCAAAAACTAGAAACCACTCAAGGTGTCCCTCAACAAGGGAAGAGACACACAAATTACAGTACATTTGCACAATGGAATATTACTCAACAATAAAAAATAGCAGAAGGTTGATACACACAAAAGCAAGAATAAATCTCAAAGACATTATGGGTAAACAAATTGTGGTACATTTATATAATGAAATATTAGTCAGCAATTAAAATAAGCTATGGATACATGCAACAACAAGGACAAGTCTCAAAAACAAGAATCCAGACAAACAAAAAAGGAGATCAAAAAAGGGTGCACTGCATGATTCCATTTATATGAAGTTCCAGAAAACAAAAGAAAACCCTAACCAATGGTTTCAGAAGATAAGAAAATTGCTGCCTAGTGGGTGGGGCAGGAGTTGAAGGGAACAGAAGACAACTTTCGGGGTGACGGAAATGTTCTGTATTTGTCTGGGGAGTTGGTTAGGTATCTGTGTGCATGTATTAGTTGCTCAGTCATGTCCAACTCTTTGCAACCCCATGAACGATAGCCTGCCAGGCGCCTCTGTCTGTGGAACTCTCCAGGCCAGAATACTGGAGTGGGTTGCCATTTCCTTCTCCAGGAGATCCTCCCGACCCAGGGATTGAACCCAGGTCTCTTGCATTGCAGGCAGCTGCTTTACCGTCTGAGATACTTTACTGTCTGGTTGCTGCTGCTGCTGCTGCTAAGTTGCTTCAGTTGTGTCCGACTCTGTGCGACCCCAGAGATGCAGCCCACCAGGCTCCCCCGCCCTGGGATTCTCCAGGCAAGAACACTGGAGTGGGTTGCCATTTCCTTTTCTAATGCATAAAAGTGAAAAGTGAAAGTGAAGCCATTCAGTTGTGTCTGACTGTTCACAACCCCATGGACTGCAGCCTACCAGGCTCCTCTGCCCATGGGATTTTCCAGGCAAGAGTACTGGAGTGGGGTGCCGTCACCTTCTCCGTTACTGTCTGGTTAGGTATACACATTTGAAAGAGCTCATCCCGTTGTACACTGAAGATCTCTGAGTATTACTGTATATAAATTTTACCTGGATGAAACTAAAATTTTAATTAGCAACAAAAATTCCATTATCCTCAGTTCAAGGATACATATACCTCTATCTGCTGGATTGTTTCACTAGAGAAAAATCTGTGAGGGATACTCAACAATCTTTGTGGTCTGGAAAGAATGTGCCAGAGGGGCCAGCAGTTTGCCCAAATGGCTGATGCAAAGCTCAAGACAACTGGGCTTAACGAAATCTTTCATGCAGGCTTAGGACGATGCCCGTATAACGTGTGACCGTGAAATCGCAACAGCCCCACTGGAGCCTGTGTGTCATTAGAAATCCCATGCAGACTGGACCAGCAGCTCCCTCTAAGCCGCAAGAGCCTGGGGAATTGCTCAGCTGTTCTTTCAGGCAGTTTTGATTTCAGTGGCAACTGGGTGAGGGGAAAAACCTCAGGTTTCAGTGTGGCAGAAACTCAGTCCAGTTTAAAGGGCCCCGAAAGAGGAGCCCACAAAGAAGATGACAGAACAATAAAGCCCATGCTCCTGGATTTGCTCTTCAATATCTATCGCAAGTTTAGTCCCAATTCTTGTTGAGCTCTCACACGAAGTGATTAATTCAACCAACACGTGGAAAGTGTTTGCTATGAATTAGTTGTCGCGCCACATACTTGGAATGCAGGTAAAAGACAAATCTTATCCTTTAAAACTCAGAATGGGTACTTGTATGGCCATAACTGGACTTCCCAGGTGGCACTAGTGATAAAGAACCAGGCTGCCAGTGAAGGAGATGTGGGTTCGATCCCTGGGTTGGGAAGATTCCCTGGAGAAGGGCATGACAACCCACTCCAGTATTCATGCTATGGGCATAAATGAATCACTTTGCTGTACATCTGTAACTAGCATACCATTGTTTTGTGTGTGTGTGGTTTTGCTATATGTTGACATGAATCCACCACGGGTGTACATGTGTTCCCCATGTCGCAAAGAGCTGGACATGACTGAGCGACCGACAGGGTCAGCAGTGTTCTTGGGCTGGGTCCCATGTTCTTTCCAACACATGATGAAGGTGTTTATAAAACAGTATGCATCTTTTCTCTACTATAAATGTATTGATGCCTTGGGTCTGAAGAATGTTGGGACTCATAAGCACAGAACTGGTGGGGAAGGAAAGGAATTGGAGCCGGGCTGTACTCAGTTCTCAAAGAGATATTCAGTTTGGTACCTTACACTCTTACTGAACACAGGGAGCAGGCTTGGCCCAGAGAGGCAATCCTTGTGCATAGTGATGTGATCCGATGGATGGATGCTGGGTGTTTCACCAGGCAGGTAGCTGGAAGTTAACTAACTTCCATCCACTGTCCATTGACAATGTCATCCATAAGTCCCTGATCCACAGGTGAGAGCTGCAGGAGTCCCAGCAAGTCAGGGAGAGCATCAGAGTCCCAGCCAGTTAGAGCGTGTTCAGAGCAGCTCTCCACTCTCTGTCCAAGTTCTTGGTCAAAAGCAACAGATCCCGATTCTAGCTCCCTTAAGCAAAAAATAATTTATTAAAAACACAGGTGAAAAAAAAAACCAAAAAAAACACAGATGATTCACAAGTCTATGGAAAACGTGAGAACATTCAGCCCTCAGAAGGGAGAGGAATTTGGGCAATTCTGAGAATTCAGGTGACAAGAACAAAGGGAAAAATCTCTTGCCAGTGTCAACTTCAACAGTTTTCTCTCCTTTTCTCTTCTCAACTAAGATTCAGTTTCCAAGGAGAGAGAGGGAGAGAGACTGATGACGTAGCTGGGGCTGCTCTCCTTCACTTTCGCAGATGATGGACAGAGTGCCTTGAATAATAGTCCCCAGAAAAATGCATGCACTAAGTGAAGAGCTGGGTTCTCAAAGGAAAATCAGAATGCTGCTAACCTGTTTCTAGAAGCAGCAATATGGATGCTTAGTAGGCAAAAAAACGCTTGGGTGACCACTACTGGATTCATAGGAAACGGATGAGTTAGACAGGAAACCAACAAGGAGACAGAGTCAGAGAACGTTAACAGCAGGTAGAGCTCTTTAAAGCCCAGAACTCACCACAACACACCAACTCCATGTAAATAGCAGCAAATATCTTTCTATTATAGACCCCACTGGATTTTAGCTAAGTTCATGAGCTATTTTTTG
Source organism: Aepyceros melampus (assembly GCA_006408695.1). NCBI lineage: Eukaryota > Metazoa > Chordata > Mammalia > Artiodactyla > Bovidae > Aepyceros > Aepyceros melampus. The sequence goes on along the minus strand of SJXQ01012487.1, from coordinate 35,078 downwards.
CCTTACTCCAAAAGAGGCTCAGGAATTGGAAGAATTTGAGAGATGCAGATAGAATGATAATAACATTAGCCATAACACCTTGAAGAAGCTGAGAAAAACAGGAGCTGATCAGAAGGAAGTAAATGTAGTCTTCAGCTCACCTTATTTTGTAAAAGGTAGATAATAAGCATTAAATTACTTAGACTTAAATAATTAAGCTGCTTATGTTACAGAAATACATGATGAAATACCTTTGAAGAACACAGAAAGCAAAAATAGCTGAAAATATTTAGTATCAGATACAATGTCATCAGAGAAAAATTGATTTAAAATATGTACTATGCTGTATCATTTAGAAGCTTAGACTGTAAGCAATAGGAAACCTTAAAAGTTATTATGATTCTAAACAAGATAAACAGAATTAGGGCAAGCTCTAGGAATAGTGAAATTATCCATTCAATGATACCATTATGGCTTAGACCAGCAGTTCCTAAACTTTTGGCCTTAGGATCCCTTTACACTGGTTATGTGGGTTATGTTTACTAATATTTGTTGTAATAGAAACTAAAACTGAGGAATATTCCATGTTGTTTTGGAAGAAGTACATGAGAGACATTTGGTCTTAAACAGATACTTTGTTACAAAAGGGAAAAGTATTTTAATAGCCTTTACATAAAATTGTTGATGTACACTCAAACTTAAGACCAGTTTCCTGAAGATTAGTTATAATGTGGATCTGAAAAAATATCAAAAGTTTTTTATATTCTATCATATGGTATTAATGCCCATTGGTCTATATCTTATATCCTGAATGGATCTTTGCATGCTAAGTGGCTTGAGCCATGTCCAACTCTTCACAACCCCATGGACTATAGTCCAGCAGGCTCCTCTGTCCGTGGGAGTCTCTAGGCAAGGATACTAGAGTGGGTTTCCATGCGCTCCTCCAGGGAATCTTCCTGACCCAGAGACTGACCCCACATCTCTTATGTCTCCTGAATTGGCAGGTGGGTTCTTTACCACTAGCACCACCTGGGAATCCCAAATGGATCTTTATCCTATGTATAATTCTGTAAAGTCATTGGTCATTTCAAAAACATTAGTTCACTGAGTTATGCACATCTTTGAAATATTGAAACATTTCAAAAATATTAGTTTACTGAGTTATGCACGTCTTTGAAACATTTCATTACACCATGTCAAAATCATCAGATTAGTTAATATCACCACTGGTCTTAGAAAAGTCTTTAAATATTGGGAAACTATCAGTAAATATTGGGAAGCTGTCAAGTACATAAGCAAATTTTCCAAAATTTTAATTTTGTTCAAAAGCTTGACCTTATCACTGATAACAAATACTATCCATTGCTTTCCCTGAAGTGGTCAGTTTGTTCAAATTCCAGATAATATCCACCAAATACTCAAGTATAAGTAACCATAGTGTATTAATCATTTTTTCAAGTAAAAAAAGAGCTGAAATAACTCACAATAACCCAACAATCACACAAGTGCTTTCCCTCAAGGTGGCCGTCATATGCAGAAAAAGGATTTATGATTACCTGTCAGTTTTTTCATACAGATATCAAAAAATGTGCATTCAAGGATTTTTATTTTATATTGGAGTATAGCCGATTAACAGTCTTGTGATAGTCTCAGGTGAACAGCAAAGAGATTCAGCCATACATATACATGTATCCATTCTCCCCCAAGCTCCCCTCCCCTGCAGGCTGCCACATAACATTGAGCAGAGTTACATGTGCTATATAGTAGGTTCAAGGACCAAATTTTAATGGGATTACAATTGTTTTACTTCATTAAGGACATTAAGGGAATTCCCTGGTGGTCCAAGTGGCTAGTCCTTGGCACTTTGCTGATGGTCCAGGGTTCAGTCGCTGACAGAAGAACTCAGCCCATAAGCTGTGCCTCCTGGCCAAAAAGAAAGACATTTATGCAACAAGTTGGGGTTTTTTGTTGCTTTTTCTCCCCGCTGCAACTAAATGGTGGCATGCAAGAATACATCAATACCACTATGGTGTGTAGAGTAAGTGCCACTGACTTGATCGGTGCTAAAGCACCGGCAGTTTTACCCATCAACGTTTATGCATCTTCCCTGCAAACGTCAGCTACAACGAAAAGAGCAGATAATGCCTTGTATAGTCCTGAAAATGGTTTTGATCTCATGAAACTACTTAAAGGGTCCTGGGGATAATACTATGAGAACTGCAGGATCTGGAGCACAGGGTAGGGTCGGTCACTTTACCCTGAATCACATGGGAGAGAAATAGATACCTAACCAAAGATAGGATTCCATTAGAAAGAAAGAAGGAATAATACTAATAGAAAACCAATAGTGTTCACTACACATGGGCACATATATGTAAATCATAGCGCAGTTAATACGGTCACCTCTGTGGAATTAAACCAATAGTGTAAATACCTTCCATGTGTTGCCAAGGCAACTACATATACACATGGAAAATAAGAAGTTGGACCACTACCTCAGACCATATACAAAAGTTAACTCAAAATAGATCAAAGACATAAATATAAAAACTAAAAGTATAAAACTCTTAGGAAAAAGCAAAGAGGTAAATTTTCATGGCTTTGGATTTGGCAATGATTTCTTTGATCTGACACCAAAAACACAAGCAACAAAGGAAAATAGATAATGTTAATAGATAAAATTAAAAACTCTTGTGCATCAAAAGACACCATTAGGTAAATGAAAAGACTATCAGCAAAATTGGAGAAATATATGGAAATCATTTATCTAATAAGGGTTAATATTCAGAATATATAAAGAACTCAACAACAGAAAGGCAACCAATTCAATGAAAAAATGGGCAAAAGATCTCAATAGGCAGATATACAAATGACTGAAAAGCACATGAAAGATAAGCAATATCATTAGTCACTGGAAAAGTGCAAATCCAAACCAAAATGAGATACTACTTCATACCCCAAAGGATAGTTATAATCAAACAATTTGAAAATAATAAGTATTAGTGAGAATATAGAGACACTAGAACTCTCCCACATTGCTGGTAGAATGGTAGGTTAAGTGATTGGTTTCTAGGTGAAGTGGGGTGGGGTGAGTCATCCCAAATAAGCCAGCACTCTAACGTGGCTGTGCCAGAAACCATTTACAGCACAGAGAAAAATGGTAGATGTGTAAAATGGTTTGGCTGCTGTGGAAAACAATTTGGCAGTTCTTCGAAAAGTTAAACACAGAATTACCACGTGACCCAGACATTCCATTCCCAATTGTATACCCCCAAAGAACTGAAGAAAACAGGTGTTCAAATAAAAACTTGTACACAGGTGTTCATAACTGCACTATTCACAGTTGCCAAAAGGTGGGCCCCACTCAAATGTCCACCAACCAATGCATGGATAAACGACACATGGCAGGTCCACGCAATGGAATTTATTCAGCCATAAAAAGGAATGAAGTTCTGATACACATTACAAGACAAGTGAACCCTGAAAACATGTTAAAGTGAAAGAATCCAGACACAAAAGGACGCATATTGCACGAATCCCATTCATATAAAATGTCCAGAAGGGACAAAGAGAAACAGAAGGCAGACGAGTGATGGTCAGGGGCTGGGGGAGGCGGAAGTGGAGGCTGACTGCTTAACAAGGACGGGATTTCCTTCAGGGATGATAAAACCTTCTGAATCTAGATAATGACAACGACTGCACAACACTGTGAATGTACCAGAAGCCACTGAACGGCGCACTTTAAAACGGTTAAGTGGCGAGTTTCATGTTATATGATGTTTTTTTTTTTAACCACAATTCAAAGAAAAAAAAATCCTTCCTAAGGTTGTATAATAACAAATGAGTCCCAGAGACAGTTCAGCAAGTGAATTAGCATAGGGCTATAGTCCTGTCACTATTTTAGAAAGTAACATGTCAGTGACAAATTGGCACTTATCAAGAGCATTCCCAATGACTGAACAACAAAGGCGTTTGCCATCTGCCTCTGCGGAGACTGAACCCCACGCTGCGATACCTGTTCCCTCCAATAACCCCTGAGGGAGTTCAGGGTGGAAGGAGGCGCTCTGTGCTCCAGGGAATGTGGTGGGACAGGTCTTCAGACAGTCGGACGTTTTTAGGAACAGATTTTATGATCTCAATCCTTGCATCTCCTCATATCTAGAGAACTCCTAAATCCTGCCATGGTGACATCAGATCCTCTTGACTAACAAAAAGCCTTTTGTAAAACAAGTGCTTCATGGTATTGAACTCCCCTTTCACCAAAACCTTATATAGTGTCTTTCCCCACTGCTGCTTTGGAGCAGTCTCTCAGGGGTATCTGAGATGCTTCCTCCCGGGCTGCAGTTCTCATTTTGCCCCAAATAAAACTTAACTCACAACTCTCAAGTTATACATCTTTCTTTAGTCAACAAACAAAATCCTAAAGATAATACCAGAAGTCTACTAGAGCCCATCAAGGAATTTGGAAAAGTTGCAGGATATAAAATTAATATCCAGAAATCTGTAGCATTTCTCTACACTAATAACGAAGTACCAGAAAGAGAAATTACAAAAATAGAAAGAAATACAATGCACTAGGTTCGATCCCTACCAGGAAAGCAGCATGCTGACAGAGCCACGGGCTTCTAATGAACTTCACTGAGAAATCCATGAGACAGATTGACACAGCTGTCTTTGTATGTACAAACATATTGACTGAAAAAAAATAAGTAACACCATGCTGGAAAAGGAGATGGAGCAAATCAAAGCACATCAAAGCACATAGACATCACAGTTAAAACGCACTTTGAAAATATTCTCATTTAGCCACTTTTAAAAAAAATGGAAGTGCCAGAAAACTTATGACCTGCTTAAGGGAACATGGCTGGTTAGTGGAAGAACGTGGCCCCAAGAGAACAAACAACCTGTGTCTTTCCACCTCCTGATCTTCACAGTCCGGGCAGTTCCTTAAATATCTTTTAGAACTGCTGTGATCTGAAAGCTTGTTAAGCCAGGGATGACGTATTTTCCCTGCATGTCCCCTCAAACCCGCATACAAAGAGAAGCCTGCTCTCTGCACTTTCACAGGAGCTCCTATCTTTGTGCTTTAAATGCTGGTTTGGGTCATAGCCAAGTGAGATTGCTGGCTTACCTGGGACAACTCGCCCCACCCCACTTTACTCAGAAACCAGTCACCAAACCTACCAATCCTCACTTTGGAATGTCTGGTGAACCTGAGTGCGCCTCTCTTCCCATCATAATGCCCCAATCTTCCACTTGGACTACTTCAGATAACCTCCTAAGTACCCAGAGTTACCTACGGCTGCATCCGACACTGACTCCAAAGGCTCGTGAGACTTAGATGGGAACAGAGATTGTTCCCTTGCAAGGGGCAAAGAATCTGGGCCTGGTTCCAGATTTACAGTGGCCATGAAAATAAGCTGTAAATTAGCTTAAAAGACTCTGACCCCAACAATGGCAACTGTGACAAAGTCTTGATACTTTATTCCTTCAGATGCACAGAGAACAATTTCAACTTCGTGTTACAAACAACACTGAATTCTCTGGTTTCCTTGGCAACCTGCAGTTCTGCCCTCAGTAACAGTCAAAGACTAGAGGCTCCCATTTGCTTCTAGCTCTAAAAATTCTCATTCTATGAATATCTGGAGGTTTAGAGAGCCTACTAAAGGGAGACTGATGCAAAAGTCTTAAACTTAACTCTTAAGCTATTAAGCTTAAACTACTAAACTTAAACAACTTAAATAGAAGCAAGGACAAAGATGGCTGCTGCTTTGACTGGTGGAGGTAATCTCTTGGAATTCAGGGAGAAGACAGACCGTGTTTCTCCACAGGCAGAACAGGGTTTCAACAGCAATCCTAAGTTAACTGAACTTCAAATTATGCTTCACTCATTCTGTTAACTAAGGCAGAGTAATGAGTACATATTGTTGAAAGTTTTCTTTCTAGAAAGTTTTCTTTCTTTCTAGGGCTCCAAAATCACTGCAGATGGTGACTGCAGCCATGAAATTAAAAGGCGCTTGCTCCTTGGAAGAAAAGTTATAACCAACCTAGATAGTATATTCAAAAGCAGAGACATTACTTTGCCGACTAAGGTCCGTCTAGTCAAGGCTGTGGTTTTTCCTATGGTCATGTATGGATGTGAGAGTTGGACTGTGAAGAAGGCTGAGCGCAGAATTGATGCTTTTGAACTGTGGTGTTGGAGAAGACTCTTGAGAGTCCCTTGGACTGCAAGGAGATCCAACCAGTCCATTCTGAGGGAGATCAACCCTGGGATTTCTTTGGAAGGAATGATGCCAAAACTGAAGCTCCAGTACTTTGGCCACCTCATGTGAAGAGCTGACTCATTGGAAAAGACCCTGATGCTGGGAGGAATTGGGGGCAGGAGGAGACGGGGACGACCGAGGATGAGATGGCTGGATGGCATCACGGACTCAATGGACGTGAGTCGGAGTGAACTCTGGGAGTTGGTGATGGACAGGGAGGCCTGGTGTGCTTTGATTCATGGGGCTGCAAAGAGTCGGACACGACTGAGCAACTGAACGGAATGGACAGCAGAAGATGGAGAAGCTGTATACAGTTAGCAAAAACAAGACCTGCAGCTGACTGTGGCTCAAATCATCAGCTCCTCATAGCAAAATCCAGGCTTAAACTAAAGAAAGCAGTGAAAACCACTAAGCCAGTCAGGTACAACTAAAATTCCCTGTGAATATACAGTGGAGGTGACAAATTCAAGGTTTTAGATCTAGTAAACAAAGTGCCTGAAGAACTATGGACAGAGGTCCATAATATTGTACAGGAGGCAGCGAACAAAGCCATCCCAAAGAAAAAGAAATGCAAGAAGGCAAAGTGGTTTTCTGAGAAGGCTTTACAAATAGCTGACAAAAGAAGAGAAGTGAATAGCAATGGAGAAAGGGAAAGGTACACCCAACTAAATGTAGAGTTCCAGAGAATAGGAACGAGAGACGAGACGGCCTCCGTCAATGAACAATGCAAAGAAATAGAGGAAAACAAGAGAAAAGACAAGACAAGAGATCTCTTCAAGAAAATTGGAAATATCAAAGGACAATTTTATCCAAAGATGGCACAATAAATGGCAGAAATGGTAAAAAAAAAACCTAACAGAAGCAGAAAAGATCAAGAAGAAATGGAAAGAAGAGATATACAGAAAAGATGTTAATAACTGGGATAACCACAGTGGAGTCGTCTCTCACTCAGAGCCAGACATTCTGGAGTAGGAAATCAAGTGGACCTTAGGAAGCACTGCTGTCAATAAAGCTAGTCTAGGTGATGGAATTTCAGCAGAGCTATTTCAAATCCTAAAAGATGATGTTATCAAAGTGTTGCCTTCAATATTTCAGCAAATTTGGAAAACCCAGCAGTGGCCACAGGAGTGGAAAAGGTTAATCCTCATCCCAAATTCCAAGAAGGGCTATACTAAAGAATGTTCAAACCACTGGACAATTGCATTCATCTCCCATGCTAATAAGGATATGCTCAAAATCCTCCAAGTTAGGCTACAGTAGTATGTGAAGCAAAAATTTCCAGATGTTCAAGCTGGATTTAGAAAAGGCAGAGGAACTAGAGATCAAATTGCCAATATTTGCTGGATCATAGACTAAGCAAGGGAATTCCAGAAAAACATCTATCTCTGTTTCACTGACTATGGTAAAGCCTTTGACTGTGTAGATCATAACAAACTGTGGAAAACTCTTGAAGAGATGGGAATACTGGAACATCTTACCTGTCTCTTGAGAAAGCTGTATGTAGGTCAAGAAGCAACAGTTAGAACCCTGTATGGAACAACTGACTGGTTCCAGATTGAGAAAGGAATACAAGACTGTTCATTATCACTCTATTTAACTTAAGACGCTGAGCACATCAGGTAACATTCCCAAGGACACACAGCGAGTGTACTGCAGGATTAGAAATCAAGTCCCAGCAGCTGGCTCAAGATCTGGAGCCTCAGACCATGCAGTGGGAGCTGCTGTGAGCCCTCTCAGACTCACAGACTCGACAGCTGCCCCCTGCATGGCCCCCCTTGAGAAGCATGGCATTTGGATTCATAGCAATGTATAAAACACAATGAAAACAATACAAACCAGTCTGACAGTATAAGCTTTCTTATACCCTAGTGCTTGCAGGTCTTCCTGGCTTCCCTGTGAGAAGGGGAGCAGGTATGCCCTCCCTGGTTTCACAGAAGCCCAGGGCCACACCACAGCCAGGCAGGGTTGACCCTAGAGCCCTGATCACTGAGTCCTGGACCACTGCACACACAATCCCTCTTTGCTTTTTTAATACACATTTTTCCTGATTACCAAAGTAATATACGCTCAATGGAAAATGTGAAAATAGAAGAAAAAATAGAAAAGAGACTAAAATTCTCTCCCTAATCCTACCCTCCCCCCTCCAAAGTAACCCTTGGGAACATGCTAGTATATCTTTTCTTTTCCATGCTCAGAGCCCGCATCTGCCACATTGATCTTTCCTGGGTGTGTGGGTTACCTGCTGGCTTCCTGGCTGAACAGAGTGACCTTGTCCAGTCTCCATGGAGTAGGGGGGCCCTTGCAGCCACCTGATAGACATGCCATCTCCTGCTCCCTGGGATCCGTGAGGCCTACCCACTCCCCACGCTCCCTGGGACCCCACATTACTATTTCCTGGCTCTTATCAGGAAACAGGGATGTTTGTGACATTGACAAAATCATAACAGCAACCCCTCCACCCAATGTTTCCTTCAATTAATAAAAACTAGGTAATTTTAGATCCTGGCTTTTCAAGGAGCTGCTGCAGAAGATTTTCATATCTTTCTTGAATCATTTTTGCTCCCCCCTCCTGTTTTTTTTTTTTTTGCTTCTCTTGTTGCCTGAACTTTCACCACTTGAGCTCCTGGTTTTCATTTCAGCATTATCCTGGGGTCAAAATGAAATGCTCACCTCACTGCCACTAGCCCCAGGAAGAGTGGTATACTCAGCATGGTGCAGCATGGAGGAACAGACTACAGGCTGGTTCACTTCATGGCTGAGCATCCCTGAGTGAATTACTTAACCTCTCTGAGCTTTAGTTTTCTCAACTCGGAAATGCTTCCCTGGTGGTGTTTCTATAATATTAATTAATAATTAAATAAGGCCTAGCACATGACTATTGGTTCCACCTCCAGGCCCTAAAATGACACTTGGCTCAAGTTGGGATGGATAAAAGGATATCCTGGGACTGTTTGGGACAGATGGAGGGGTTGAGATCTTGTCAAGATTTGGGAATAAAAAGAGGGGATGTGGGCTTTTAAGAAGAGAGTGTGGATGTGTGCTGGGAACCTCAGCCCTAGGAGTGGGGCCCCTTAAAGGTTATCTCATCTGTCCCCATCACAGTACAGCCCAAAGAGCAGAGGAACAGCTAAGGTTACCTAGCCTCGTCTGGTACCAACCCTCAGGGATTTCCCAAACCCACAAAGCAGATCCTCAGAGCCAGAGTCAAGGGCGTAAGGGGCCAGCAGGCCATCTTCCTCCCCAGCTGCCTGGGCCACGGCTCCAGCAGCTGTCCTAAACAGAGAGTGCCACGCTCACCCTGCTTAGCTCCTGTCTCTCCCCACACCTGTCCCCTCTCCTGGCCACGGGATCTGGTCTCTCCCTATGGCCCCTACCTAGGGCCCACCCACCCCATTCCCAGAATGGCTGAAACCTACCAGAGCGAGACCTACTTGCCTGGGGACACCCACCTGGCATCCAGGAGGAGAGCAGCAGCGTCTGTGTCCCTCTTCCTAGGAGAAGCAGAGAGGGAGTAACTCTGCTTTATAAGCTCTTCCCCTCCCCAGACTGCTTCCTGCCCGCATCCTCTTTGCATATCCCTTGTGCTTGCCCCAGCCCCACCTCAGCTGCACACTGAACTTGGGTCAAGCTCAAATGACCGCCTCGATGAAAGATCACCACCCCCAAAGATACACTAATTATTTTAGAAAACATGTGTCCCCAATCACACTTCTCTGGAACCATTCTCCTGTGGCTGGGCCAAGGATGTGAAACGCCTCAGTCCAGGCTTCCAGGCTTTCACTTACTCTTGTCCCCTATCTTAAGTAGCCTTCCCAGCCTCCAGCTTCATCAGTCCTGGATTCTGCACCCCTCACTGCTCCCCACCCCACCACCCAACTCTCCTCTCTGATGGTAACTCCGCACAATCACAGCTATGTCTGGCTCACCCATAGTAACATCAGTTCTCTCATCTACTAGACTTTTCAGACCAACTTCCCTCTTTCCCCTTCCCTGTTCCCCCCGCCAGTCCCATCACAGCATGAATCTCTTCAGAGCTAGCTGTCTGTTCACATGTCTGCTCAAGGACCATATGTGACCCACCAGGCTGAGCCCAGGGCCAGGCAAGAGTAGACCGAATGAACGAATACACGTGTGGAACACACTGCCTGTCACGCGCTCGGCAGTATGAGGGTACCCCTCCGCCAGGATGGCACCTGTGGTCCACTGTGAGTCTCAGCTACCTTCATCTCCAACCCCACTGCCAGCCTGACACACAGCAGATGCTTGGTGAATGCTCACTGCCCCTATCTGAACTGAGCAGTTAACAGAATAATGGCAGGTGGTTAAAGGCACTGGCGATAGGGTCACACAGAGCTGGGCTTGAATCTGGCTATGTATGTGCTGTGTGACCTAGGGAATGTAACCTCACCTCTCTGAGCCTTGGTTTTCAGATCTTTTCGGGGAGGTGGGGTTGCTGTCTCCCTCAGAGAGGCATGAGAACTAACTGTCCCCAAAGAGGTGGACAAAGACAAACATTTGCCTTTCTCTGGGGTCCACAGGCCACAGGAGGCCAAGCCTGTAATGGGTTCCACTCCCAACAGCAGGGAGCAAGGGACCTTCCTCAAGAGTGGGTTTCCAAGTCTCTCTGGGGCAAATGTTAATTACCAATAGGGAGAATAAGGCCACAGAGTCCTGGTTCCATCTAGGGGAACAGCTAAGTTCTAGAACTTGGGCTTCTTCCTCACTACCCTCTTTTTAATTAAAAAAATTTTTTAATTATTTTTTTAATTCAAAATAATTTTTAATTAATCTTTTAATTTAAAATAATTTTTAGACTTGCAAAAATTGTGCATAGAATTATTAACATATTCAGTTCAGTTCAGTTCAGTCGCTCAGTCGTGTCCGACTCTTTGCGACCCCATGAATC